>ML784791.1:897749-908632 GCA_009831015.1 Picea engelmannii
TTGAGACAAGTAGTTGATGAGTTGGCACATACATGAGGTGTATAGTTGATGATGTTGGTACATCTTGATGAGTCATAGTTTATGTTTATTTGATGCATGATTGGTACATATTTGGTGCATGGTTGATGCACTCGTTGATGGTATAGGTTGAGGTACAGGTTGGTGCATGGTTGATGCACTTGTTTATGGTATAGGTTGATTACAGGTTGTTTATGGTACAAGTTGATTACAAGTTGTTTGGTGCAATTTGAGTGGTACAGGTTTACAACAGTGTATCTCACAGTGATAGTGTGACAGTGGTTCCATCATTCTACTTCTACGTCAGGGTGGTTGGATGGGGCAAGGACAGGTGGTTGTAGCTGGAGAACATAGGGGGTTGTAGCCTCCTTCTGGTTGTAGCCAGAGAATTGGGGAGTTGGAGCTTCCCTCAGGTTAGAGCCTCCTTCCAGTTGCAGCTGGAAAAAAAAAAGTAAGTTGGTGCTTCCAATGAATGTAATTCTTAAAGACATATAACAAAAAGAATTTTGTGGTTTTCTCTCGCTTTGGGTTTCCATGTAAAAACATTGGTGTACTGTGTATGTTTATGATTTCTCATTTTTTCATTGTTTATTTACTCTGCAACTATTGGGTGATAATGTTGCATTGATATAACACCTACATTTTATGGTTAAAAAGGATTAAATTGCTATATTATTGATTCACCTCCACTCTCAATAATCCAACATTAAGAACCTGATGTCCTGATCTGATATGATGGTATGTGGTATCTCGAAGTGTACCCACACTCGTTTGAAGACAATCTTAGTAGTGGCCTTTGTTGTGATATTCTTCTTGCAGGATGTTAGGATGGCCATCTTAGAAAATCGATCAACCACCACAAAAACACAGTCATTTCCATGCTTGGTTGAAGGAAGGATCGACATGTAGTCCATCGATATGGATTCCCATGGCCTGTAGGGAGTAGGTAGAGGGGTGTACAGGCCTTGCTTATTAGTGGTTGGTTTGGAAATGGCACAGACAATGCAGGACCTGATATATTTGTTGATGTCCTAGTGAAATTTTGACCAATAGAAATGATTTTATAGTAATGCCATGGTCTTTTCCATGCCAAAATGTCTTGCCATCCAATTGTAGTGATTTTCCCAAATTAGCTTCGCACACTCTCTTGAAGGAACATAGAGGTGGCCAAGATGGCATAATTGTTTTTCCTAAGGATGCAAGTCAGTGACGGTCACACTTGTGCGTAGAATCTAGTAAGTGGTAGCGAAGTCAAGATTTCACTTATAGAGTTGGGGCCACTCGGATGCCTCATGGCCATAGGACTGGAGCACCAAGGTTAAGGCTACAACTAGAGGTTGATTGAGGTAGTCAATGACATGATTGGTGCTCCCTGTCTTATATTTGATGTTGATATGGAAATGTTTCAAGTATGTGGACCACTTTTGATGGTAGTCATTTTGCAATTTGCCTTGTGTCTGCATGAACTATAGAGGCTTGTGATTAGTGTGGATGACCATATCCTTCCCAAGAATATAGTGCTTCCATTGTTGGCAAGCTTGTACAATGGAATACATTTCTTTGTCATAGGTGGGGTACTTATGGATGACATCTGACAGTGTCTCACTATGATATGTCATTGGATGACCGTGTTGAGTGAGAACTGCACCCATGGCATAGTATGAGACATTAGTCTCAATATCAAAAGGTTGTTGTAGATCGGGTAAGGACAATGCTGGAGCTGAGCACAAACTATTTTTCAGATCATCAAATGCTTGTTGTTGTGACTTCCCCCACACGAAATTTTCCTTCCCACCACCCTTGGTCACTTGGTGAGGACCCATGCAATATGGGAGAATCCCAATACGAACCTGCAATATAAGTTGGAAAGTCCTAAGAAACTTCAAAGCTCGGTTAGTGTGGTTGGGGCTGGCTAGTCATGAATGACTTGGATCTTGGTTGGATCCACATACACACTATACTCATCAACAATGTATCCTAGGTATTGGACCATGTTCATGTCAAAGGAGCATTTTTTCAAGCTAGAATATAGCTTGTGTTGTCACAGAGTGTGAAGGACCTATTGAATATGTTGCAAGTGTTATGCCCAATTCTTGTTGAAGATCAGGATATCATCCAGATATACCACCAAAAAATAATTGGTGAAAGGTTGTATATCGTCCATCAATCTCATGAAAGTTGTTGGAGCATTTGTCAAACCAAATGGCATGACAAGCCATTCGAAAATACCTTCTTTAGAATTGAAATAAGTCTTCCATACATCAATTTGTTCTATTGGGACCTGGTGGTAGCCAAACTTTAGGTCAATCTTACTAAAAAAATTGGCTACCTTGAGCTAGTCAAGAAGGTCATCAATTTGGGGAATTAGGTACTAGTTCTTGACTATGATTTTTTTTAGGGCCCTGTAATCAATGCATAGTCGCAAAGTCCCATCTTTCTTCTTCATGAGTACAATTGGGCTCCCACAAGGTGATGAGATGGGTATTATGTGCCCCTTTTGAAGTAGTTCTTGGATCTGTCACTTGATTTACTCATTTTCCATCATAGAGCGATGATAGACTGTCCCATTGGGTAGAGATGCACCGGGGGGTTAGATCGTTTGAATGCTTGACCTGACAGTGCAATTGTGCCCCTGTGTGTGAGGAGAAGATGTCTTTGTATTCTTTCATGATATTTTCCACCTACTTCTACTATGTGGAGAGGCTCTATGAAAAGGCCATGGATTTGGCTTCGACCTTCTGTTTACTTTGAGAGAGAATCATGAAGAAGAAAAATTTCCCAGTCTGGGAAATGACCTTCCTGCATTGCTTATCAAAGATCAAAGAAATGGAGGTAGGAGGAGCTACCTCTGGTATCCTGTACAATTTTCTACCCAAAGTAATAATAATACTACGAGGTCTAGACTCATATATGACATGGTGTTTCCACAAGTATGGTTGGCCTAAAATAACATCACAAACTTCAAGGGGGGAAATATCACACAATACCTCATCCTTGAAGGGCTTGATGTCGTAGGGCAGATGACATTGTTGGATGATGCAGAGATCTCTTCCTTGGAGGAGTGACTCGATGGTGTAGGCCTACGGGTGCGATGTCATTGACAAGTTCAACCGCTTGATGAACTCTGTTGAGATTAGGTTCTTTTGACTTCCTCTATTGACAATGAAATCCAACGAAGAACCCTTCACCCACATATGTGAGTGAAAAATGTGTTCACATTCCTCTAGTTATTATGGTTCACTTGGATGGACCTTGGTGGTAGCGTCAGTGGCACTGGGTTCTTCATCAAAGATTTGTTTCCCCTCATCAAGATCTGATTCAGAGTTGAAACTTGCCTTTGACTCTGAAGCTTTCAGCTCAACCACCAATGACTTCTTCGATCAACATTCATCGATGTTATGCCAGGGGATTTTATGGAATTCACACCACTTCCCAGTGTCTTTCTTCATCTTCTCATTACCCTTCTTTGTTTACAGCTTGGACTAGTTTTCCTGAGGGGGTCCATCCTTGCTCTTTCCTTTGTTCTGTGGGTTGGGGTTGCCTTTTCCCTACTTCTTCTATGAGGAATTTGCAGATCCAATCTCGTGCTTCTTTTGTTTAAATTTCTTCTCGATTTTGATAGCATATCGATAAGTCGTGCCCAATGATGAGATGTCGATAAACTCCATATTTGTTTGGATGTCTCTATGCAGACCGTCGATGTACCTGAGCATCATATGTCATTCAGAGTCTTTGATACCCATCTTGGTGCACAAGGTATGGAAGATATTTGTGAACTCTGGTACTATCTGGTCCCTTTCTTGTCGTAATGTGGTCCATTTTGTATACTGGTCGTCTTAACTTCCAACAGGGTAGTATTGTTCTTAATAACATCCCTGAAAGAATACCAAGTGGGTGTGACCAAAAATATTGAAGATTCCTCTGTGTCCTTTTGCTCACAGTAAGTCTCCCACCAATCCTTGACATGGGGGACATCCTTAAGGAGCGCAAAGGTAATCTTTTCTCTATTGCAAAAATTATGGACCGAAAAATACCCTTCTAGCAGATTCAACCATATATCTATGACATCCACATCTATCTAGAATTAAGATAAGGGGATATCAAAATTGAATTGTACCTTGAAGGGGGTCACACCTCCTAAGTGGTCGCTTGATGAAGATGTGTTTCTTGTTGGCAACAGTCGAAGGATCTGCACAAAAGTATCCATCATGTTGTTCCTTTTTTGTGCGAGGGATTCCTTGAGAAACGGTTTAAAAGAATCTCCTGCTCCATCGTCTCTCTTTTATTCTACCATGGAAGGTCGTCATGATTGGCGAGGATAGTCTTGCAAGGGCTCAACTACTTCGATTCCCAACTCCTTGTACCATGACCTCATTGGGGACATGCACCGAGAAACAAATAAAGAGCGGACCGCTCTGATACCACTAATCTATATTTGTAAGTGGAATGAAATGAAATACAAATGTATAGAAAATTAATACACAAAGATACAATAAAACTTGACTTCTATTAATAAAGAGAAACTACTAAAACTGTAAAAAAACAGACTGAAATAAACTTGCTCGAATGGTGGTAGCTTATCTCTGAGAAGAGATGTGACGGCTACGCTCATTCGCAAGAAGATGAGTACAATGAGGCTCCAAAGGCCTTTTTAACATAAAACATAAATGAGAAAACCATAAACATCCAAAACCCTAACCCCAAGAGATGAAACACCAAAAGGTTTGTGGGCCTCAATGGGGGTAGTCGACACGTCAACTTCCCGAGGGCGTAACTTTTGCAAACAATATTCATTTGGGGCACTCGATACACCGTTGGAAAGGTATATCCAAGAAGTACATATTCTATTTGGACTAGCATCTTCCTCCACGTACATATGAGGCACTGTCAAGCCAAAAAAACGTCATTTAGGACCTCAAAACGGCCCCAAAAGTTTGGGACCCGAAAAACTGTAAAAAAACTGCCAAAATGGAAATTGTTCTTTGACCCAGTGGAATAGGTGGGTTTCCACCAATATCTACCTAGATCATAATTTTCAATTTCGGTTATTTTTAAACAGAATAATATTTCGAGATCTTTCCATCCGGACCATCAGTTTCAGTTTTTAAATCCATATTATTTGCATATTTAATATGGCTTCTTTCAATGATCTTTTTCTTACCAGCAACAACTACTTCCAATGGAAATCCCATATGGAGGATCTATTAAGAAGTAAAGGATTGTACCAGATTACCTTGGGAAAAGAACTATAACTTGTTGATGATGAAAAGAAAATCAAATGGGCAAATAAGAATGACGAAGCACATGAACTGATTGGAATGTCCATCTCTAAATTAAAGTTTCACCTTCAAGGAATTAATGACCCTGATGAAGCTTGGGAAAAACTCAAATCTGTGTTTGGTAAACACAATATTATTCGATCCCACCAGATAGAAAATCAGATAATTACTTTAAGTCCAAATGATTTTTCTTCAATTGAAGACTATTTAGCTAAGTTCAAAAGACTTAGACTTTTAGGTGCAAAATGTAAAATAAAACTGGAAGAAGAGCATTGCATATATATTATTCTTTCTAAGCTTGGTAGTGCATATTCAATGTTTATATCTACCTTCTATGCCACCAAAGAATATCTAGGGAATGCTTATAAAATACCCTCTCTTGAGTCCTTTTGTGATGCTTTGATTAGTCAGTAGGATAAACTTGTGCAACTTGGACTGATCGGCACTGCAGGTACCTCCACCAAAACCTTAGTGGCCCAGTAGAAAGATAAATACAAAAATCCCAATAAGCAACATCCTCGCCACAACAACAAGAAAAACAAGGGTCCCAAACCCACTAAGCCAGCTTATGCTCCTAATGGTGACAAAGGAACAAAATCTAAAATTAAGAAGACTGACATACATTGCAACGTTTGTGGGAAAGATGGTCATGATGAGTCCAAATGTTTTAAGGAGATGACAACTTTAGAAGCAACGATGAAGAAGTACAACATCAGTATTGATTCTACTTGTTCTTATTCTTCTCATGGACATGCAGTTTCTGCTTTTGGTTTCTCCTTAAATGCAACTTCTACATCTTCTTCTGATGGGTGGCTTATTTATTTTGGAGCATCTTATCATATGGATAAAGATAAAGCCATATTTTCTTCCCTAAATGAATGTAACACCAAGAAAATATTTGTTGGTGATGATAGATCTCTTAGTGTTGTAGGATCTGGAACAGTTCAGGTAGATAATGGTCATTTCAATTATGCATTATGTGTTCCAAGTATTTCCTGTAACCTTCTATCAGTATATCAAATCACTCATTTAGGTGAAGGTAAAACCATAGAGTTTTCACCTCACCATGTTGTAATCAAGGATCTAAAATATCCTCACATATTCTTGCAACTTGAATTGTTGATGATATTACCAGATTGTACAGGTTTGACAACTTTGGATCATCATATTTTCCATCAACTTTTGTTTCTCATAGCGATGACTTGATCAAACTTTGGCATCAGCGGTTTGGTCATCTAAACTATTGTTCATTATAACAACTATGTAATCAACAAATGGAGACTAGTCTTCCTTTTGTTTCATGCAGAGATGGTGTTTGTGTCAGTTGTGTTCTCGGTAAACATCATCAGGACATTTTTGACAAACGTGCTTCTTGGTACGCCTCGACCCCTTAGCAGCTTGTTCAAAGTGACTTGTGTGGTCCACTTTATTCTCCTTTTTCTGGGTGCAAGTATTTCTTAACTTTCATTGATGACTTTTCCAAACGCACTTGGGTTTACTTCTTAAAAATTAAGAGAGATTTTTTTGACAAGTTTTTGGCCTACAAGGCCCTTGTAGAAAAGAAATATGGACATCAACTTCAAATATTAAGAACAAATAATGGAGTCAAATATGTGAACAATCAATTTACAAGTTACTGCACTTCAGAGGGCATCCAAATGCAACACATTGTTCCATATACACCAGAACAAAATGGTGTTACTGAAAGAAAGAACCACACTTTAAAATAAATGGTTAATTGTATGATCCAATCTAAGGGATTAAATCTAAAGTATTGGGCGGAAGTCATTAACTGTCCAAATTACACATAAAATCACACTCCCACTAAGGCTCTTAAAAATATAACATTGGAAGAAGCATGGAATAAAATTAAGCCAAATGTAAGTCACTCATGTGTATTTGGCAGTGCAACATGGGCTCACATTTCTGATGAGAAAAGGAAAGCATTAAAGCCTAAAAGTGAGAAGTGTATATTTGTTGGTTATTCTGAAGATGTCAAAGGTTATATACTTCTTCAACCACATTGTAATGAAATTATTATTAGAAGAGATGTTAAATTTGATGAAAATCTCTTGGCTTGCGAGCCTAATTCGATGATTGTGCCTTCTTCGGCCTGCAAGTCATCTTTTGTGTTTGTGCCATCTACTGTTCCTATTATGGTTTCTTCTTCTTCTTCAGATGATGACAATGAGAATGTAAATCCACCTCCGCCTGCTTAACTTTCTCCAGATGAGTCCATTGAACAAGAACCAGCACCGGCACCACCGCTTCCTAGATGGGTTCATTCAACACAAGAAGCAATTGGCGATCTTGTCGGTGATCATTCTGATCAATGTTGGACATGTTCACAATTCCAACGAGTCTCTTCTATTTTGGCTCAAGTTTCAGAGGCTCATGATCTAGAGACATTTGCATAAGCTTCAGGTCATCCAAATTAGGATACATTAATAAATGAAGAGTATCGTTCTTTAATGGAAAACGATACTTGGGATCTTGTACCTCTTCCGAAAGGAAGAAAACTTGTCACATTTAAATGGGTCTTTAAAACTATGTATGCATTAGATGGAAGTGTTGAAAGACACACGACTCTGTTAGTTTCCAAAGGATTCTCCTAAGTTGAAGGAATTGACTGCAATGAAACATTTTCCTCGGTTGCCAAAATGAATTCCATTTGCCTTGTTCTTTCCCTTGTTGCCTCACATAAATGGGAGTTCCATCAGATGGATGTTAAATCCGCCTTCTTACATGGGGATTTGCAAGAAGAAATCTACATGGAACAACCTCCTAGCTATGTCCAGAATGATTCTAGCCTTGTTTGTCGCCTTAAGAAATCTCTTTATGGTCTTAAGAAAGCTCCTCAAGCTTGGTATGCCAAAATGGACAACTTTCTTCTTGACACCGACTTTTCTAGATTTCATTCTGATCCTAATGTCTATACCAAGAAAGTAGGAAGCCATCTCATAATTTTTTTCCTTTATGTTGATGACCTTTGTTAGGGTCCTAACCCACACATAGGTAGAACAATATATTAGGATGTAATAAAGGTCAATATTAATAAGGCCTTTCAATAAAATAGAATAAGGCGGATGTAAGAAGACCTAATAGAAGCTTCGGCTTCTAGAAGGATCTTCCTCTAGATGCTTCTTTTTAGTATAAATAGGAGTCGAGGGTATGAGAACCCTAGCTTGGATATTATTGTAATAGAGCTCTGCTCAACTGGAGGTTGCCCCCTCGAAGAGGCCTGTGAACATTGCTTTCAGATTCAAAGTGTTATTTATGTTGTTATTCTTATATCATTTAAGTGTTATTGTGGTGAATGTTCTAGTTATATTGTTGTTATTCTGCCATTACTAGCATTTTATTTTTGTTCTGCATACATTTTATATCTGGTATATTACAAGTGGTATCAGATCACTTTCCTCGGCAGAAAGTGTGGGTTAAATTTTTTTTTAGGGTAGAGACGTATTCTGGCATCTTTAAGCCACAGAGATATGTCGTTACGCGCATAAACCCGTGGTTGAGGGAATCATACACACAAGAAATACAAGTGGTACTTAAGCGCACATCTGTTGGCCACCCTTGTAACCCTTGTTGGTACCCCTTCGAGTGGTAGCACATCAAACAACACCTGTGTACGGATCGACCTAGATTACCTGAATCCCTCTTTAGATAAATCGATCAGCTGCCTGACTACTATAGTGTCACTGAGAACAACACTCGAGAAGATACTCTCTAGTACCTGGGTAGTCGGGTAGTATGGCTAAGGGTACGATCTATCCTCCTTAGTGCCCTGAGATATTGGGTTGAGTACTACTGTTGGACCCCGCACGTATATCAGAGAGCTATAGTACAGGGAAAACCCTTGTCTGTAGAACCCTTGAATACCTAACCCTTGGGGATAGAAACATAAACAAATTAAAGAAGACAAGATCTATTGCCACACAACTGTGTTCGGGTTGCCAAGTAAATACACATTTCTTTCTAGTTAAGCATTTGGGCATTTCCTCTTTGCAGTATTCTTCAGATCGGAGTATAACTCCATAAAAAAAAAAATGAGTCTGGAAATTTTTTCACCATTATTTCAGACCTATTCCAATGGATTCATCTCTTCGCCCTTATCACATTCATCCATATCATTTTTTCGGAAAATTGTTTTTACCCCGCCCACCCCTTTTCAGTTCCCCCATCCTCATGGCCCATACTCGTAGCCAAGACTTGGAAGCTCACTTCAACACCTTGCAATTTGGTCTCATTGAGACCCAACAAGAAGTGAAACAACTCAGTGCCAATGTTGCCGCCATCAATACAACCATGCAGTCCTCAATGGGCGAAATCAAACAAGACCTCACCACCCAGCTTGAATCAGTCTTTTCGGCACTCTGCACCAAACTGCATATCCCTACAGATAACCCTTCCTCTTCCTCACCCCCATATACTGAAGGTGACCATTCCTCTCATTCTCATACCTTGCAGAACCATCACTTTCAACGTGACCTACGCCTTCCACGGGTGGATGTGACCAAATTTGATGGCTCAGACCCCACTGGTTGGGTAACCCAAATGGAACATTACTTCTCTTTATACAACATTATAGATGACTTGGCCAAATTCTGGTATGGTGTTCTCCATCTAGATCAAGAAAGTTGGAAATGGTGGCAATGGAGAAAAAATTCTCGTCAAGGGTATATTGCTTGGACACAATTTGTGGCAGAGCTTTATGAACACTTTGACACTGACACCAACCATTTGGGTCGTTTGACAAAGCTGGAACAATTAGGAACAATAGAAGACTTTATAGCTGTAACACCTTGTTTCCCCCCAATCTATAAAAATGACTATATTGGCCAAGAACTATGGCAAACTCAAAGATGTGAATGTTTGATTTGACTGACCTTTGTATAAAAGGTCGATGAATATAAATTATGTTGTGAATACGTGTTGCATGACTGTTGGGAGGGGGGTGTGCTAAAAGAGACGATGATGGCTAATGAGAGGTGGTGGAAGGGACCTGGAATGGTTGCGTTAACTTCCACCGAGCTAGTACCATACTGGTTTTTACTTGCTCAAAGACCAAAGCAAATATCTGACCTAGAATGGATTTTCCATCAGATTGGTAGGTGGGGAGGCTCCTCAAGAGTTAATTAGGGGATGGGGGTGAACTACCCATCCATAACAGCTCTCAGACCTGACCACGGACAGTGAAACTCGCTCCACACGTAATCTTGCAGAGAAAAAGGTTGAAAGAATTGTGTGGTAGAGGGCAGACAGAGGGGGAGAGCACGTGCAACAGGGATCGTGGAAGAGAATTGGAGAAACCCTAGAAACGCAGGGAGCTCTGAACATAGGAGAAGGAGAGTAACCTTCGTCCTTGACTTCCGTTGAGCTGGAAGTAGGAGACTGAACCTCAAAGCATCGTGGTCTAGCTTGGGGGTGGCTGGTGGTAAATCTGCAAGATACCAGATATATAAAATATGCAGAACAGAAACGAAATGCTAGAAATAACAGAATAACAGTAAAATATCCAGCATAATCTTCAGAATACACAGAAATAATATACGGAATAGCAACAGAAATAGCACTTGAACA
>ML784792.1:12938-43167 GCA_009831015.1 Picea engelmannii
CCGATATACCCCACCAAACATTGCTTTCCCACATAGCTTGCATTTGAGATGTTGTCGATTCCCTGGAGGATCAGGCTCACCATACTCCCAAAATGGATCTAATGGCTTTGGCATCTTTAATATGGAAAAATATGAACCTAGGGAAAAAACAAATCGTTTTTTAGCATGTGTTATTGATGAAAAAATGAAAATTTAAAAATCAGAGATAAATCAATTATGTATCTAGCATTCAAACTTGGTTTTGAACCCGAAATAGACACAAAAAAATTTAAACTAATTTACATCGACCTAGGGCAAGAAAATCCCAAAAACATTTTTGGGCATACATGGCAAGAAAGAAAATCACATAAGAATGGAAAAAAATGGTTTTTGATCCATCAAAAATCTATTTGGAAGATGTAAAACTCATTGCCACTGAAAACCTATGAAAATCTATGGTGAAGAAATGAGAAATAATGGGCAAATTTTTTAACTTACCTCCAAATGCAAAAACTGTGAAATGGAATAAAAATTCCAATGTCAAATCCACAAATCTAATCCTTGAATCCACAAAATCCCAATGGCAAACTCTTCCTTGGCTAGTTGAATGGCTTGGCTCTCCTCCTTGGTTAAATGCACAAATAAAATGAAAAAAAGCCCCTCACGAACCCTTAAACCCGCGGGTTTTTTTCATTTTCCACTCAGCTGATTTTTTGCCATCAACCTGCGAGTTTTTGACGATTTTTCCCTAAAAAATCGCCAAAAAATCGGCTGATTTTTTCAGCGATTTTTTTGGAAAAAAATCGTTTTGGTGAAAAAATCTCGATTTCTCGCGATTTTCTCAACAGAGATAAATAAACCTTTTGGATCAACCCCAGGAAAGACTGATAACCCAAAGAAAGAACCCTTGAAATGTTGGGGTTGTGGAGAAGAACATCTACTGAGGGACTATCCGCACAGACAACAGAACAGTAGGAGAATTTACAACGTCCAAGAAGCTATCACCGTCAATGACGTGGCCAGGAGTATGCCACGAATTTATGCAGCCATGGATAATAAACAAGCCGACCACCAAGCTTCAGTGGTGGAGATGGAAGATATGATCGCCAACCATCTAGTATCTATTTTAATTGACCCTGGTTCAAATTTGAGTTATGTGGCCCCTCAGGTTGTTGATAAGTGTAAATTACAGCCACATAAACATGCTAAGACATGGTTGGTACAGTTAGCCACTGGCACCAAAAGAAAAATAGCGAAGGTCGTACCAGCTTGCCAATTCACTATGGATGGATTGCCTACCCAAGCTAACCTTAACATACTTCCCCTAGGATCGTATGACCTGCTGATTGGTATGGACTGGCTAGCTGCATATAAAACTAAGCTGGATTGTTACCACAAAACCATAGAATGTGTAAATGAAGAAGGGAGAAAGATAACCCTCCAAGGGATTTAGAAGCTTGTCTCAGTGAGACGAATATCATCCCTTCAAATGAAAAAGTATTGTATAAAGGGATGTCCTCTATATGCAATACAGGTGTTGGAATCTGTTGTGGATGACAAACCAAGCCTAGAAGACCACCCCATACTAAGAGAGTATAGAGATGTGTTTCCAGAAGAGGTACCGGGTCTACCTCCAAGAAGGGGCATTGACTTCTCAATAAAACTTGCACCTAGAGCGATACCAGTATCTAGGACCCCCTATAGGATGAGTACACCCGAGCTAGTTGAACTCAAACTACAGCTAAAGGAAATGATTCACAAAGGCTACATCCGGCCTAGCATGTCTCCATGGGGAGCACCAGTCCTGTTTGTGAAGAAGAAAGATGGTACATTCCAACTGTGCATAGATTATAGACAACTCAATATGGTAACCACAAAGAATAAATACCCCTTACCCAGAATCGATGACTTGTTCGATCAATTGGGGGGTGCTACCATTTTCTCAAAGATTGACTTGAGATCTGGATACCATCAAGTCTGAATCAAGGATGAAGACATCCACAAAACTGCCTTCAGGACAAGATATGGTCACTACGAATTTGTGGTAGTACCATTTGGATTAACCAATGCCCCTGCCACCTTTATGTGCTCGATGAACAATGTACTCAACAAATTCCTAGACAAGTTTGTATTGGTTTTTATTAACGATATCTTAATCTACTCCAAGAATAGAGAGGAACATGAGGAACATCTTAGACTTGTACTTCAAGTGCTAAGAGAGCATCAGCTCTACGTCAAATTTAGCAAGTGTGACTTTTTCCAGAAGCAAATACATTACTTGGGCCATGTCATATCTGAAGAATGGGTAGCAGTAGACCTTGACAAGATCATATCCATCATGGAATGGCCTACCCCAAAGGATGTTTCCGATATCAGATCCTTTATGGGTTTAGCAGGATACTATAGGAGGTTTATAAAAGGGTTTTCCAAGATTGGTTGTCCAATCACTGCCCTCCAGAGGAAGGGGGTTAAATTCATTTGGACACCAGAATGTGAAGAAAGGTTTCAGCCACTAAAACACCTTCTGACCCATGTGCCCGTGCTGAAGATCGCCGATCTCGATAAGGACATCCTCGTGTGCACAGATGCTTGCAAGGAAGGACTCGGAGGAGTCCTTATGCAAGAAGGAAGCGTAGTTTGCTATGAATCTTGAAAATTGAATGAACATGAAGTCAACTATGTGACCCATGATCTAGAGTTGGCCGCCATAGTGCATGCTTTGAAAATGTGGAGGCATTACCTCCTAGGTAGGAAATTTGTACTTATGACAGACCACTGTGGATTGCAGCACATGTTTGACCAACCAAAACTCAATGCTAGACAAGCTAGGTGGATGGCCCTCCTTAACGAGTTTGATTTCGAAATCAAACATATCAGAGGAAAGGAAAATAAGGTGGTCGATGCCCTTAGCAGAAGTATGAAAACAATTCACCTGGCAGTGGTGAGCACCTACGAGACGAATGTCAGGGAAAGAGTTAGGAATGCACAAGAAACAGACGCATTCTCCCAGACCGTGACCTCATACCTGGAGCAAGAACCAGCAGGGCTAAAGTATGAATGTTACCAGATGCTAGATGGAGGTCTGTTGACTTACCGAAATAGGCTATATATTCCAAGTTGTGACGACTTGAAGAGGTTCATAATGGACGAATTGCACAAGAGACCATACACTGGCCATCCAGGCTATTAGAAGATGGTCACGGCCACCAGGAAACAATTCTATTGGCCTGGATTGAAGAAAGACATAGCTGAGTATTTAGCTAAATGTCTAGAGTGCCAACAAGTTAAAGAAAAACACCGACACCCAGCAAGATTATTACAACCTCAACCAATTCCATAATGGAAATGGGAGACCATCTCCGTGGATTTCATCACCGGATTACCAACATCGGCCATGCAGAATGACACCATCATGGTAGTAGTGGATCAATTGAGCAAGTCCGCTCATTTTATTCCCATCAAATCGACTTGCAAAGCAATAGATATTGCCAACATATTGATGAAGGAGATATTCAGACTACATGGCATGCCTAAGGAGATTATGTCTGACAGAGGCACAAAATTTACTTCAAACTTTTGGAAATCCTTGATGGCTGGTCTGGAGACCAAATTATTATTTAGCACAGCCTATCATCCTCAAACCGATGGACAAACAGAAAGAGTAAACCAAATACTAAAAGACATGCTAAGGATGCATGTAATGCATCAACCTAAAAAGTGGAAAGATTACCTGCCACTGGTGGAATTTGCCTACAACAACAGCTACCAAGAATCACTAAAGATGAGCCCTTTCGAAGTCCTCTATGGTAGATCGTGCAACACTCCAGTGAGTTGGAGTAATCCCGTGAACAGAATTAGAATTGGACCCGACATGTTGAAAGAAATGGAACAACAAATGATTCAGATAAAGCAAAATCTGAAAATTGCTCAGAATAGATAGAAAAGTTATGTTGGCAGAAAGAGAACCCCCAGAGAATTCAAGACGAGAGACCATGTCTATCTCAGAGTTAGGCCCAAGAAGAGTTCCCTGAGGCTGGGAGCTTGTGCCAAGTTGGCACCTCGGTATTGTGGACCTTTTGAAGTTCTAGATAGAGTGGGACTTGTAGCCTATAAGCTAACACTTCCTCCCACAGTAAAAGCACATAATGTTTTCCATGTTTCATTGCTAAAGAAATATGTACATGATTCTAATCATATAATTGACTGGTCTGTGATCCAGGTGGAACCGGAGGGAGAATTCTTGCTAGAACCTCAATGCATACTAGACAGGAAGGAAACCCCACTCAGGAGCCAAACCATTGCACAGGTCAAGGTGCAGTGGAAACACTTTGGCCCAGTTGAGGCCACATGGGAAATGGAGGATTCCATGAGACAAACATACCCATTTTTGTTCAGTTCTGTACATACAGGACATGTTAATAGATAGAACATTGAGGACGATGTTCCTTTAAGGGGGAGGTAATTGTGACACCCTGTTTCCCCCAATTTGTAAATATAACTATAAATGGCCAAAAGACTATGGCAAACTTTATATGTGTGAATATTGATTCGATGGACCTTTGTTTGAAAGGTAAACGAATGTGAATCTAATTATTTACTAAGAAAATGGACAAGTGTTGCATGACTAATGGAAGGGGGGGTGTACTTAGAAAGACCACGAATGTTATACGATGAGAGGGTGAAGGGGACCAGAAATGGTTGCGTTGACCTTCACCAAACCAATGCTTACTGGATTTAATTGCTCAGGACCAGAACTGTCCTTTGAACCAGACATGAATTACAGTCAGGCTGGTGGGTGGGAAGACCTCCTCAAGAGTTAATGAGGGATGGGATGTGTAAGCACTCATCCGTAAGGCTTCCAGACTTGATGTTGACTCGGAATTCGGGCCACATGCGACCCTGCTGAAAGAGGCGAGAAGGGAAGGTGTGATGGGCAGAGAGGGGAAGAACACACCTATGAAGAGTGCAGAGACGGGAAGTGAATCTCGGGGATTCAAGGAAGAATGGAAAAACTAAGCGTTCTGGGCACCGGAAATGGTAGAGAAGGTTATGATACAAGCTGATAAACGAGGCTAGTCCTCCTTGCTTGGTATCGTGTAAACCATTGCCAGGATCCTGCGGGAAGAGGAGAGTAACCTCTGTCCCTATTGTGGTTGAGCGAGAAGAAATGGCTGTGTTGCAGAGCATCGTGGTCTAGCTCGAGGGTGGCTAATGGTAAATCCATTTGGAGTGATTGAGCCTATAGTTGGGTGGAAACGGGCACCCCTTCCAGTAGTCGCTTCACGTTGTCTGATTCTGATAAGTCTTTCTCGGCCTTAATTGTTGAGTTGGAATCATGAATGATTTCTTGGTTTTTACACATCTATATATATATATGAACATCTTTGTGTGAAATGGCTATGTTATGTGTATGCTTCCATCTCCTTGGGAACTCATACTTCCCACTGATACAGTGTATGCCCACCTTCACTTTGGAGGGCTTCCCGAGCATAAGTCGTAAAATGGTCGAGATAGGAAATGTCGTGTAGACCTTAAACCACCCATCTGAAGAGAATACTCTCCCCTGACCCCCGTGCCATGTGAATTTCCAGACCCAAGTCCCTAACCCGTTCGGGGTGAGAACTCAGGAAAATAGTGATAGGAAAATACCGAAAGGGAAAGGTTTTCCTTGTCCGAAGGACGGACAGACAAGATCCGTCCGGAAGGAGCCAAGGGTTGTCATGGTCGTTGGCTATGGGAAAGAGCGCGGGAGTTAACCTCTCTAGCCCCTCGGATCCATGAGTTTTGAGTTCGCGTATCGGGAAGATTATGGGTTGGTGCGACCAAAAACCTCTGAAACCCGAAGTCGCAAAGTAACATGGACCGTTGATCTATGGATCCTTCAGGACCCACCTCGACCATTGTATCTGTGAGTTCGGAGTTCACGCACGGGGAGAGAACAAATCTCGTTCGTCGGATCTATGCACAGAGGACCATAGCTGTCAGATCCAGAGGAGCGCAAGCTGTTGATTTGGTGCTCCGAAATATTGGTAATTCGGGAGTTGGGAGAACGGAGGTGAATCATATCGGGAGTTCCAATACGTGAAATCCCGACGCAATCTGGACCATCAGATCGTGGAAGAATCGGGACCATTGATCTGTGGTGAGGAGATATCGACATTTCGGATATCAGGGGAAGGGAGGTGAGTGACCCTCCAACTTCGCGAAATGCGAAGTCCCGTTAAGCGCTTGAGGTTGAGCCCCGGGTCACAGCCGGTGGTCATATGGAGGAGCTAGCAAGAGTTAGGCCCCTGTCGGGAGATCAAAGATCAGGAGAGTCGAGGTGAATCACACGCAAGGATCCGATACGCGATTTCACGACGCACCTTTTAGTTAGGCTTGTGGTCATGGGTAGTGGTCACGTGGAGGGGGATTGCGCCTGGTGCTTGTTCTTGCGAGAGAACAAAAGACGAAAGGTTAGAGGATTTACACTATAGAAGCTCCTTCAAAAGGGTGAGTGTGTTACATAAACTCAATAAGACCTTTTGACTTGAGTGACTAGTGAGAGGGGGGGCTATCTTTGCATCCTTGCTTTAGTTTCACCAGCCCTTTAGGTCACTAGGGACGTCTCCCTTGGGGTAGTCTTACCCTACTCCTAAACAGAAAGGGGTTTCCTATTAAGGTGATAGTGATAGGTCACCCCCTTGTTACACCAATCTTGTTTCACTTGCCTTGGGCTTTGGGCAAGTATAGATTGTGCCATAACAGTTCATCAAAGAGTTCACTCTTGGCCAACCTGGGCTTGGACGGGATCCCATGATACGTAACCAATGAAGCAAAAACTCGTAGCTTATAAGAAAGATGCACCAACCAAACGCTTTGAAGTCTTCAAACCCATTTGTCCTTCGGATCCTCGGATTGCTAGCATGCATTAAGAATCAAGGATAACATGTGCCTCTGATGAGGCATGGAATACAACTGTCGAGAATCATACCACAAAACTAGATGACCAAAGCACCAACCCCAATCCATCCAAAACGGTCTAGGCATCCTAATGTTTATTTTAAAGAACTTGGCCTCCAAAATAAATCCTCACAACTCCATTATTGAAAAATGATCAGGGGCAAGAAGACCATACTCCTGAGCAAGAGCACACCACTCCTTCCATATGTGAGATGCAAAATCCCACAAATTGCCCCCTGAAGAAGATGCCCTTTCATCTCAAGCGGCGAGCCTGAAATTGAGGTGGCTTAGCAACACAAGAGCCTTGAGTCTTCCAACTCCAAATGAGATGAAAAGCTAAATCCCATCTTGCCCGACCACCCTCCCAATGCAAATGAACCAATCTTGTGACAACTTTCCATGCTGACAAAATGCTTGTGAAGATGAGAAAACCTGACGCCTTAAATAAGTGGGGTGAAGAGATGATATCACATAGTTCAAAAGCCCATCAAACTCGACCTATATGTTGTGCAGTGCTTGGCCTCTAAAATCATATTTCTGCCATCTTTGTCACTCTGCGCATCCATACACTGTTCATTTCATGTGCCCTTGCTTAGATTCACTATCGTATAGTCTCCTTGTCCTACCTTTGCTTCGCCTATACCTCCCCTGTGAGCACTAGTGCTCTCTCCACTCATGTGACCCAGCTTCAAACCTTTTACTTTTTCAGATATTGACTATATCTGTCCAATGAATGAGAGCAAATGGGCTAGTCTCATCATTCTAACATTGTGTGGGCTTTTGGAAAGTCAACAAGGAAATGATTGAAGATCCTTTCCTCATCTCATTCACATAAGAAGTTCTCATGCACGTCCATGGACAAGAATGTTACTCATTTATAGATAGATTTTCAAGCTACCATGAAGTCAAGATTACCATTGAAGACTAACCAAAGACCACTATTGTTATTGAACGGGGATGTTACTGCTACAAGATGATGCCCTTCAAATTAGATACCACTCCCTCAAAGCACACTCTCACTCTGTATATTACTCAGCAATAAAGTGTTACATTACATACTAATCACTAGCTCAAAAAATAACAAAAATTCAGGCAGCCACTCTGCCTTCTTTTCTAAATGAAGAACCCTGTGGTTACAATTGACTAATCTTCTTTATTATTTTAAAGTTATTTAGCTTTATCTTCATTTCTTAAATATTCTCTTCCTTTTCATTTATTATATGTATTTCATATAATAAATTTACTTTTACTTTTTATATAAATTTATATCCTTTATTCTCCTGATCTAATCCTTCGTGTCCCAATTTTAAGCTTCTCACCTCTACTTCTCAGATTAAATTTACTTTCTTATTATCCCATTACCCTTTCTCATTCTTCTACTATTATATATATCTATATATATATATATATAAAACAATTTTTTTACTTTTCTTCTTCCTTGTTGATTCATAATATTTTCAATTTGACTCTTCTTGTTGAATAAGAATTATTTTTAATATATTCTATACATCTTTATAATCAATGTCATTTTTATAATTGATATTTATCTTTATATTTAGTTATTATCTATTTAATTTAATGTTAATATCTATTTAATTTATATAATCTATTTATAGCTTTATTAACCTAATCCCCTTCCTTTCTTAGGATTGATATTAAGTGCAATTTGATCAATTCCCCAATCCTTTTTTGGATTATTTTATTTTTTTGGATCATTTTATTTTTGTTTGACAAATTCCCTTTTCTGGATTATTTTATTTTCATTTTTCGAAGTGTTAATTCTCTTATTTTTATATATTGTATCCACTGGCTTACTCTTTTTTATCTTACATTGTTTTAATTGGATGGTCTGATGATGAGCAGTGTCCACTAGAAAGTCATTTCAAAAACTGATACACAATTCAATTCCAGAAAATTCATCATAATTAAAATGGACTAAATCAAACCCTAATCCTATATAGGGAAGTGCACCTTCGTCCATGAGGGAGAAAGCCTAGAATAGAGCATGTAGGTTCTAAATCTGAACCTGATTCCATCGCCTATACTAAATCTGGAAGGTTCTTTAACTCGTGCACTTTTCTAAATACAGTGCTTTAAACAGAACTCTGAGCACTTTTTAAGAATAGAAAAGCAAGGCACTTTCCAAATCTAGAAAAGCAAAATCTTACTAAAGCTAGAGACCAAAACTGGAAACTCTCAAGGCTGACGCCCTGTATAACTGTTCTGCCCTCAATAACTGTTGTGTGCCTAATGCTGCTGGAGGTATGCGCTGCCAATGAAGGAGAAACACCTTCATCACTCACAGAGTGAAATCTAAAGGCTGTYRGGCCTCCATTCATACTCTACAATCTGCACAGAGCTCCATGCCAGGAATGGATCTGCTGTTCATGCTGCTCTGTTGAACATGCTGTTACAAGAGAACACCTTGAAACAACAGGAAAA
Source organism: Picea engelmannii (assembly GCA_009831015.1). NCBI lineage: Eukaryota > Viridiplantae > Streptophyta > Pinopsida > Pinales > Pinaceae > Picea > Picea engelmannii. The sequence continues at coordinate 22,302 of ML784792.1, forward strand.
CTAACAGTCTTGTGGACTCTTTCTAGCTTGTTGTTGTTATATATCTGATGTCTATAATACAATCTTATTGCAATGACATCCTTATATTGGGACTGTGTTTCACATTAACGATCTCTTTAAATTGCATGTGTTGGGTGTGGGTGTTATGAAGAATCCAACATGTATAGCAACTGCGAGACATAGATGGTTTATAAGGCATTACCCTCAACAAAAGCTTTACTAATTTGGAAGTTGGCTTTGGGGTGCTAGTCCCTATGTTGATGTGATAGCATCCTCCCTCATGCCCTATTTGGCTTACGGTTATCTATATGATATTTCCAATGCTATTTTACAATATTGGTATAACCTTATGTTCTGATTTCATTCCAAACTAGTACTCCTCCCAGATCACTGCTAAATGAAAGGAGTGCATGATGAATTCCCAGATGTGTTGCTCCTTCACCTCACTAAGGAATGCAACTCACAATTCCTTGGAGATGTTTTGTTTTTTCTAACACAAGGACATGCATCAACTGGGATCCTAGTGGATGCAAGGTACAAAAGCAATGTACTCCCTTCCAACTTATCATTGGTGTGCCTTCTGTCAGCAAGGAGAACCAGGGAAGAGTTGGAGACACTGCCCCTATAAACTTGGGCCTAGCGCATCCACCTACAAGCCACGCCAAGCAGTTAAACTGGATTTTGAACCTGGGTGGGGCCCCTAAAATAGACAGCTTACGCCTTCTGAAATGGGACATCCATCATTCAGCCTAGCCCGATGGTTTGGTGTCCTCTCTAATGTCATTGCAACGATGACATCTTGTGCAAAGGCTTTTTTCTTGAAGATACTCCACATGTCCTACTTGACGCTCACAAAGGCGTGTTAGACCGGTACTTTGCTGCAGATCAAACGACATACAAGGTGCTCTCGACCGGCTTAGGGTGGCCTACACACTCTTCAAACATACTAATTCTTGGGATCGAAAATGCAACATCCACCATTGCATGGGCACTCTTAAAAAGACTGATTACCTCCTGCTCCATCCCAACCTTCCGAAGGCACCATTCAAACGCTAGGGATTCGACATTTTGGGATCACTACTGGTCACACATACCCACAAGTTTTTCATACTCATTGCTAGAGACATTATCACCAAGCGCCCCAAACCCATTACTACCACATGCAATGATGCCCACACTGTCACACAATTTCAATACCCAATTGGATTACTTGATTCCGCTGCCCTTGGAAATCGTGAATGACAATGGATCTCACTTTATCAACCAAGGTGTTTTAGCCCTAACATCATGGTTCGTAGTTGTGCATCATAAAAGAAAGCCATATTAACTTTGGCCCAATGACTTAGTGGAATCCACCATTAAAATCATCTTGACACCCTTCATAGGGTTTCCAAAGGACTTGGGATCTAAGCAAGCCTCCTTGCAGTTTTTGAATATTTGAGTGGAAGTATTTAGAAATCGAAAATGCCAAAGAAACTTGTATTTGCATTTTCAAATAAATTAATACAAACATATCATACTTATAAGTTTCATAAAATGAAGTTGTGTTACTTTCAAGTTAACATAACATAACATAATTCAAACCCTAATAATACATATTATAATAAATTAATTTAAATTCCACTATGTTATGTTCATTGACAATGTTGGGCAGAAAATATAAGATTCGATGGTTGAAAGAACATGAACACCTTATAGTGCGAGAGACAACAACCATGAATACCTTATATTGCGAGAGACGACAACCATGAACGCCTTATAGTGCAAGATGACATATCCACAAGAACAATGGAGCATCTTGATGTCAGATGGCTTTAGGGCCAATTGCTTTGAACCCCACACCTTAGCGATGGTGGAAATCCTTGAAATGCTCAAGCAATTTTGTAAAGCGGCCACAGAGACAATGTCAACGGGGTTTTATGGCGTGGAAATACATAGAGCTCACAGTTACCTGTTCACCAATTTCTTAGGGATGGTGTCAACAATGGATTCGACAAATACGATGGAAGAATTGATAGGCCGCAATACGATTTCACCCATGAAATTGTGGAGGCAATCGTGGAGGAGATCAGGGTAGAGCACACCACCATATGGTTGTCTCTCATCATAGAGCACAATGGAGCAACTAACTCCAAACCTTTGGATCCATCCCACCACTTAATTCTGATGCTCAAATGTTACCCTTTGGTTATGTTTTTGTCATGTAGACCTTCCTCTCAAATTCTCCATTGATGCCAAGCTCAATGGGGCAACTAACTCCAACCCTTTGGATCTAACCCCCCACTTAATAAGTTAATTCCTATGCTCAAATGTTACCCTCTCGTTATCTTTTGGTCATCTATTCATTTCAAATGTAGTTCCTCTAAAATTCTCCATTGATGTCAAGCTGAACAACTATGATAGATCCACTTTCTACAGTCATCATCATCAGGTTGTGAGATACACCAATTACCAAATTTACATCAATTCCCCAACTTCAAATACATTACTTGATAAAATCTAAAATTTGAAATGCAATGGGTTCATATTTAAATGAATATTTAATTATACTTTAACTAAGCCAATAACATCTTTTTGCATCTGCAAATTATTGTAACATACAAGAATATACAGTTTTAAGTCTTCGAACCAGAGAAATGTGATCCATTATCATATCTCATGTTGATGATGGACCACATTTGTCTGATTTGAAACATAGACTTAAAAATAGTAGATGTGGATGTGATGAATTAGAAAGAACACTCATACCATAACATTGATGGCAGAAGTCTTAGAACCAAAAAAACATGGCAGAAGTCTTAAGAACCAAAAAAAAATGCATATTGATGGCAGAAGTCTTAGAACCAAAAAAACATACATATTATCCATGGACTTTAAAGTAGCCACATGTCCCGAGGCTTTGGCTGCACCATGTCTCTAATATAGGCTTGAATCTGCGTGAGAAAATCCGACCTTGAGAATATTGCGTATATTTTATTGGTGGTATGCTTCTCTACACTGGATCTTATACCATTCTGCGAAGCATAATATGAAGCCATCACTACTCCTTAATCGAAGGATCCCAACCTATTTGGGCTTTGATTTCATTTGATTTGCGCACTATAATAGCTACAATTGAATTGCAATATTCACAGGAGGAAAGTTGTTGGGCATAAATATGGACTTGGTGTTGGCTCTTGAAACAAATCTTTTCATGGTGGCTGCCATATCTGCCTCCTTTACAGAACCAACAAGCACCCCAATTCTGCCATCACCGGATCCAAAAACTGCAACAGAAGAGTTTGGGTACAACAGATTATGGAAGTCAGCACAATTATTATTGATTTAGTAGGTCTCCCTTTTATTTCCCTTGATTCATGGCCTATTTTTTCCTGATTTTGCTAGGTTTTGAATTGAGGAATATGCCAAGCAATACTACACAACTCTTCAATTCGTAGTGAGAAACATATCTGCCACGGCTTATCTCATCAGTCTCTCCATATCCTTGGTGTAACATCCCTAGCATCCAATTGTTGGGCTATGCCACATAAAATTTTTGAACTGTATACAAAATTAAAACATACAAATATTTTGCAAATACACAAATTCATACAGAATAATAATAGAAATACACATACAACATACACAGGAAAAAACCCATAAAAACAAATGCATAAATAATGATGCAACACATAATTTTAACACACAATTGACACTTATCTTTGATAAAACGATCACCAACTGTGTGCAGACCTTCCACGTTCCTCCCAGCCATAGACCACACTGCTTGTAATCTCAGTAGTGGGTCCCACACTGCTTGTAATCTCAGTAGTGGGTCACCTCCAAGCCGGGGCTAAAATCTACCAGGGAAAAGGGAATACTAAGCCAGTCTAAAGGTCTGACAAGCAACATAATTGCTCAATCCAAGGTGCCCAACTGCTGCAACTAGCCTACAGTCTCTCACTCCCCACATGCCTATCCCACCCCAGGAAGTGTGCCCCTTCTCTGCTTAACAGTCCCTCGGCTGCCCCACTTCCCTTTTGGGGCTTCAGCAACATGTTGGACAGGAAGTCTCAAAGCCCTGTAGCCATTGCCCAGCGCACCAGGGAACAATTCTGAGTAGCTTCTCGCCTAGAGAAACTACTCACGGGCCCGACAACCTGCTTCTTCGACATAGAAAATCTCTCACCTAGAGAGAAATGCCTACGGGCCCAACAACCTACTCCTTCGACCATGGGCCTGACAACCCGCCTCTTCAACCTGCAGTCAAACTAGGTTTCTCATTGTCCACAGCGCCAAGATTTCCAAGTATTTGTATGGTCATGGTAGCAACATAGTTCGGATGGTAGGAGAGAATAATGGTAACAACGATGAAGGAATGATGGAAAATGAACTAATTTCGCCCAAATATATGTGCATGTTCCCAACTTGACACTTGTCATGTTGGGACTACATGGGCCTCCCACATGGACCCCCCCACATTGTGATACATTCCCCCTTAGGGACTTAGGATAAAATGAATATCCCATACTTTAGACTTTAGACTTTCGGAATATTAATAAAATATTCCTTCGGGCTTAAGCCCCCTTAGCTTAGCCCCTTTCCTAAACTCTTAGCTCCCTTACCCCTTTCTAGTGGAGTTTAGCCCCCCATCTCTTTTATTTGGTCGGTCTGCATGCAGTGGTGTACTTAATTAATAATATGAGTATGATTTACAATTACAATATAGGCACGATGATCTTTAGCATCCAAACTCCCTGGCCTAATAATCATATAATCATTCTAGTCTATAATAACCTGGCTCACCAACCTATAAAACACAACATATATACAAAGGCTCCCTGGCCTTAAGATCGCACACTCAATCCGGTGTGCGCAAAACTATGGAATGTGTGCACTCTTCTTTTGGTATGAGATTCCTGCTTACTGCCTCAATGCATGCAGAATCGGACCAAAGACCCTGTATCATTAGCTCACCAGCTTAGAAGCATCATATTTACATTTACATTTACAATTGGGGTTCAGCCTAGGGGTATTACATTCCCCTCCCCTTATTTATGCATTGTCCTCAGTGCATTATATACCATGTACAATTCAAAATTCCTCAAAAAACTCCATGCATTTGCTAATGAAGCTTGTTATCCACCTGGTGCTCTTCTTTCAAGCACCAATCCATGTATTCATACCACAACTGAAAGTCATTTGCTCTATTCCATAGAGTTGCTTCATGAAAGAATTCAACTCATTGTTCATTTTGGCACACCCTCATTATGACATCTACCATGCCATAAGCATCCTTGAGTTGCATCTTCCTTGTTGCACTCACTCTTCTAGGCTCAGGTATCCCTTCACTGCTACACAGTCCCTCAACGATCCATCTTGCCAAGGCTTTCACACACAAGGAGAGGGATAACTCATTACCAGAACCCCACCAAGGCTTTACATTTATAGGGCTCCAGTGTCTCTAACAATAGTTGTTCTTTCCAAGCATGCGAACTATAATAAATATTAACTCACCTATATCACCCACATACAATTATTATGAGAGATTATTATAAAAACTTCATTTTAGAAATTCAAATTTATTCCATAAAGAATTCAACTTTTCCCAAAATACGAAATTTATCTCATAATTTTTCATGGTTGTTGCAATAGTAGGATGCAGTCTTCCTTATGGCTTTCAACAAGCACCATACTGAATACCACTTTTCCTGCAATGCTTCCATCTTGCATTCAACCAACAGATTATCAGTATTCTTGTACATTATACTTTCATTGCAATATGTACCAAAACCTTACAAAGTGATCTTAGAATTGTCTACACTTAACAATTCAATCACAACTATCAAACAATTTATTAAATAAAATGAATTATCATTCTCTGCATAGGAATTTCAACAATTATACTTTCCTTTTCCTAGCAATTATTACTCTGTTTCCTGAACAAAAATTTCCTGTAGTCAATGCTCATGTGACTACTTGACTTGCAACTTTCTTGTTGCAATGTCTAACAGCTCCTCAAAAGTTCTCAACTCCATGAGTTAGTAATAGTTGTAACATTTCAAATGTTAGTATAATTATTTCCATTAAATAACATATATGCATGCATTCACAAAACGCATTCAGCAAATGCATTTAAGTATAACAATTATATCCCCCCGGATGGGGTGTCAGCAAGTCACACGTGTCCATTGGAGTGGGTGGCACCTTCAAACTCTATGCCAGCCACGTGATCGGCACATGCATCGCCCCTCCTCTTTTATTCCCACGATGAGTAAGAGCGGCATTCATTTATGCGAGCCCTCGACTAAATGCTCTAGCATGCCCTCCTCTGTATTTTCGTCCAGGCGATGGAGGAACGACTCTGGCCGTCACCTCTGCACGCGTGCGACTATCCACTCTAGTTTTCTTATTATGTTGTCGCTCCTCGGCCGGACCAGCATGTCTTCTCACTTCCTGTCGAACAACCCTCTAGTTTGCAGCCCTCTCTGGTCTTCACCTCCCTCTGGTGGCTCATCTGGTTGCTCTTTGCTCCTCCTTTCTTTCTCTCTGCCTTGCTAGTCCCTGTTGCACCACCTGCCTCTTTATTCCTATTAGCTATGCCTCGACTTCACGGAAAGCCAAAACAAGGCCATGTCTGGTATCAAAACAAATCGAGTATGGCCAATCGACCCCCGCCTGTCCTTGCTTCGTCGCCTAGCTCCTCGCCTTCCTCCTTCGCCCAGCTCCTTGCCTTCCTCCTCTGCCCAGTCCTCTCCGGGCCAGAGCTACCTTTCGCCTCTGTCTTCGCCTTGGACTTGTCACATGGAGTGGTTTGACCTCCACAACAATTCTTTGGGCTTTACTCCTGGCCCAATCCAGGATTTGGCCTCTTCCTCACAACCAACCACGGTCCACCCGATGAACTCATCTACGCATTCCATCCCCTTGCCACCACCCTCTTTCCTAGCTCCTTTGGAGTAAACCCCAACCCACTTGGAAGAGCCTCTGGGCCAACTCCATTCATGCTCGAATTGTGCTTCATGCTCAAGAATTTGTGACTTAGTGGCAATATTACACGAATTGGTTTTTGCGGTCTGAAAAGATGTGGACGACCTACGCTTCCAAATGGAACACATGGGCAAGCGAAGGGAGAAAATTAAATCTCTACTCTCCACCCTGCTCAGCTTCCTGTGCTCTCCAGAACTGGCTACCAGTTCCCTAGCAACTTCAGAGGCGTTCTTTGCTCCAGCTATCCAGGTGGCTGCAGAGTGCGATCGTCAGATTGCATGAGCGTTGGCATGCACACAGGTGTCAGCTTGCATGCCTAGTTTGGTTAATTATTTATGTTTCTAGAAGCATCCTCTTGGGCCGTATATGGCGCCTAGCACAATTTTTCCATTTTGTTTGTCAAGAGTTAGTCTTTTTTGGTCTTCTAGTTCGCATGACAGGTTTGGCTGAATCAGTTTCCCTATGGGGCGATTCAATTCATGTAGTTTAATTTTTTTTGCTTTTAGTATTGAGAGACAGGCTAAATTGGTTTCCCTTCGGGTCAATTCAGCACAAACAGTTCCTTGACATTTCAAATGTTACTGTAATTTTTGTTCCTGGAAGGTAATATATAGATACTTACTTAAAAAAAAAGTATAACAATTCTATCATGCATAAGTGCAACTCTACCACTTACTATGTATGAGTGCAATTGTCAATGCATATCTACTCATTGCATCTTTCCATTGATTTTCATAATGCTCTATATCTAAGTCATGTATCTCACCGTTCGTAAATTGGAAATATGGCCAATGCCTTGACACATTCTCCATACACTTCCTATTGTCTTCTCAATTATTTGTATGTCTTCTTTTTCGACCCAAACACTACACCAAGAATATAATTCTCTGGTGTTCATTAGTGTTGGCAAAAAGGTTGCAATCCAAATATTATTTAGAAGTAGGAAGTTCATTGGATATTTGTGTGGTACATATCATTTCCATAACCATACCTTTCCATAACCAACCATGTCATGGTCTCATACATGACTAGCTTTCATGGCATCCATTCCTATAACAAGTTCATACTTTTTATTGCCTTGGTTATTAGCTCATAACCAATTAACATGGCATGCCGCTATGTCAGTGTATGCATTCAAAAGCTAAAAAGATTTTAGAATTATTACAAGCATCCAACCTTTACCACGCCTAGTGGTATTTTATTCACATCAATACATTCAACTAATACACTAATGTGATTTTATAAAATAAAACTGGCTGAGGAAATTCTTACCTGAATTCCTTTCATCAATTATGCAATAAGAGTACATAAAACTCATACCTGCATAGCTTCCATTAAACAAATTTAATGTTACCTGGATAGTTGATAACAATAGAAGATCCCATGCTTCCATTATAAGACTTATAATCCACTCTTCAGCTTTATGTTGCTTCCTTCTATATGCAACAACATTAGTAGCAGCACTTGCAAACATGCAAGAATTCTCTCTTTCCTGGTACAACAACCACCATTAGCAGCTTTCATATTAATATATATTCAACAATAGACTAATCCTATTCTTATTATTTTATATATGTATATTAACAAATTGGCATTCATCAATTCATATTTGTATGCACTAATAATGCATCATTAGCATGCTCCTAAATGCATTTGCATGTCAATTTCTTGTACTATGTATGGTTGTCCAACAAGCCATAACATAATTGTTGCTACAGTGATTGCAACAACCTCTTTCTCCTTGTATCACTTTTCTTTGTTATTCCTAGAAGTCTTCAATTCTTCCCGGATTCCTAAATCTTCTTGTGTTCTTACAAAAGAAAACAATGTGCCTGATTGTTCTCTAACTTGAGTACTTTTCCATCCCGACCTTTCTTATCTACTTTGCACACTTGTAGCCACATATTATGATGATATTAATTTTCGACATTCCACTATTACTTGGATCCCTCTTATCCAACTCCTACATGACCAAATTACATTTCCAGCCATGCTCTCTAATTAACCTTGGATATTTAACGCCAATTTCTTTATTGAAACAAATTGATTCAGCCTTTCCTTGACTAAACATATCAACACTTGGATTTGCTTAATGAACCATTACTTTATCCTGTCATGACCCATCTGATTTCAACCTGACTTGCATAATCAACTTCCATCATGCCATATTGTTGCAGCTATTCCTTCTTCTCCATGTTTGAATCATTTTGGATTAACATCCCAATGTACCGTGTCAAACTCATCTCTTGGGAATGTACTCAACAATCCTTCCCATTGTTGTCACAGTTTCTTGAATGTTGCAGAAGACTATGTATAACTTGGTATCCATCTATTGGTACCTTTCAACTATCTTAATTTACTCATGAACTTCATCCAATCTCTAATACATTTAGCTTTGAGTAATTCCTCTACTAGGAGTTTTATTGTATCATTCTAGATCCAATCTTTCCATAGTATATTGTTTTATGCCTCAACTGACACTACTTACTTATGTGCACATTCATTTCTTTACCCTTGAAGTGATTCTCTTCATACCATGCTTCTACTGCGCACTCTGATAACCATAAGGGAAACATTACTCTATAATTGCATAGCTAATCCCTGGAGATGATGCACTCTTTATCCATATATGCATTAGGCCTCTCTCTTTATCTGATTAATATCATTTTGATAGTCAATTCCTTTTATAATAGATCTGACTCCAATGTATAGCTTAATTTGTATATTGGTTTCTTTGGGAGTGAATGGACTTTCACTATTTCATTCACTACATGATCTATTCCTTTGCCCAGATTCCATTGAGTACTTGACTAAGATGAGTGGACTTCCTGTAGTGACTTCCCAAGACTTTGTGGCTGCACCTAGATTCATACCTTAACATTTGTAGTCTTGGCTTTTGATCATCTTATGAAAGATTTTTGTCATACCACTCTTGCCCTGAGTATATCTGCTTATATTTAACTAAATTTCAACCTTCTCACCTGTTATGAACTAAATGTTGTTAACTCTGCAAAATGTGCAACCAACAAAATTTGTTAGGCTAAATAATTTAACAAATTTATGAAATTATGTACAATTTTGTTCCAATAATGCATCATAATTCCTTCTTCTGATCTCTAGTGAAAATTAACTACCCAAGTCAATTTTTTGGGTGGATACTTAGACTCCCCTATCCAAGACCTTTCCAATGACTTCTCCCTTGCTCAATTATGAGTCTTGAGCAGAAAGTTATGGTCATTTGAAAATTTCCCATTAACTTCTCCTGTTCACACTTCAACTAGATGCAAATCTAAACTGTAATTATGCATTTTTGCATCTGTTCCATTGGACTTTTGGTAGGATCCCAATTGGGTTTCTTCATATACAGATTTTGGACAGTCTAACCAAGTTTCACCTCTTTCTGGGTTCTCGGCTGTTAGTTACAACCTGCTGAAGTTCTGGGCCAATTAGTGTTTTGGGCCTTGAATGCTATAGGTACCTTCTATGCCATCTTAAGCCCAAAATTTTAATTCAGCTCCATGACTGTGTTCTATGGTTCACTAGCTTTCTTGATGGTCTTAGTCAAAGTTCTRTGATGMAAACTCCCAACCCTCCTAGGGGGCTCRCGCGACCTCCCGGTCTTAGGATCTTCTTCTGAAGCCGAATTAGCTCTCAGATCCGTGTTGGATCCTCTCTTAATGTACACAKGCCCTTTTTATTTCTTTATGCAGGTCCAACAAAACCCGCTGGCACTTTACTCTAAGCCCCTTTTACTTARAATCAAAACCACAGGCGCTAGCCCCTTTTCTTAGGAGGAAATCTCACGTGACCGSGAACTAGAACCAAGCACTCAACTAAAAGGCGCTATCCGGAGCTCYGGGACTTCGRGGCTCYGTGAACATTCACCTTTTCAACACTCCAATCTCCCGGAGTKGTTACCGCCGAATTCAWTCATAAAGTGACTTTGACCRACGGGTGTAGGTCTTCTCCCTATCCTTCCTCTCTCCAAACTATTACRGCCAGATCTGATGGCTRGCGAGGATTCTCTTCCCTCCTCCACGATCTMTGGTGGAGATTCACTTTAGGACTCYGGGCTTTGGGAGTTTYCACGACTCCAACACRCAAATCTCCCAGACTRCCAAACTGGCGAACTCCCAAAGAGTTCAAGGATCAACAGTCCACACTTTGCTCCCTGATCTACGACTGAGATCAAATCTGGGACTTCGGKCTTCAGAAGTTTCCCGAGTCCAACGCACGCTACCTCCCGGATAGCCAAACGTMGAACTAAAATCAAYGGCTCACACTCCTCCCACARCSAACGACTATGATTAACTCCGGGCTTCGGGCTTCGGGCTTCCGGGCTTCTCTCTCCAGACRACCACCACACTCTCGAACGTCAAACTGAAATCGACGRCTCACACTCMTCCCACARCCAACGRCTGTGATTAACTCCGAGCTTTGGGGCTTCTCACTCCAGAYGACCACCACACTCCCGAACTGTCGAACGCCGAACTGAAATCGACGGCTCACACTCCTCCCACAGCCAACSACTGTGATTAACTTCGRGCTTCGRGCTTCGGGCTTCTCACTCCAGAGGACCACCACACTCCCGAATTGTCGAACGTTGAACTGAAATCAATGGCTCACACCCCTCCCGCAACCAATGACTGTGATTAACTCCGGGCTTCAAGCTCCATASGACCACCACACTCCCGAACYGTCGAAYGYCGAACTGAAATCGACGRCTCACACTACTCCCACAACCAACGACTATGATTAACTTTGGSCTTCGGGCTTCGGGGCTTCTCRCTCTAGACRACCATCACACTCCCGAAGAACTACCRAACGTCGAACTGAAATCGAYGGCTCACACCCCTCCCACAGCTAACGACTGTGATTAGCTCCGGGTTCGGGGCTTCTCGCTCYAGACAACCACCACACTCCCGARYTGTCGAACGYCGAACTGAAATTGACGGCTCACACCCCTCCCACAGYSAACGRCTGTGATTAACTCTRGGCTTCGGGCTTYGAAGCTTCTCGCTCCAGACRACCACCACACTCCTGAACTGCCGAACACYGAATTGGCGAAGGGCGGAGATCTACGACTGAGACTCTCCTTTGATCAATGGCTAGGATTAACTCTKGTACTTCRGAGCTTTGGGACTTTTCACACCAAAATAGCKTTCACGCACAATCCTCCGGATAGCCGAATTTYCGAATACTTGGAAATCTACGGACATGTGTACCCAACAACCGACGRTCAGGATTTACTCCARAATTCGGGACTTCGGGGAATTCTCCACTCTGCGCAACCACAACTAATTTCTCACARAGTGTCGAATTGYCGAACCACTCAGGGATCCAACGACTCGCACTCTCCYAGTGATCTAYGGTGTAGATTCACTCCGGGACTTCGTAGCTTCRRGGATTTCTCCTACTAGCGACACAAGGGTCAGTTTTTCCCKAAGTGTCGAATCTTCGAATTGTGAGATCTACGACTCACGTTCCATGATGGGATCTATKGCTGAGATCCACTCYGCTTTGGCCAAGACTTAYGRCCCGAGAACTCCTAYGCTCAGATCCAACGGTTGGGATCAGATCTCCTCTGTCGTGCGCTCCCCTTTCRTCTAGGTTTGATCCAACGRCCCARATCTAATCTTGCAGCCYAAATCAACRACTRTTGTGGTTTYTYTCCTCTGYGGCTCTGCTTCCCTCCAACGAAGGATTTCTCAATCYTTCAAAGGCTYGACCTTTGATCTCTCCACTGYAGGGTSRACTCCTTGGCCTCTGCTTGCTTTCTCGAACCACTACACCTCCTGAGCTTTCGAACACATTCAAAGTGTTCTCTCAGCGMCCTCCTGGCACCCTGCAACTTCAAATTTGACCAATTCCAAGTTTGAATTTGYTAGAACAGATATTAAATTAAGAATACCTCACCACTTGGCCAAATTTTTCAAATTTCCCATGAATTTAASAACARAAATTGGGGCTTTTGCCCAATTCCACGCAATTGCTTCTGATTTTTACYATGGACGCACTRTAACTTGAAATTTGGCCACTTCGAAATCAATTCTYTKTGAAATTTTGCTTCATTTCAACTTGCTCRRCTCATCCAGGCTCRGTGTTGAAAAGTGGAGCTCTGATACCATATTGTAACATCCCCRRCATCCAACTATGGGCTATGCCACATAAAATTTTCGAACTRTATACAAAATTAAAACAWACAAATATTYTGCAAATACACAGATTCATACAGAATAATAATAGAAATAYATATGCAGCATACACAGGAAAAAACCCATAAAAACAAATGCATAAATAATGATGCAGCACAAAATTTAACACACACAAAATTTAGCACACAATTGACACTTATMTTTGATAAAAAGATCACCAACTRCGTGCAAACCTTCCACTTTCCTCCCAGCCATAGACCACATTGCTCGTAATCTCAGCAGTGGGTCACCCCCGAGCTCGGGCTRAACTCTACCAGGGAAAAGGGAATACTAAGCCAGTCTAAGGTCTGACAAGCAGCATAATTGCTCAGTCCAAGGTGCCCAACTGCTGCAACTAGCCTACAGTCTCTCATTYCCCACATGCCTGTCCCAGCCCCRGAAGTGTGCCCCTTCTCTGCTTAACAGTCCATCGGCTACCCCACTTCCCTTTCGGGGTTTCAGCAACATGTTRGACAGGAAGTCTTAGAGCCCTATAGCCATTGCCYAGCGCACYAGRGAACAATTATGAGTAGCTTYTCGCCTAGAGAAACTACTCATGGGCCTGACAACCCGCTTCTTCGACATAGAAAATCTTTCACCTKGAGAGAAATACCTACGGGCSTAAYAACCCRCTCCTTYGACCATGAGCCTGACAACCCGCCTCTTCARCCTGCAGTCAAACCAGGTTTCTCRTTGTCCACAGYGCCAAGTTTTCCAAGTACCTGTATGGTCATGGCAGCAACATAGTTTGGATGRTAGGAGAGAATAATGGTAACAACGATSAARGAATGATGGAAAATGAACTAATTTCCCCCAAATATATGTGCATGTTCCCAACTTGACACTTGTCATGTTGGGACTACATGGGCCTCCCACATGGACCCCCCCACATTGTGATACATTCCCCCTTAGGGATTTAGGATAAAATGAATATCCCATACTTCAGACTTTAGATTTTCGGAATATTAATAAAATATTCCTTCGGGATTAAGCCCCCTTAGCTTAGCCCCTTTCCTAATCTCTTAGCTCCCTTACCCCTTTCTAGTAGAGTTTAGCCCCCCATCTCTTTTATTTGGTCGGTTTGCATGCAGTGGTGTACTTAATTAATAATATGAGTATGATTTACAATTACAATATAGGCACGACGACCTTTAGCATCCAAACTCCCTGGCCTAATAATCATATAAGCATTCTAGTCTATAATAACCTGGCTCACCAACCTATAAAACACAACATATATACAAAGGCTCATATATACCCCTCACACGCACTTTTTTTCCGCGGGTATTCTTAGCAGGGCAACACATTGCATCGATCCGCAACACATTGGCAATTTCTCGCGAGATGATGAAAGTGTCGCAACACTTTCATTGTGTCGGATGTGTTGTGAAATTTTGTTAAGAACATATTGGGAGGGTGAAAATGTCGGCGACATTTCTGACATTTCCGAAATATCGAAGATATATTCAATAGTGCTTAGCCATGTGAGGTGCCCCACACTTCATTAAGACGAGAATGGGTGGTCATAGGGAACAACGGAGGCGGTGTTTGGCAACAGACTAGAAGCAATAAGAGCAATGGAGAGCCATCAGATAGGGTGAGAGCGTGACAACGTGTTTGATAGATTGGGTGAAGTAATTCACAAACACAGGAAGAGTAGCTACATACCAACGACCATTCCTTTATTAGACACAACAAAACCTTTTGATCCAAACCCTAAATCAGTATGGGATTCCAACAAGATTTCATTTATATTCATCACTATATGGAAAAATCAAAATAAAGGAAAAGCCTCGAGCGAGAATGGTCATTGAACGATCCTGTTTTAGACCTTGTTTTTGCACCAAAAAGACAAAGATTTGCAAAAATGTTTTAGACCTTGTTTTTGCCTCTCTGAACCAAAGAAAAAGATTTGCAAGTAGCACAAGGAAGAAACAAATTGTTAAATTGAAATAAAAATATCATGCTTAAATCCTCAATCCTCATTAACGTATGAAATTTTTATGAAATATTGATTAAATTTAGATTACTATTTCCCTACCTCAATTTTCATTAATGTTTAATGTTATTGAAATTACTTGTACAGATATACGTATATTGTTGATCATTTAATCACATAAAATAAATTAATAATATAGTGAATGACTCCATATGTCTTCACTTTTAGTCCTGCGATATTAAAGAAATAAAGAAACGATGTAACTTAATTAGAACACAAACTCAATCTCTTTCACAATTAATTTTTTTTTAAATTTAAGTTTAAAAGTTTTATCCAATTTAACTTTTTTTTTAAATTTAAGTTTAAAAGTTTTATCCAATTTAACGTCTATTCCAATTTAATTTTTTATATAAAATTTAAAAGTTTTGACTCAATTTAATAAAGTTCTACTAAATTGTGATTTTTTTAGGGACATTTGTTCAGAATCAGGTGAGAAATTTGTCAGAAATTGGCTAGAAATTGTTGTTAGATTGGTAGATTTTAGATTGTTAGGGCTGAAATTATAAGATGAAATTATAAGATGGTAGATTTTAGATTGTTTGGGCTAGAAATTATTAGATTGATAGATTTTAGTGATTATTTCTGTAAAAATTGTTAAATTGGTAAATTTTAGTGATTATTTCTGTAGAGTACACAATGGGTTTGAACATGCTGAATCTATTTCTACTCAATTTCTACATTCATAAATTTTGGAAAAAAAAATAATGAGCTAAAAAACCATTTCTGGTTAGACAACGCCTTTGAAAAATAAACCCTGGTTTGAAAAAACACTTCATAAAAAAGTTGAGTTTATAGCGGCATCATTTCTCTGAACCCTAATCTCCTTTGCAACCATTAACGTGTTCATACCCCATTGAGGAATTCTCAATTGCCCTTGCAAGCATTACAAGCCCTCAAACCCCCTCTGAACTAATACATGACCACAAATCCCGCAATACAGAAATTACACTATGCGTTTATGCATTTAACGAGGTAATAAACAATGCAACATTTAAATTTTATAATTCCGAATATTGGTGCTTTTGTTTTGAAGTTTGACCTGCAAGGAGAGGATATACACCGCAGACAGCTTAAATCCGACTTGATCTCTTCATCCAATTCTTCACATCTTCGAGAATCTGTCTCACCGGCCTTTGATTCCCTCCGTCTCCCGTCTTCAACCAGCCCTCAAGTCGCACTAATTGAGCCATTTTTGTTTAATATCTGCGGGCATTTAATTCCAGATTTTTTCCGGCTATCCGGCAATCTAACTATGGCAAAATCTGTGAAGAGATGGAGGATTTTTCCAGCTGATTGCGGCGCCACTGTGGATTAAAATCGTAGGGGGAATCGGCTCCCATGGGAGTTAGCAAGGGCATGTATGGTAATCTTTATGGAAAATCTTCCTGTGAATGGACCGCAGAAAGCCCTTGCATCATGTCGATGATATATATAGCTTAAATCAGAGAGGAAGTTCTTACGGCGAAATGATGTCTTTGATGTTCCGCCCTTCCTCAATGAAACATTTTTCCTGTAATGGGAAAACTGGATGAAAGCCCACAGATTACATTGGTAAACATTGGAGTGAGGGAGGAGTGGGATGTGCATGCCTGCAACTGGCAGGGTTTGGAGCGGGAGAGACGGCGAAGATACGAGGGTTCCGCTGGTCTGAATCGCAATTGCGAAGGCTGCTCTCTCGTGGAAGGAGGTGTAGCCGCTCCACGGCTGTGAACATTGTGAACTCAATGCCTCAATGCCTTGTTGCGTCTTCAAGGGTGTCAGGGCAAAGGCGGTGCCGCAGGTTGGTGGAGGAAAGGAGGTATACACGTGGACAGCAACAAGGGTGGAGGACAAGTGTTGAGGAAGATGACAGCAAGCATGGTATACACGTCACAACCATGGTATTCCAAACCGAGTGGCTTTGGACAACCAAGTTTTGCAAAAAAATTCTCCCTTCAAAATGCCTTCCACATAACTAGCTGTTATAACACTTTCATTACTTGGAGTGTTTGTTCCACATTGCCCAAATCAAACATGTTAAAAGAGATGTAAACCAACTTACAGATGTGGAAAATATGGGAGTGATTATGGAACCATCTACCTTGAGAATTTGGCCAAAGTGAAGATAGAATGACGGAATAATATTTAATTTTGAAGAATCTGGACTATTATTTTACCTGGAGTACGGATTTCTGTCCTTAACTACACTATGCAGAGAAAGCAAGGATTATAGACTATTTCCATAAATTTCTATCATATTTTGGCCTATTCTACGGAGAGGCAATTGCCGCGTATTTTTTCTTCTCTTTGCAATTTATTTCAATCTCCAGTGAAAATTGAAAAAAAGGAAAGCAGTCAATAAATGGAACTGATATTCTTGCCGAACAATCATTCTGGCTGCACATTTAACGGTATTATGTGCAACCGTAAAAAAAAAGTGAACCGTGTTCACATTGTTCAAGCCCAACTTCAACACTCCCTTTTGACAAAAGAAGAGTAGCTATTTATGCCACTCTTCTTTGCCATTCAGGACTATAAACTGACCATGATCATAACCAAAATCAATGAATCATGGTCCTGAAAGGTCTTAGCTGACCAAGCTCTGTTCAGGCAGGTGATATGCTGCTTCACTTAGTGATGTCCTGCTTTGAAGGCGATTAGTCAGGAATCATGACGATGTTGAAATGAATAGTTTTCTGTTTTCCTTAATATTTTCTTGCTCCGCTTTAGCTTTCGCCTCCTGTCCACTCTTAAGCCGTTACCTGTCTACCTTTTACACTTGTAGCTTAGCATGCAGTCTTGCTCTTATTCACATCTATGCGCTTATTCTTATCGACGCTGTAGATTCCTAATCAATCACACCCTAACCTTAAAATTCTCAGCTAAGGGATACCCATTCCTTATAGCTCAGTAAGTGATAGCCTGACCAGACTGAGGATAATGGCCTGAATCAATCAATCTGATTACCACAATGAGGAAAAATTCAACAATGTGCCAAAAGTTTAAATAAAATAGCTCATGTAATATATGTGATATTAAGTTATAACACAGTAACTTGAAGGATAATATTCAAGAAGCCATGGAATCAAAAGACAACCTGGTTCTATGGTCTCAAGGTAATAGAAGTAATTATATGCAAAATATCTTTTCTCGAAAAGGCAGAGGTCAATTGCTGATAGTTCAGTTTATGGCTTGTTACATTGTAGCTTCTGCTCATGAAAAGAGGAGGTCAAGTTACCTATGCAGGGCCTTTGAGTTACCATTCAGAAAGACTCGTAGAGTATTTTCAGGTAAGTTTTGACAGTTGGTTCTCGTTTGTTGCAAGTAATCCATTATGGAAGTATATATAACTTACTCTTTCTTTTACTTATCAGGGTGTTCCAGGAGTTCCAAGAATCACAGAAGGCTATAATCCAGCAACATGGGTGCTGGAAGTTAGCTCTATTTCCATGGAGATGAGACTTGGTGTGGACTTCAGTGAAGTGTACAAAAAATCTTCACTTTATGAGTGAGCCCTGCGTCCCAACAGGATCATGGAAATGAGCATTGTGTCTTTGTATTCACATTAAAGTTTGAATAGTGTCTTTCAAATATTTCTTTTGCATTGTTCTATACTTCGATTTTCGGGTGTGATTGCATTGCATGTGGTTTTTTTTCTTTGCAGATGCAATCAAGCAATTATCAAGGATTTAAGTACGCCTGCTCCAGGTTCTGAAGATCTGAATTTTCCATCGCAATATGCCCAGTCCTTTATAGTTCAATGCATTGCTTGTTTGTGGAAGCAACATAGGTCATATTGGAGGAATCCACATTATATTGTCGTGCGCTTTTTCTTTACCATAGTGGTCGCCCTGATCTTTGGGACTATATTCTGGAAGCTAGGCATGAAAAGGTTTGACGCCCTTCCATAAAATATTTTTTTTCCAAAGATGTAGTGCAGAAGGAAGCCATCTCTTTATTGTCAAAAACATGCATTGCATATAAGTACAGAGGAAAAATAAAATCACAATCACATGAGATGACATATACACATAAAACAGAGTATTTCTGCAAAGGATAACCTTTCTTGGTTTTTAAATTTTTCATTAATTAGAAAATTGGCTGTACAAGGTTTCATTAAACTTTACATGTACAAAGCATATGTTTGTGCATCTACAAAGAGTTACAGAACCGGTCTTGAATTGCCAATAGACAAATAAACTGACTGGGCAACTTTCAATCGTTACATGACCACCTACATCCGGTGTCTATTCGTCTGCCCGCATGCCTGTAACCTGCAACTGCGAGCTTGTCCTTTGCGGGTCTACAGCGATCTGCTATCCACCTTTGAAGGGCTCTCATACTTACTCTATCCTCAAACCTTCCTCTTGCTTGCGGGTCTACTGCAATCTACAAACCACCCTTGAGGTTACCAGAAACATACCTTATGCCCTCTACAAACCTTCCGCTTAAAGCCCACAACCTCTCATTGTGGACCAACAAGCTCTGCAAAGCTTCCGCTTAAATCCCGCAATTCGGAAACTGCCATTGTGGACCCACGATCTATGTTGCAATACATGGAAACTTACTCTCTGGAGCCATCAACTCCGGAAAACTTGCTGCGAGTTTAATATCCCACAATACTACAACATTATAAATATTCAGACTGCACTATTTACAACATTTATGAGTCATGGCATACAAAGTTGAGTAATACCCATGAGTCATGGCATACAAAGTTGAGTAATACCCATGAGTCATTACTATTACATGCGTGAACTTTTTTTTGTTAGAGCATTTAATTCTAGACTCTAGTCACATTGTCATATTCAGTGTCCTTAGTTCCATCCCAGAGTCCTTGTTTGTTGAGATTCACAAGAAATATCGCGAGAATCGAATAGAGTCAACACAAACACAAATTATGCAATAAAAGAAAAGCCAACCAGCACTAGGGCAGCTAAACATTTGACGATAAATCAGCCATGAGGAGCGCAACTTGAGAGAGAGTGAACCCATGAAAGAGAGTTAGAGAGAGAAATAAACCCATACACAAGAAACAATGCTACACTTGATTGGTTCCCTTAGGCAAAACATTTTAGTAAGAATAAATTATATGAATTACAAATGAGAATTGGGTATAAACTTAGCACTTTGGATGGCGCATTGTATGTAAACCCATATAGCATTGTGACATGGTAAAAGGCTTATTTTGATGGTGCACCCTCTCTCTTTTGGAGGATATTTAGCACACTATTACCTCTTTTTTAGAGGGGTCGACCTATCTTGGAGAGAGTAGTGGCCACACTATCTACTTGACTTGGTAACAAGATCTAACTACTCCATTATTATATTATTGTTTGACTTCTCATGGAGTTAGGGAAGTAATGTATTTTATTGTAAGAGAGACTTAGCTCACTCTATATAAAGGAGATTTATACCCATTTCATGAGTGATTTGTGAGTTGGGAGTTAGGATTTAGAGACTTGACGAAGTATTGGAGCCTAGGAGTTGAAACTTAATGGAGCTCCCTTGTACTATCAAGATTGATGATTAATGAGGACTATTAGAATTTAAGGGCAAAATGTAAACTAGCTAGGAACATAAATAATTTTATTTGATTTCTATTTATTTGCTACTGTAATTCTGGATCAGCAACACATTCAAAATTTCTGATGTAAAATATAATAACATAAACCTGAGTATTACCTTAGCCAAGCAAAGAACAAATTTACCTGATATGTTGTTG
>ML784792.1:70040-111089 GCA_009831015.1 Picea engelmannii
TTGGGGTACATGATGCATGTTTAGCCTTGAGATGGTTCGAGATGGATTGGTGCATGAGAGATGGTCTGTCATGGATTTGCACAATGGAGATAGCTTACTCAATGATTACTTGACCTTAGGTGGGTGCTTGCTCGACATTCTTCCCTAGGGTGTTGGAGTTATCTTACAGTTTACTTGCTTGGTGGACACCCTTTATTATGGACACATGGAGAGATCGCTTTCTTCCCTAGGGTGTTGGAGTTCTCTTACTTTCCTAGTGGACACCCTTTATTATGGACACATGGAGAGATCCACTTGCTTGGAGAATGCTCTACTTAGGAGGAGTGTTGTTCATCTTGGAGGAGGGCATCGAGCCCTATATAGCATGGGGTAGCTTGGATTCATGGATGGAGGCACATAGTTGGCTCTAGGATGTTTGGGTTGCGACAATGTTTTTGTAGGGGCAACTAACCTAATGGAGTACATGGCTTAGGAGTGATGGAGTCTATGGGGGCTTGGGATGGATAGGTGTGGACATACCTTGAGTAGTGTCATGTCCCCATTTTTGGGTTCCCCCATTCTGCAGTGGAAATGACTTCCGTGTCTTGTCAATGAAGAAAAAGGGAGTCAAAAGGGGTTATTTAATGTCACTTAATTAGGAGATGTCATGTTTTTAAAGTGACATTAAGAAAATAAAGTAAATTTAGATCAATAAGTTACTTAAACATTATTAAAGTGACTTTTAATTTAAAGTGAAAGTAAAAGGGGAATGAGGGTCATATTTGATTTAGTCAAAAAAAGGGAAAGTTCTATAAGCCTTGGAAGAAAGATAAAAGGAGGAGTAGTGCTTCACTTTAGCATTATGTTTTGAATTAATTTCTTTGGAGTGCTCATGGAGCCAAGTTTTTCATTAGGGTTTTAAAAACACCCTTCCATAGTAGTTTAGATTCGATGGTGCAATATCCACCCTAACTAGACAAGGAGGAGGATCCATCCAAGATCTTCAACTGAGCTTCATTTGTGGTTTGATATCAGTTTGGAGGTGCAGATTTGTGGGGTTTTCTGGTGGTGACCGTGACATCATCCAGGTTTTTGGCTTGTTATTGTGTGTTTTTCATTGATGTAGTGTAGCTGCCATAGCAACCATTGGATTATTGTATTCAAATCTTCATTCACAATTAAATAATCTATGATTCTCTTCTATTCCATGTGTATCTAGTTTTGCCGACAATATGTTTGACGAAATGTCTCTAGTGGAATGAATGTTAAGTATTTGTGGAAAAAATAACATAATTGCATAGAAATCCATAATATCCCTGCCTAACTCTAATGGGTATCAAAGTTGATGATCTTGCTAGCCTGTGAGTATTCTCTTCATTGCCAAAAAATCGATTCCATGTTGCAAAGATTTCATTGTGATAGTTGATTCCATCATATAAGGAACCGAGTTCATTTGTATAGATCCAATTTCATGTGAGAAAAGTCGAGTTCTCTGTTAGGGGATTGAGTTTGCAGATGTGGGCAGAGTTATCTATTGAGCAGGCCGTTTTCTTGGTAGAGGCCGATTTCCTTTGGTGTAGGCCGAATTCTCTCAACAAAAGAGCCGAAATCTCTATTGGAGGTCGCCATTTTCTCTTATAGGGATCAAGTTATTCATTAACAGATCTGCTTATAGGAAACTGATTTACCTCCTTGTAGGGTCATGGGCGATTTGAGGGGAACCGCGAGGCTTGGAGGTTTGGTGTTTTGTCTAGCAAGATTGTGGGGCTTCTTAAGGGATGATTCCTCTTTCTGCAGGTCGTGGTGATCTAGTGAAGTCGTAAGGGTTTAATAGGCCGTTGAGGTTTCTTGAAGGGACTCGATCCCTTTGTGAGAAAATCGTGGAGACTAGAGGTCGTCGTTGTCTTGGCGGGGACATGAAGGTAGGGAGGTGCCACGAAATCCCTTTAAAGGGCCGAGCCACCTACACTTTCATCATATCTGTGAGGAATTAGAGGGGTCGTGGAGGTTTTCAACAGACCTGAGTCCTCTTTTTGAAGGCAGCAAGGTACATGACTTCCTCTTGGATCATATTGAACAACATATGATCATCCCGCTTTACCTAGAACATATAAGTAAAAGACTTGCTCACATTGGCTTGGAAGAATATAAAGCTCAGTGTTCGGCTCAACCGTCCTTGTATTAGCCATGGTAAATCCATTAGCATGCTCAATAACACTTCTTTTAGGATCACATTCATTCATCGATAACATGTACCTTTTGACCTCGAACAAGACTAATTTAAAGGATTTAAAGTCATAGTCATATTCAAGTATATCATTCAAATATCCATAGTATCTATTTTTAGATACCTCTAGATGCCTGTCACTTCTAGAGGAAACATTAGTGTTATGAAATACTACAATTATTCCACAATCAAAGGTTTTATTCTTGTCATCCAACTTTTTGATGCAAAATTTACGAACATTGCACCACATATCCTTGTGGTGTTTCAACTGCAATATGCCCAACATGTAAAAAATGCATTGTCAAATAATAAACATATTTAGACTTAGTAAATATTTTAAGAAAATAATAGACCAAGTACATTAATATAACGGAAAATAAGTAAAAAATGTGGGTGAATATGCTTTCATGTTTATCATTTAAACCGTATGCTAAATCAATTTCTCTATGTGTAAGAATAGTATCTTGATTACAATGAGCCTCTTTAACCAATGTAGCCAACCCTTTCTATGATAACCTACCATAACATTGTATACCTTGTTCTATCCATACCTTCATCCAAACAAGATTGTTTGCGATGTATAAATGTAGTGCACCCCACTCTCGACCAATTATATGATAAAATAACAATTCATCAATAATTAGGTACTATGGAAAAGCTTAATAATTGATAGAAGAATAAAAATTAAATAAGTGTGATATAGATAAAAATGAATAGTCAAAAGTATTATAGATATCTATGATCTAATTGTCTTTCACTTTCTTCATTCTACCTTTCCCCAACATGACCTCCCCTTCAAATTTGTTTATAGAGTTTATATCCCAAATGAGAGGCACGTTCATACATGTTGCTAATTTAGGAAGATATTGACTAATATACACCAAGTATTGATATGCCATATAGCCCTCCACCGTAAAACGCTTAGGACATGTTATTTATCTAACAAAGGCCTTCACTGATTTCAAATGTCTTTCCACCATCCACATTGACCTTGTGTGTAAAAGTACACACATTTCAATCTCCTCAACTTGATGTATGAGGTAGTGTTCTTGTGCATTGAAAAATGTCGTAGGTAGGTACTTTTGCATTTCACACATTAGGCAAGGGACTTCTCTTCTCCAATACTCTATATCTTTTTTATGAAATTATGCAATGAATAAGACAAATGAAATGTTACATTCAAAAAATTATTGTAAACAAGTACCTGTAACAATTATTGTCAACATTGTGTGCTCCCTTTTTATTGACATCCAAGGAGGAAGGTTATTATTTATAACAAAAATATGCCACACTGAGTAAACAAACATGACCTCTCCAAATGGATTGACACCGTCAACTTCCAATGAAAGCCTAATATTACGAGGTTCTTCTTTAAAAAGTGGTCATACTTCTTCGATGTTCCTAAATTCAAAATCATCTACTTGCATTTGAAGAACACCATCTTCACTTGCGTTCTGTGCATGGTAATCAATAAATGTTTCTATGCTTTGGCACCTAAACAGTCACTGCAAACGTGAAATTATGCGAATATGACAAAAAACCTTGCAAAGCACATGTTTTGTTACTTGATCTGTCTGATATCTACTGATTTGACATTGTAGGAATTTCATTTCAGATGCATATTATCCATAATATATAATATGATCATTAGAACATGCATCAATAGCTTGAGACTCGATTCCAATATCTTTCATAATGGTAAACAATTCTCTATATGTGCAAGGTAAAGTATTTGACGTTGGTAGGAGAAATTCAACTAACAATCTACAACTCAAGCTATAACTAGTTAATGTAAAGAATAATAATAGTAAATATGACATCCTTTATTTATACATTAATTAATAGCACTAAGAATAAAGAAACAAAAGTACACATTTTATGTACATGTGATGAATTATATTACATACCTCAGGATCTGGGTGAGACAAGTGTTTGACAAACCATTCAATACCTTCAAGTTCACCCATAACAATATAGAAGAGAGAATATGTGTCCTTGAGCTTTCATAAAGGGTTTGTTTTGACTTCTCAATCAAAGGTACATCATAAATATCATCAAAATTGTCATCCATTGGAGCAAAGGTGTCTTGGATCAATCTATGTATACCATCATTCTCAATTGTATTATTATCGGTGTTATCTTTTTCCATAGGACTAACTTGATCTCCAATATTCGCTCCATCTTCCTTAGTGTTTACAACAAGATTTCTACTACTCCTTGGCACATTCCCAAGATCGTACTTAGGATTCTCTTTGTTTATAATTACAAATAATCAAATAATATTAGTGTATGAGAAATCGACTGTCCCGATCTAAGACTAGGGCTAAGAAAAAGCATTGCTTCAATTATTGAATGCTTGTTGTTGGGACCAACCCCACACAAATTTTGTCTTACCACCACCCCTAGTTATTTGGCTAACGGACCATGCAATATGGGAGAATCCCAACATGAACCTGCAGTAGAAATTGGCAAAGCTCAAGAATCTTCGAAGCTCAGTGAGTGTGGTTGGGGCTGGCCATTCATGGATAACTTGGATCTTGGCTGGATCCACATGTACGCCATGCTCATCAACGATGTAGCCCAGGAAATGGACCCTGTCCATGCCGAAGGGGCATTTTTCCAAGTTGGCGTATAGTTTGTGCCGCCACAAGGTGTGCAGAACCTGCTGAATATGTTGCAAGTGTTCTGCCCAAATCTTGTTGTAAATGAGAATGTCATCTAGATACACCACTACAAAAATATCGGTGAATGGTCGCAAGATATCGTCCATCATCCTCATGAAAGTGGTTGGAGCATTTGTCAAACCAAAGGGCATGACCAACCATTCAAAAAGACCTTCCTTTGACTTGAAGGTGGTCTTCCATACATCTGTTTGTTTTATCGGGACCTGGTGGTAACCAGACTTCAGATCAATCTTACTGAAGTATTTGGCCCCCGTGAGTTGATCAAGGAGGTCGTCAATTCGGGGAATCGGGTACCGGTTTCTAACTATGATTTTATTCAGAGCCCGGTAATCAATGCAGAGTCGCCATGTTCCATCTTTTTTTTGTACCAGCACGATTGGGCTCCCGCAAGGTGATGAGTTGGGACGAATGTGCCCCTTGTGGAACAATTCTTGGATCTGTCACTTGATCTCCTCATTCTCTATCAAAGAGCAGTGGTGCACCGAGGGTCAAATCAATGGGGTGCTTGACTTGACAATGTAGAGGTACCCTGGTCGGTGAGGAGAAGATATATGAGTATTCTTCCATGACCTTATCTACTTTCTTCTGCTATGTGGGGAGGTCGACTGCAGAGACCCTGGATGTGGTTGCGATCTTTCGCTCATTCTGAGAGCGAATCACGAAGAAGACAAACTTTCCCGTCTGAAAGATGACCTTCCTACATTGCTTGGCAGAGATCAAGGAAATAGCACTAGGAGGGACTGCCTCGAGTATCTTGTACAATTTCATGTTCAAAGTAATAATAACACTACGAGGCCCAGACTCATATACAGCATGACATTTCCATAAATAAGGTTCACCCAAAAGAACATTACAAACTTCGAGAGGAGCAACATCACACAATACCTTGTCTTTGAAGGGCTTGATGTCGTACGACAGTCGACACTGTTGGTTAACGCAAAGATCGCTTCCTTAGCGGAGCCATCCAATGGTGTAGGGTTGTGGGTGAAACGTTGTCGACAGGGCCAGCTACTTGACGATCTATGTTGAGATGAGGTTCTTCTAGATACTGTTATCAACGATAAAGTGCAGCAGGGTGCCTTTTACCCACATCTGTGAATGGAAGAGGCGTTTGTCTTCTTCTGGCTTGTCTGGTTCACCAGGCTGGAGCTTGGTGGTAGCAACGGTGGAACTGGGTTCCGCGTCAATGATCTGTCTTCCCCTTTCTGGTTTTGACTCAGAGTTAGAACCCGCATTTGATTTAGAGGCTTTCACTTCGGCCACCAACGACTACTTTGAGTGACAATTAGCAGTGTTATGCCAAGGGCTCTTATGGAAGTCGCACCACTTCCCGATATCTTTCTTTGTCTTTCTAGTGTCCTTCTTTGCTTGCGGCTTGGACTGGTTATCCTGATATTGTCCATCTTTGCTCTGTTCTTTGTTCTGTGGGTTGGGGCTGTCATTTCTTGGCTTTTGCTGTGAGGGGTTCCCGGGCCCAAATTGTCGCGTCTTTTGTTTGAGCTTATGCTCGATTTTGACGACATATTAGTAGGTCGCGCCCAAGGACGAGATGTCTAGAAATCTCATTTTGGTCTGGATGTATTATGCAGAGCACCAGATGTCGCTCTGAATCTTTGATACCCATCTTGGTGCGCAAGGTATGGAAGATATTTGTGAACTCTGGCACTACTTGGTCTCTTTCTTGTCGCAGTGTGGTCCATTTGGTATACATTTTGGATTCTTTGAAAGTTGTTTCTTTTATATCTGGATTTTCCTGTTCAGTTCTCATTTGATATCCTGTGAAGATTTCATGTAGTTTATTCATGCTTATTGAGTCTAGATCTGCTCTTTCTTCTAGTGTTGATATCTTAGGATCAAATCTCATAGGAAGATATCTTAGTACCATTTGAACAATTACAGATTCTTTAATTTATTCTCCCAATCCTATGATTGCATTTACTGTTTCATTGACTCGTAAGAAGTAAGCTGCAATATTCTCATCTTCCCTCATCTTTATTTGTTTGAACTGACCTCTATAAGTTTGAAGCTTTGTTGCTTTGACTTTTGAATCTCCTTCATAAATATTTTGAAGTTTGTCCCAAATCTCTTTAGCGGATTTACAATGCATAACTTTGATGTATATTGATTCACCAAGACCATTCAGAAGTGTATTTGTGGCTTTGGAATTATTTTGACCGAGTTTTATTGCGCTTTCACTTATTGGTGGAACTGTTGGTTCTTTGTATCCATCTACTATAGATTGTCAAATTTCAAATCCCTGTGCCTGTATATATGTTTTCATTATTCTGCTCCAGAATGCATACTTTTGTCCATCAAACTGTGATATTCCATGTTTATACATGTTTCTCTCCGTGATCTACTTTTCAGTGGTTAAACTGATTCTTGAAGGAACCGGCTCTAATACCAATTGTTGGATTACTAAGAGGCGGGGGGAGTGAATCAATAATAGAGCAATAATATTTTTTAACCACAAAATGCAAGTGTTATACCAATGTAGCATTATCGTTCAATAGTTGCAGAGTAAATAAACAATAAACACATGACCAATCATACACATACACAATACACCAATGTGTTTTCGTGGAAACCCAAAGTTGGAGAAAACCATAGAATGTTTTTTCTTATGTCTTTAAGAATTACATTCATTGGAAGCACCAATTTCCTTTGTTTTCTAGATGCAACTGGAAGGAGGCTCCAACCCCCTAGTTTCTTAGGCTACAACCTGAGGAAAGCTCCAACTCCCCAACTCTCTGGCTACAACTAGAAGGAGGCTACAACCCCCTATGTTCTTTGGCTACAACCACCTATCCTTGCCCCGTCCAACCGCCCTGAAATATAAGTAGAATGATGGAACCACTGTCATATTATCACTGTGAGATATACTGTTGTAAACCTGTACCAATCAACCTATAACAACCTGTACCAACAACCTGTGACAACATGTACCATACATCAACTTGTACCTCAACCTGTACCATAAACAAATGCATCAACCATGCACCAAACCTGTACAAATAACCTGTCATGATAACTTGTCCAAACAACCTGTAATCAACCTATACCATAAACAAGTGCATCAACCATGCACCAACCTGTACCTCAACCTATACCATCAACAATTGCATCAACCATGCACCAAATATGTATCAATCATGCATCAAATACACATAAACTATGACTCATCAAGATGTACCAACATCATTAACTATACACCTCATGTATGTGTCAACTCATCAACTACTTGTCTCAACCATGTACCCAACATGTACATCAACCATATACCAAATACATATACCAATATAACCATCAAAAGTTATTTATCAATACATCACACTATCCATAACCAAATATCATAAACAATTACATCAAACCATGTGCCACAACCTCACTATTATACAACCTCTATCTGTAACATACCTCAACCAAAAGCCCTGATCAATTTCAACATCCAAATCTGATTTGTAATTCTGTAATAGACTTGGTGTATATGATCACATACCTACAAACCTTCATTAACTTTAACAACAAGAGACTAACATTTTCATCAAACTTTACTTTAGTCTCGCGTGACTAATTTTGGATTAGTCAACGACCCTAACTTGAAATAATCATAACTATGTACATGTAATGAAGAAAGATATGAAATAACACAAAATGTTTTTCAATGTCTTTTATGCAGTTCCTTCGAGCTTCACTACTTGAAACCTCTCAGAAAATGAGTTATAGCAAAAATGGCATACCTTGTTGAATTTTGTCTTATTCTAGAGAGCTAACTTGTAGAGTGTGCCCCACATGGAATATTTGTTGTATGAATATGAAAATTGTACACAGAATACTACAGACTGTACTCTAACCAATACATTTTGTCGTGCTGAATTTGGATCTGTTATGAAGAAGTTATGATGTTTTTACCCGAAACACCTATTTTAGACTAGTTTCAAGACTAGCCACAAACCCTATTTTCCACAGAGTGTAACTCCAAAAATACAACAACGCACAAGATGAAATTTTTATCACAACTACTTGGATAGGTTTCTTGAACGACCTCACAATTTCACGGTTTGAATCATTCTAGAAAAAATGTTATTGCAAAAATGGTGAGATGACCTGTAAATAACATACCTTAAAAAACATCATCAAAAAAAAATATCCTCCCTTGAATTTCAGAAAAAAAGTTATTGCAAAAATGGTGAGATGACCTGTAAATAACATACCTTAGAAAACATCATCAAAATAATTTATCCTCCCTTGAATTTCGGCCTTCTTTACTTCACCTTCCTTCTAAAATTCTGCTTAGATATCATTTGGTTACCTCAGTCACTTGTAGATATTCAATATGCTCAAGTGTAATTAAAATGAGAGAGTATTTCCTCTTATTTATACTTTCATGTAGCTTCCTCAAGGGGTTACCTTATAACCATCTTAACCCACTTTCCTTATTTTATGGCTAACCCACTTCTAACTTCTTATCCACTTAGTAATTTCTCCATCAAATTTATTATTTAAATAATTTATTTTGTATCCACTTTGAATTATAGTACACTCATCACTTCACTTTATTTTTAATATACATTATAATCATCTTAACCCACTTTCCTTATTTTAGGGCTAACCCACTTGTCCACTTAGTAATTTCTTCGTTAAATTTATTATTTAAATAATTTATTTTGTATCCACTTTGACTTATACTACACTAATCACTTCACTTTATTATTTAAATAATTTATTCTTTGCAAACACTTTGACTACTTTGACCTTTTGGGACTTCTAGATGACTCATGAGGGCTCTCCAACTTCACATGACCATAACTCTCTAACTGTGAGGAGTTATGTGACATTCCACATACCACCGGAAATGGCATGACATGTATTATCCATCCAAAATAGTCTTACCAACTTACATTAATAAAATTAATTAATAATTTTATGACATGATTGTTGCAAAGTCTAATATGCAGGATATAAATGTGTTCAAGAAGAAATTAGTTAATTCATTTGGGATGAAGGATTTGGGTGCTACAAAGAAAATCCTTGGTATGAAAATAAAAAGAGATAGGAAAAATCGCAAATTGACATTGTCTCAGGGTGAGTACATAGAAAAGGTGTTGGGGTGGGTTAGAATGCATAATGCAAAACCAGTTAATACACCTTTGGCCAACCATTTCAAATTAACTAAGAAAATGTGTCCCAAGACACATAAGGAGATATAATACATGTCCAGGGTCCCTTATTCATCAGCAGTTGGCAGCTTGATATATGTGATGGTTTGCACAAGACCAGATATTGCACATGCAGTGGAAATTGTGAGTAGGTATATGAACAATCCAGGTAAAGAACATTGGGAGACAGTAAATTGGATTCTAAGGTATTTGAGAGGTATTGTTACTCATGCATTATTATTTGGAGGTTCAGACATTGTTCTACAGTGATATGTTGATTTAGATATGGCAGGTGATAAAGATAGCAGGAGGATCACCACAGGGTATGTTTTTACTATAGGTGGAATAATAGTAAGTTGGATTTCGAAACTACAAAAGGTTGTTCCATTTTGCCCCGGGTATGAGAACATCTCTCTCGATCTGTTCAATCTTTCTTTCTGTGTACAATCCCTGTAAACTCCATTGTTAGTTGTGTTTCGAAGTTGTGTTTAGAATCCAAGTGTTGTATCAGTAGTCTCGGGCTGTTTAAAGGCACAATTCCACTACTGCGACACACCTTAAGCTTTCTAGCTTTTACCTAGGGAAAAGGCCAGCAGCTTGTCCTTAGTCTAATTCTTGGACTCTCTCTGATTCATCAGAGTGTCTGGACTCAAAGCCCTCCCTTTCTGTGTAAAAGTAGAAGCATTACAAATGGATTCTATGTCTGTCAGGTCAGTAGAAAACACTGTACAGTCGTCTGTTTCTACCAGTCAGTCTATGACAGGTCAAGAATCTGCTACATGCTTAATGATACACTACATGCCATCGATAGCAAGTCTAGATCCTAGGTTACAAGCCTGTTATCAAGGATCACGGACCCCAAACGCCCCCAAATATGGTCTCGGCTATGTAGAACAGTGTGACACAGTCATACAAGAATGCAGATTCTCAAACCCTCTGCCTCCAAAAATGAGGAAACCAGCTATTGAAGAAATCTTAAAATATAAGACAGTCGTGTCTAGTTGTCCTAAGGTCAGTTCCCAGATGAATGGATTAAACATATGACAAATTGGGATCTATTAACTAATCCAGAGGCAGAAGAGTTTCATAAGGCCACACCTCCCAAAGAAAAACAAAGATTATCCCAAGAATGGAAGGTTTATATGGCCAAAGAAAATTGTTGGATCTCTTTCTATGAATGGAAGAGATTAAGCCAATCCCTGTCTGTCCAGGTGATAGGAGATGGTTCCAGTGTACCTGGCCATAAATGGAGTACTCCTGAGGGAAGTACTATTGAATCCAGAACAACTTTTCCTCCTTTTCAGAGCATCCTCTTGGAAAGTGGTTCTAATTCAGCCAAGGCAGTTCCTTTATTGATAGATACTGGGAACCAATTATCAGCCATAGATAAAAGGGTGCAATCTGTGTCTGAACAATTGAACTGGACAAACACAGCACTCAGAGGAATGGCAACCCAGGTGTTTGAACCATCAGATACTGCTACATCTGGGCAAGTAAATGACTTGCAAGTAACTACCAATACAACTATTCATGCTGTAAATAATATGCAAAGCAAGGTACAAACCCTTGATGATAAGGTAGTACAAGTCTTGGAAGAAGTGTCTGAAATAAAGAAGGAAAAAAGAGAGACTTTTGAAGACCTGGGATTGGCCTTGTCAACCATTGGGAAATCCCTTTCTGAAATACCTAAAAAGAAAATTGACAAGCCTATACCTGCCTCTTTTCTTCTTCCCTCTCCACATGTATCTATAGTTTCTCCACCTGTATATAATCTTGCTGGTGTGACTCCTAAAGAAAAGTTTTCTATTTTCTTTCCTCCTCATTCTCCTCCTCCAGAAAGCTCAAAGAAAAACCCAGAAGAACCTCACTCTCTTGTCAGCATCAGAAAACCATCTTATGAACACATCCCTCCACACTCTAGTCGGCCTACTGCTCCAGACCTAGTAGGGAAAGGAAAAATCCCTGAAGGACTTTCATTTGCCGATGAATGGTATCAAGAATGGAATGTAGACAATCTATCTGTTGGCCAAATCAGACAAGTCATAGATAGAATGTTTACTTCCTACAAAATCATGTGTATGAAGGGAAAAGGTGAGGTTGAAGCCTGTAAGAGCATAATCCAATGTTTCACTGGATCTTTGGGTAAATGGTGGGAGCTAATATCTTCTCCATTAATGTTAGCAAAGATGGAAACAGAAACCCTCAAAGATGAACAAGGGGATGTTGTTTATCATTCTGATGGAACAGCAATGAATAACATGATTGGTTCCTTGACAACCCTCATTCTGGAACACTGGTGTGGGACAGAAACTGAGATCTCTGACAAGCATGAAACTGTTTTAATGAATATGAAGTGTAGAAAGATGTCAGAATATGAACAGTTTCACAAAGAATGGACACAGAGAATCTATGAGGTCAAGGAAAGCAAAAATTTATTGTGGAAACAAGTCTATATGACAGCTTTACCAAGCAGATTTGTTGATTATCTAAAGCTTGAAAATACTTTCTCATTACCATATGAGACTTACACTTGGGGAGAAATTTACTCTATTATAACCAAAGCTCTGCTAGGACTTTGTACGAGCATCAAAATGCAGAAATTTGTCTCTAAATCTTCTTATCTTCCTAATCAAAAATATGTCCGTGAACAATATGAAATTTATAATACTGATATACAGCCTAGACAGAAAAGAAAGTCTTTTAAGAAAGAAATAAATCATAAAGGTGATCAGAAAGGAAGATACAAGTGGATTCCAAATATTCATTATTATGAGCCCAAAGATATTCATCTCGAAACTCACAAAAATGAGTTCAAGGAGAAATTGAAATGTTGGATATGTGGAAAAGAAGGGCATACAGCGTATCATTGTCCAGACAATGATGCAGCTCGAAAAGGAAAAGGAAAACTTTCTGAACATAGGCCTAGAGAAGTCAGAGACAAAAGAGCTGAACAAGAAAGAAGAGTTGTTCGTTTTGGTTGTAATTGTTGTGGATCATCCTCCCATGACACAAATGATTGTCCACAAGGGCCTTTCAATCCTAAGCTTGAAGGCCATCCCCTACAAATTCATGGTTGCTTTTCATCCTCAGAGGATGAATATTCTGGAGATGATTCTTCTGCTTATGAGGAAGCAGTTGTAAATAATGTTTGCAAGTGTGATGATCCTTTGCAGTGTGTTTGTACAGATAGTAATACTGATATTCCTAGTAGTCCAGTTTCACTTCTGAAAGAAAAACTGAAACTATGCATGCATCATATGAAAATAAATGCTGATACAGAGGCACAAATGTTGGCACATATTAAGAGCCTCCCAGAAGGAGAAATGAAATCTGCTTTACTAGATGCCTATGTTAAAACTATGAAAGCAGGGCAGAAAGGTCAGAGTTCTTCTGTAAAGAAGCCTCCTTTGTTTCTAGTATGTTGTTGCTACAGAGGCTAGTAAAGAAATGATTTGGTTACAAAGGTTTATCGAGGAATTGGGAAATAATCAGAAGAATAGCAGGTTGTACTGTGATAGTGAAAATGTCATTCATCTTGCAAAGAACTTAGCCTTCCATTCGAAGACTAAGCATATACAACTCAGGTACCATTTCATACGATCCATCTTGGAAGATGAACATTTGAAGTTGGAAAAGATACACACTAGCCAAAATGATACAGACATGTTAACAAAGGGAATAACCAGGGAGAAACTGAGTTCCTGCTCAATTTCAGTTGGTCTTCAAGCATGAATATGAATATGAGAAATTTTCTAGGTCCAATAAGGATCATAGTCCAGCATATACAACAGCGGTGGAGTTGTTGAAATCAATCTCTAAGTGGGATATTGTTGGTTGTGGAGCCTGATTATCTTCCTGATCGAGAGGCCTTTGTTTTGAATCGTGTTTTTTTACCCCATGAAGACTTTACACCCTGAAATAATGTACACTCCTCCATGCAGGGGATTGCAGGGGGGGTTACCCCCTATGGGGTCCAAGGCCAGGCAGTCCCTCGGTGGGGATTCGGGGCGAAGCCCCCGAAGGAAAAATTATCTTGTAATGTATATTGTAATCTCATAGAAAATCTGGACTGTTCATTATAAGGTCGCAAATCTGACGGTAGAAGTTATGTTAGAGATTTTTTCCCTAGAAGACAACCCTCTTTTATGAGTGAAATGTATTGCAACTATGTATCATTGCGAATAATGTATTCTGAGAGAGGCGATTGTGAGAGAAAGAAGAGGAAGTTACAATGGGTCTGTTTTAGGTTGTATCCCTTCATTTGTTGGATAATAATAAAGGAAGGACCTAGCAATTTCTCTGGTGGATGTAGCCCACACTGGATGAACCACGTATATCTATGTCTCTATTGTATTATGTATCTTCTATATTTTATTTTTACATTTGTTTTATTTTATTGCTCCACGATCATGTTTTTCTAACAACTAGTATCAGAGGGAAAGGTAACTTGCAGGAAAATAGGGTTCCTGGTTCGAGTTGGAGCAATGGAGAAAAATGAAAAGTTTAGGGTCGAGAAATTTAATGGCCAAAATTACCAGTTATGGAAGATGAAAATGGGAGATTATTTATCTCAGAAGGATCTATTCCTACCATTGGGTGGAGTAGCAAAGAAGCTGACGACCATGAATGACAAAGAATGAGAGGTTTTTGACAGAAAGACACTAGGAACGATATGGTTGAGTCTGGCAGTGTCGATGGCTTTCAATATTTCGAAAGAAATGACAATGAAGGAGATGATGGATGCATTGAATAAACTGTATGAAAATCCTTCGACATCCAATAAGGTATTTCTAATGAAGATATTATTTAATATGAAGATATCAAAAGGTGGATATGTTGCAGATCATTTAAATGAATTTAATATGATTACTAATCAACTAAGTTATGTAAAAGTAGACTTTGATGATGAGGTCATGGCTCTTCTAATCTTGTGCTCATTACCAAAAAGTTGGAATGGCTTGGTCATGGTTGTAAGTAACTCTGTCTCTGGTTCAAACACTTTAAAATTTGATGATGTTGTTGGTATTATCCTTAGTGAGGAAATGCAATGGAAAAACATCAGTGAGACATCGGGTAATGTGTTAAACATGGAGAACAGAGGAAGACAAAAGGATAGAGAAAATGGCTCAGGGAACCGCGAGAATTCTAAGAAGAGCAGATCCAAATCAAGATTTGAAAAAATAGATTGTTGGAATTGTGGGAAGAAAGGATATATGAAGAAAGATTGAAGAGCTCCAAAGAAACAAAGAGATAGACAACATGAGAAAAATCAAGAAGCAAATGTAACATGTGATGTGTTACAAGATGCTTTGATTATTTCTGTAGATAATATTTTTTAGTCTTGGGTAGTAGATTTAGGGGCTTCATTTCATGCCACATCCCATAGGAAATATTTTCTAGATTATCTTCAAGGTGATTTTGGATAGGTTCATTTGGGTGATGATGCACTATGCAAAATTTTTGGAATGGGAAAGGTAAAAATAAAGCAAATCAATGGAAACCAATGGTTGTTGAAAGAGGTAAGACATGTTCCATATCTAAGGAAAAATCTAATTTCAATAGGGCAGTTAGAAAGTGAATGTTGTATATCCATATTTACAGGTAAGGTGTGGAAGGTCATCAAAGGATCATTGGTGATAGAAAAATGAGAGAAGGTAGGTACATTGTATTTATGTACTAGTAATACTGACTCTTCTATCTCTTTAGCTTCTATAGGAGTGGATACAACATTGTGTCATCATAGGATTTGACACATCAGTGATTAGAGGATGCAGATACATCACAAAAGAAATTTGTTGTCAGATCTTAAGCAAATTGATTCATATTCCTGTGATCATTGTGTTTATGGAAAACAAAAGAGAGTCATATTTCTCAGAGTCAGAAAAGAAAAGAAGAGTGAAAGGTTAGAGCTTGTGCATACAGATGTATGGGGACCATCTCAGGTATCATCTCTTGGTGGCTCTCGTTATTATGTTACTTTTATTGATGATAAAACTAGAAAAACTTGGGCTTATTGCATTCGACAAAAATCTGATGTTTTTTATACTTGTAAGAAATAGAAAGCTTTTGTTGAGAATGAGACAGGAAAAAGGTTGAAGTGTCTCAGATCAGAAAATGGAAGTGAATATTGCAACAAGGAGTTTTATGATTACTGTTCATACCATGGGATTCGTAGAGAAAAGACGATTCCAGGAATACCATAAAAAAATGGTGTGTCATAAATGATGAATAGGACAATCATGGAGCATGCAAGGAGTATGAGATTGCATGTTGGTTTTCCCTTGCAGTGTTGGGTAGATGATCTAGATATTTTTGTTTATTTAATAAACATAGGACCTTCAATCTTTTTGGATGGTAGAATTCCAAATGAGGCATGGACAGGTAAAAAGGTAAACTATTCTTTTTTTAAGACTTTCGGTTGTGAATCATTTGTCCATATTGATAAAAAAAAAAAATAGAACAATGATTGAGGAAAAATCCAAGAAGTGTACCTTTATTAGATACAGTGTTAATGATTTTGATTATCGCTTATGGGGTTATGAAAATAAAAAAATGATTAGGATTAGAGATGTCATATTCAATGAGAAGGTCATGTACAAAGATCAGTGGTAGGGAAAGAAACATGAAAAAGAAAAACCAGAATACATAGTGTTTGATGAGATTAATGGGAAAAAAACTCCAAAAGTACTAGAAAATCAAAATGTACAACAACAAGAATAGCAGGTACCTCAAACTCCTGCAAGTGTTGTTAGAATATCTACCAGGTTAAGTAGACCCCCTGAACGATACTCTCATGCATTGTATTATTTATTGCTGACTGATTATAGTGAACCAGAACATGATGAAGAGGCAATGCGAGTAAACACTAAAAAGAAGTGGGAGCAAGGTATGAAAGAGGAAATGGATTCTCTGGTAAATAACCAGACTTGGGATTTGGTTCAGTTGCCTACAGGAAAAAGAGCATTATAGAATAAATGGGTTTACAAGTTGAAGGAAGAAGATGGAGGGAAAATGTGGTACAAGGCTAGACTTGTTGTAAAGGGGTTTGCACAAAAAAAAGGTATAGATTTTGATGAAATATTTTCTCCTGTTGTCAAAATGACTTCAATTATAACTATTTTAAGTCTTGTGGCAATAGAAGATTTGCATCTTGAATAGTTAGATGTAAAAACAGATTTTCTCCATGGGGATTTGGAGGAAGAGATTTATATGCAGCAGCCACAGGGGTATGAGGCCAAAGGAAAGGAGAATTTGGTATGCAGGTAGAAGAAGAGTTTGTATGGCCTAAAGAAAGCTCCAAGGAAGTGGTATTTGAAGTTTGGCAGGTTTATGATAGAACAAGGTTATAGTAGATGTCATTCTGATCACTATGTTTATTTTAAAAAGTTATAAAATGGAAGCTATATTATCTTGCTATTGTATGTAGATGGCATGCTTGTTGCAAGATATAATATGCAGGATATAAATGTGCTCAAGAAGAAATCAGTTAATTCATTTGCGATGAAGGATTTGGGTGTTGCAAAGAAAATTCTTGGTATGAGAATAACAAGAGATAGGAAAAATCGCAAATTGACATTGTCTTAGGGTGAATACATAAAAAAGGTGTTGGAGAGGTTGAGAATGCAGAATGCAAAACCAGTTAGTACACCTTTGGCCATCCATTTCAAATTAACTAAGGAAATGTGTCCCAAGACACAAGAGGTGATAGAATACATGTCTAGGGTCCCTTATTCATCAATAGTTGGCAGCTTGATGTATGCGATGGTTTGCAGAAGACCAGATGTTGCACGTGCAGTGGGAGTTGTGAGAAGGTATATGAACAATCCAAGTAAAGAACATTGGGAGGCAGTAAAGTCGATTCTCAGGTATTTGAGAGGTATTGTTATTCATGCATTATGTTTTGGAGGTTCAAACATTGTTTTATAGGGATATGTTGATTCAGTTATGGTAGGTGATAAAGATAGTAGGAGGAGCACCACAGGGTATGTTTTTACTATAGGTGGAATAACAATCAGTTGGATTTTGAAACTACAAAAGGTTTTTGCACTTTAAACAACATAAGCATAGTATGTTGTTGCTATAGAGGCTAGTAAAGAAATGATTCGGTTACAGAGGTTTATGGAGGAATTGGAAAAGAAGCAGGAGAATAACACGTTGTACTGTGACAGTGAGAGTGTCATTCTTCTTGCAAAGAACTCATCCTTCCATTCGAAGACTAAGCATATACATCTCAGGTACCATTTCATACGATCTGTCTTGGAAGATGGACATTTGAAGTTGGAGAAGATACACACTAGCCAGAATCTTGTAGACATGTTAACCAAGGGAGTAACCAAGGAGAAACTGAGTTGTTGCTCAGTTTCAGTTGGTCTTCAAGCATGAATATGAAGATGAGAAATTTTCCAGGTCCAAGAAAGATTATAGTCCAATATATAAAAGAACGATGGAGTTGTTGCGATTAGTCTCCAAGTGGGAGATTGTTGATTGTGGAGCCTTATTATCTTCCCGATCCAGAGGTCTTTGTTGTCACTCCTCCACGTGGGGAAGTGTAGGGGGGGGGGGGCAGGGGGGTTACCCCCCTTGCGGGGTCCATCCCCCCTGTAGGGGAGTCTGGGGGAAAGAGGGCCCCCGAAGGAAAAATTGTCTTGTAATGTATATTGTAATTTCATAGTAAATATGAACCATTCATTATAAGGTCACAGATATGACGGTAGAAGTTATGTTAGGGTTTTTTTTCTCTAAAAGGCAACCCTATTTTATGAGATAAATGTATTGCAACTATGTATCATTGCGAATATTTTATTTTCAGAGAGGAGACTGTGAGATAAAGAAGAGGAAGTTACATCGGGTGTGTTGTAGGTTGTATCCCTTCATTTGTTGGATAATAATAAAAGAAGGACCTGACAAATTTTCTGGTGGACATAGCCCACACTAGGTGAACCACGTATATATGTGTGTCTATTGTATTATGTATCTTCTGTGTTTTATTTACGCATTTGTTTTATTTTATTGCTCCACAATCTTGTTTTTCTAACAATTGGTATTAGAGCGAAAGGTAACTCATAGGAAAAGAGGGTTCCTGGTTCAAGTGGGAGCAATGGAGGAAGATGAAAAGTTTAGGCTCGAGAAATTTAATGGCCAAAACTACCAGTTATGAAAGATGAAGATGGAAGATTATTTATATCATAAGGATTTATTCCTACCATTGGGTGGAATAATAAAGAATCTGACGACCATGAAGGACGAAGAATGGGAGGTTCTTGACCGAAAGACACTAGGAACGATACGGTTTAGTCTGGCAGCGTCAGTGGCTTTCAATATTTCGAAAGAAAAAACAATGAAGAAGTTTAACGACACATTGGATAAACTGTATGAAAAACCCTCGACATCCAATAAGGTATTTCTAATGAAGAGATTATTTAATATGAATATGTTAGAAGGTGGATCTATTGCAGATCATTTAAATGAATTTAATACAGTTACTAATCAACTAAGTTCTGTAAAATTGTACCTTGATGATGAGGTGATGGAACTTATAATCTTGTGCTCATTGCCAGAAAGATGGAACAGATTGGTCATGGTTGTAAGTAACTCTGTCTCTAGTTTAAACACTTTAAAATTCGATTATCTTATTGGTGTTATCCTTAGTGAGAAAATGCGACAGAAAAGAATCCATGAGACATCAGGTAACGTGTTAAACATGGAGAACAGGGGAAGATAAAATGATAGAGGAAAGGGTTCAAAGAACTGCGACAATTCTAGGAAGGGCAAATACAAATCTAAATTTGGAAATATAGAGTGTTGGAATTGTGGGAAGAAAGGACATCCGAAGAAAGACTACAGAGCTCCAAAGAAACAAAGAGATGGACAACATGAAAAAAAATGAGGAAGCAAATGTTACAGGTGATTTGTTACAAGATGCTTTGATTCTTTCGGTAGATAATATTTTTTAGTCTTGGGTAGTAGATTCAGGGGCTTCATTTCATGCCACACCCCATAGGAAACATTTTCTAGATTATGTTCAAGGTGATTTTGGACAAGTTCATTTAGGTGATGATGCATCATGCAAAATTATTGGAATGGGAAAGGTAAAAATAAAGCAAATCAATGGAAACCAATGGTTGTTGAAAGAGGTAGGACATGTTCCATATCTAAGGAAAATCTAATTTCAACAGGGCAGCTGGCAAGTGAAGGTTGTATATCCATATTTACAGATAAGGTGTGGAATTTCACCAAAGGATCATTGGTGATAACAAAAGGAGAGAAGGTAGATACATTGTATTTATGTATTGGTAATATTGACTCTTCTATCACTTTGAATTCTACAAGAGTGGATACACTATTGTGACATCATAGTCTTGGACACATGAGTGAGAA
Organism: Picea engelmannii; assembly: GCA_009831015.1. NCBI lineage: Eukaryota > Viridiplantae > Streptophyta > Pinopsida > Pinales > Pinaceae > Picea > Picea engelmannii. The sequence continues at coordinate 90,467 of ML784792.1, forward strand.
GGAGATGTAGATACTTCACAAAAGAAATTTGTTACCAGATCTGAAACAATTTTATTTGGATTTCTATGAGCATTGTGTTTATGAAAAACATAAGAGAGCCAGGTTTCTTAGAGTCGGAAATGAAAAGAAGAATGAAAGGTTAGAGCTTGTGCATATAGATGTATGGGGACCATCTCAGGTATCATCTCTTAGTGACTCTCGTTATTATGTTACTTTTATTGATGATGCAACTAGAAAAACTTGAGTTTATTTTATTCGACAAAATTTTGATGTTTTTGATACTTTTAAGAAATGGAAAGCTTTGGTTGAGAATAATATAGGAAAAAGGTTGAAGTGTCTCAGATCATATAATGGAAGTAAATATTGCATCAAGGAGTTTAATGATTACTATTCATACCATGGGATTTGTAGAGAGAAGACAGTTCCAGGAACACCACAAGAAAATGGTGTGTCAGAAATAATGAACGGGGCAATCATGGAGCGTGGAAGGAGTATGAGGTTGCATGTTGGTTTTCTCTTACATTTCTAGGAAGATGATGTAGTTACTGTCGTTTACTTAATAAAAATAGGACCTTCAATCTCTTTGGATGGTAGAATTCCGGAGGAGGCATGGACAGGTAAAAAGGTAAACTATTTTTTTTTTAGAATTTCAATTGTGAATCATTTGTCCATATTGATAAATAAAATAGAACAAAGCTTGAGGAAATATCCAAGAAGTGTACATTTATTGGATACAGTGTTAATGATTTTGGTTATCGCTTATGGGATTATGAAAATAACAAAATCATTAGGAATAGAGATTTCATATTCAATGAGGAAGTCATGTACAAATATCAGTTGCAGGGAAAGAACTAGGAAAAAAAAAACTAGAATACATAGTGCTTGATGAGATTACTAGAAAAAAAAACTCCAAAGGTACTAGAAAATCAAAATGTACTCCAAAGGTACTAGAAAATCAAAATGTACAACAACATGAATAACATGTAGCTCAAACTCCTACAAGTGTTGTTAGAATATCTATCAGATTAAGAAGACCCCCTGAACGATACTCCCCTTCATTGTATTATTTATTGTTGATTGATTTTGGTGAACCAGAATGTTATGAAGAGACAAAGAAGGTAGACACTAAAAAGAAATGGGAGTAAGGTATGAAAGAGGAAATGGATTCTCTGGTAAATAACCAGACTTGAGATTTGGTTCAGTTGCCTACAGGAAAAAGAACATTGTAGAATAAATGGGTTTACAAATTGAAGGAAGAAGATGGAGAAAAAAAACAGTACAAGGCTAGACTTGTTGTAAATGGGTTTGCACAAAAGAAAGGTATATATTTTGATGAAATATTTTCTCCTGTTGTTAAAATGAATTCAATTAGGACTATTTTAAGTCTTGTGGTAGTAGAAGATTTGCATCTTGAACAATTAGATGTAAAAACAACTTTTCTCCGTAGGGATTTGGAGAAAGAGATTTATATGTAGCAACCACAGGGGTATGAGGTCAAAGGAAAGAAGAATTTGGTATGCAGGTTAAAGAAGATATTGTATGGCCTAAAGCAAGCTCCAAGGAAGTGGTATTTGAAGTTTGACAAGTTTATGACAGAACATTGTTATAGTACATGTCATTCTAATCACTATGTTTATTTTAAAAGGCTAGAAAATAGAAGCTATATTATCTTGCTATTGTATGTAGATGACATGCTTGTTGCAGGGTCTAATATGTAGGATATAAATGTGCTCAAGAAGAAATTAGCTAATTCATTTTCGATGAAGGATTTGGGTGCGAAAAAGAAAATATTTAGTATGAGAATAAAAAGAGACAAGAAAAATCACAAATTGACATTGTCTCAGGGTGAGAACATAGAAAAGATGTTGGAGAGATTTAGAATGCAGAATGCAAAACCAGTTAGTACACCTTTGTTCAGCCATTTCAAATTAACTAAGAAAATGTGTCCCAAGACACAAGATGTGATAGAATACATGTCCAGAGTCCCTTATTCATCAGCAGTAGGCATCTTGATGTATGCGATGGTTTGCACAAGACCAGATATGGCACATGCAATGGGAGTTGTGAGTAGGTATATGAACAATCCAGATAAAGAACATTGGGAGACAGAAAATTGGATTCTCGGGTATTTGAGAGGTATTGCTACTCATGAATTATGTTTTAGAGGTTCATACATTGTTCTACACAGATATCTTGACTCAGATATGGCAGGTGATAAAGATAACAGGAGGAGCACCACATGGTATATTTTTACTATAGGTGGAATAGCAGTAAGTTGGATTTTGAAACTACAAAAGGTTGTTGCACTTTCAACAACAGAAGTAGAGTATATTGTTTCTATAGAGGCTAGTAAAAAAATGATTTGGTTACAGAGGCTTATGGAAGAATTGAGAAAGAAGCAGGATAATAGCAAGTTTTACTGTGATAGTGAGAGTGTCTTTCATCTTCCAAAGAACTCAGCCTTTCGTTCGAAAACTAAGCATATACAACTCAGGTACCATTTTATACGATCCATCTTGGAAGATGGATATTTGAAGTTGGAAAGGATACACACTAGCCAGAATCCTGCAGACGTGTTAAAAAACAGAGTAACCATGGAGAAATTAAGTTCCTGCTTAGTTTTAGTTGGTCTTCAAGCATGAATATGAATATGAGAAATTTTCCAGGTCCAAGAAGGATCATAGTCCAACATATATAGCAGTGGTGGAGTTGTTGAGATTAGTCTCCAAGTGGGAGATTGTTGGTTATGGAGCCTAATTATCTTCTCATCCAAAGGTCTTTGTTTTCAGCCGTGTTTTTAACCCCATGAAGACTTTACACCATGAAAGAATGTACACTCCTCCACGCGGAGGAGTGCAGAGGGTGGGGGTTACCCCCCTAGGGGGTCCATCCCACTGGATGGGGGGTCCAGGGGAAAGTAGGCCCTCGACGGGGGTTTTGGGAATAGTGTTCCCCGATGGGGGATCGAGGGCGAAGCACCCGAAGGAAAAATTGCCTTGTAATGTATATTGTAATTTCATAGTAAATCTGGACTGTTCATTATAAGGTCACATATTTGATGGTAGAAGTTATGTTAGGGTTTTTTTACCCTAAAAGGAAACCCTCTTTTATGAGGAAAATGTATTGCAACTATGTATCATTGTGAATATTGTATTATGAGAGAGGATACTTTGAGAGAAAGAAGAGGAAGTTACAACGGGTGTGTTGTAGGTTGTATCGCTTCATTTGATGGATAATAATAAAGGAAGGACCTGAAAATTTCTCTGGTGGACGTAACCCACCCTGAATGAACCACGTATATATGTCTCTATTGTATTGTGTATCTTCTATGTTTTATTTCCGCATTTGTTTTATTTATTTCTCCATGATCCTGTTTTTCTAACAACTTGTATCAGAGCGAAAGGTAACTCATAAGAAAAGAGGGTTCTTGGTTTGAGTGGGAGAAATGGCGGAAGATGGAAAGTTTAAGGTCGAGAAATTTAATGGCCAAAACGACCAGTTATGGAAGATGAAGATGGAAGATTATTTATATCAGAAGGATTTATTCCTACCATTGGGTGGAATGAAAAAGAAACTGACGACCATGAAGGACAAAGAATGGGAGGTTCCTAACAAAAATGCACTATGAACGATACGGTTGAGTCTAGCAGTGTCAGTGGCTTTCAATATTTCGAAAGAAAAGACAATGAAGGAGATGATGGATTCATTGGATAAACCGTATGAAAAACCCTCGACGTCCAATAAGGTATTTCTAATGAAGAGATTATTTAATATGAATTGTCAGAAGGTGGGTATGTTGCAGATCATTTAAATGAATTTTATACGGTTACTAATCAACTAAGTTCTATAAAAGTGGACTTTGATGATGAGATTAGGGCTCTTCTAATCTTGTGCTCATTGCCAAAAAGATGGAATGGCTTGGTCATGGTTATAAGTAACTCTATCTCTGTTTCAAACACTTTAAAATTTGATGATTTTTTTGGTGTTATCCTTAGTGAGGAAATGCGACGGAAAAGCCCCGGTGAGACATTAGGTAATGCGTTAAACATGGAGAACAAGGGAAGACAAAAGGATAGAGGAAATGGGTCAGCGAACCGCGGGAATTATAGGAAGGGAAGATCCAAATCTAGATTTGGAAAGATAAAGTGATAGAATTGTGGGAGGAACGAACATCTGAAAAAAGATTGCAGAGCTCCAAAGAAACAAAGAGATGGACAATAGGAGAAAAATCAAGACGCAAATGTAACAGGTGATGTGTTACAAGATGCTTTGATTCTTTTTGTAGATAACATTTCCGAGTCTTTAGTAGTATATTCAGGCATTTCATTTCATGCCACACCCCATAGGAAACATTTTCTAGATTATGTTCAAGGTGATTTTGGACAGGTTCATATGGGTGATGATGCACCATGCAAAATTGTTTGAATGGGAAAGGTAAAAATAAAGCAAAGCAATGGAAACCAATGGTTGTTGAAAGAGATAAGACATGTTCCATATCTAAGGAAAAATCTAATTTCAACAGGACAGATGGAAAGTGAAGGTTGTATATCCATATTTACAGATAAGGTGTGGAATGTCATCGGAGGATCATCGGTGATAGCAAAAGGTGAGAAGGTAGGTACATTGTATTTATGTATTGATAATATTGACTCTTCTATATCTTTAGCTTCTACAGGAGTAGATACAACATTGTGGCATCATAGGTTTGGAAAAATGAGTGAGAAGGGGATGCAGATACTTCACAAAAAAAAAATGTTTCCAAATCTTAGACAAATTGATTTGGATTTCTATGAGCATTGTGTTTATGGAAAACAGAACAGAGTCACATTTCTCAGAGTTGGGAAAGAAAAGAAGAGTGAAAGGTTAGATCGTGTGCATACAGATGTATGGGACCAACTCATGTATCATCTCTTCGTGGCTCTCATTATTATGTTACTTTTATTGATGATGCAACTAGAAAAACGTGGGTTTATTACATTCGACAAAAATCTGATGTTTTTGATACTTTTAAAAAATGGAAAGCTTTGGTTGAGAATGAGACTGGAAAAATGTTGAAGTGTCTTAGATAAAAAAAAATGGAGGTAAATATTGCAGAAATGAGTTTGATGATTACTGTTCATACCATGGGATTCATAGAAAGAAGATAGTTCCAGGAACACCATAGGAAAACGGTCTGTTAGAAAAGGATGAACGGGACAATCATAGAGCATACAAGGAGTATGAGATTGCATGTTGGTTTTCTCTTACAATTCTGAGCAGATGTTGTAGATAGTGTTGTTTATTTAATAAACAAAGGACCTTCAAGCTATTTGGATGGTAGAATTCCAAAGGAGGCATGGACAGGTAAAAAGGTAAAATATTATTTTTTGAAGACTTTCGGTTGTGAATCATTTGTCCATATTGATAAAGAAAATAGAACAAAGCTTGAAGCAAAATCCAAGAAGTGTACCTTTATTGGATACTATGTTAATGATTTTGGTTATCGCTTATGGGATTATGAAAATAAAAAAATCATTAGGAGTAGAGATGTCATATTCAATGAGAAGGTCATGTACAAAGATCAGTTGCAGGGAAAGAAACAAGAAAAAAAAAATACACAGTGCTTGATGAGATTACCGAAAAATAAACTCTAAAGGTACCATAAAATAACAATGTACAACAACATGAACAACTGGTACCTCAAATTCCTGCAAGTGTTGTTAGAAGATCTGCCAAGTTAAGTAAACCCCTTGAACGATACTCTCCTTCATTGTATTATTTATTGTTGACTGATTCTAGTGAACCAAAATGTTATGAAGAGACAATACAGGTAGACACTAAAAAGAAATGGGAGCAAGGTATGAAAGAGGAAATGGAGTCTTTGGTAAATAATCAGACTTGGGATTTGATTCAATTTCCTACAGGAAAAAGAGCATTGCAAAATAAATGGGTTTACAAGTTGAAAGAAAAATATAGAGAACAAAAAGTGGTATAAGGCTAGACTTGTTGTAAAGGTGTTTGCATAAAAGAAAGGTATAGATTTTGATGAAATATTTTCTCCTGTTGTTAAAATGACTTCAATTAGGACTATTTTTGTGTCTTGTGGCAGTAGAAGATTTGCATCTTCAACAATTAGATGTTCTCCATGGGGATTTGAAGGAATATATTTATATGCAGCAGCCACATGCGTATGAGGTCAAAGGAAAGGAGAATTTGGTATGAAGGTTGAAGAAGAGATTGTATGGCCTAAAACAAGCTCCAAGGCAGTGGTATTTAAAGTTTGATAGGTTTATGACAGAACACAGTTATAGTAGATGTTATTTTGATCACTATGTTTATTTTAAAAGGCTAGAAAATGGAAGCTACATTATCTTGCTATTGTATGTAGATGACATGATTGTTACAAGGTCTAATATGTAGGATATAAATCTGCTCAAGAAGAAATTAGATAATTCCTTTGCGATGAAAGATTTGGGTGCTGCAAAGAAAATCCTTGGTATGAGAATAAAAAGAGACAAGAAAAATCGCAAATTGGCATTGTCTTAGGGTGAGTACATAGAAAAAGTGTTGGAGAGGTTTCAAATGCATAATGAAAAACTAGTTAGTACACATTTGGCTAGCCATTTCAAATTAACTAAGGAATTGTGTCTCGAGACACAGGAGGAGATAGAATACATGTCCAGGTTCCCTTATTCATCAACAATTGACAGCTTGATATATGCGATGGTTTGCACAAGACCAAATATTACACATGGAGTGGGAGTTGTGAGCAGGTATATGAACAATTCCAATAAAGAACATTGGGAGCTAGTAAAGTGGATTCTCAAGTATTTGAGAGGTACTACTACTCATGTATTATGTTTTGGATGTTTAGACATTGTTCTATAGGGATATGTTAATTCATATATGGAAGATAATAAAGATAGTAGGAGGAGAACCACAGGGTATGTTTTTACTATAGGTGGAATAACAGTAAGTTGGATTTCGAAACTAGAAAAGGTTGTTCCATTTTCAACAAAAGAAACGGATTATGTTGCTACTACAAAGGCTAGTAAATAAATGATTTGGTTAGAGAGGTTTATGGAGGAATTGGGAAAGAAGAAAGAGAATAGAAGATTGTACTGTGAGAGTGAGAGTGCCATTCATCTTGCAAATAACTCAGTCTTCCATTCGAAGACTAAGCATATACATCTCATGTACCATTTCATATGATCTGTCTTGGAAAATGGACATTTGAAGTTGGAAAAGATACACACTAGCTAGAATCCTGCAGACATGTTAACAAAGGGAGTAACCAAGGGGAAATTGAGTTCTTGCTCAGTTTCAGTTGGTCTTCAAGCATGAATATGAAGATGAGAAATTTTTCAGGCCCAAGAAGGATCATAGTATAGCATATACAACAACGTTGGAGTTGTCAAGATCAGTCTCCAAGTGGGATATTGTTGGTTGTAGAGCCAGATTATCTTCCTGATCTAGAGGTCTTTTTTTTCAGTCGTGTTTTTCACCCCATGAAGACTTTACACCCCAAAAGAATGTACACTCCTCCACGCAGGGGAGTGTAGTGGGGGTTACCCTCCCTGTGGGGTCCAGAGGCAAGCGTGCCCTGGAAGGTAAAATTGTCTTGTAATGTATATTTTAATTTCATAGTAAATATGGACGGTTCATTATAAGGTCACAGATCTGACGGTAGAAGTTATGTTATGGTTTTTTTCCCTGGAAGGCAACCCTCTTCTATGAGAGAAATGTATTACAACTATGTATCATTATGAATATTGTATTATGAGAGAAGAGACTTTGATATAAAGAAGAGGAATTTACGGTGGTTATGTTGTAGGTTGTATCCCTACATTTGTTGGATAATAATAAAGGAAGAACCTGGAAATTTATCTCGTGGATGTAGCCCACACTAGGTGAACCACGCATATTTGTTTCTCTATTGTATTGTGTATATTTTGTGTTTTATTTATGCATTTGATTTATTTTATTACTCCGTGATCATGTTTTTCTAGCAACTGGTATCAGAGCGAAATGTAACTTGCAGGAAAAGAGAGTTTTTGGTTTGACTAGGAGCAATGGCAGAAGAGGGAAAGTTTAGGGTCGAGAAATTCAACGACCAAAACTACCAATTATGGAATATGAATATGGAAGATTATTTATATCAGAAGGATTTATTCCTACCATTGGGTGGAATAAAAAAGAAGTCGACGACCGTGAAGGACGAAGAATGGGAGGTTCTTGACAAAAAGACACTAGGAAAGATATGGTTGATCCTGGTGACGTCAGTGGATTTCAATATTTCAAAAGAAAATACAACAAAAGAGCTTATGGACACATTGGCTAAACTGTATGAAAAACCCTCGGTGTCCAATAAGGTATTTCTAATGAAGAGATTATTTAATATGAAGATGTCAGAAGGTGTGCATGTTGCAGATCATTTAAATGAATTTAATATGGTTATTAATTAACTAAGTTCTATAAAAGTGGACTTTGATGTTGAGTTCAAGACTCTTCTAATCTTATGTTCATGGTCATTGATCCAAAATCAGATCCAAAAGACTGATAGGGCTCAAAAAGGCTCAAAAATGAAAGTTCTCATAATCGGCTGAAACCAATTCCATTGCGACCGGCTCGTCACGCTGATTCTGTCCATATATTTACTTTCTTAAATGGACGATGTATGCAAAAGTTAATGCACTCTGACCGTTTTCCCAAACAGTTGAAAAGTCAACAGGTCAACTGGCAAAAGTCAATGATGATGTCAGCATGACATCCTGATGATGTCATCATGTTGACATCAACAAAGTGACATGTGGCAGTAGGGTGACTGGGTAGTGACAGGGACCAATCAGAGTTGGACACATGGCAAAGTTCGAGCAAATGAGGTGGTGCCACATGGCCCAGACATGGGCAGCCACGTGGCACCCAGTCATGGTCGAATGGCATGTTTCAAAAATGTTTTGGGGTCCATGGGTTTTGAACCCATGACCACCACCAAGCCCAAACGCCTTAACAAAGAACCCTTTTACCAATACGCTACATTGTTACTTGTTAAATGAAACAAGTTTAAATTTATTTAAAAGTGCATATATTATATGAGGGCGGAAAGGGGCTGAGGCTAAGCCCCAGCCGACGAGTGTATGTTCTATGCGACAATAGATTTTTGGGTGCGGGGGCCATGGTTGAGGGTGCACCCTCCTTCATAAGACCAGGGTTAATACCATAGGCTAGGCACAAGGATAGGGGGCGCGGTCCTATGGAATGGCGCAACGTGACCAAGGATTTCGGGATGAGGGGCCAGCGCACAGCCCTTCAGGCTGGCGCTTGGCCACTTGTCTATCCATATGACCTTCAAAGGGGGCGTGCGCAGGAACAAAGGGGCTAAATGCCCAAATATATATGCAAAGTGGGTTTTTACCCTAATGTTTTGGATTTTTAATTGATTTGGGCCTGTAATTAGAGGATTTTGCCCATTATTGGGCATTTTTGGAGCCTAGATTTTGGAAGGAAGTTGGGGAATGATAACCAACTTCAGATCTATAAAACCCATGCCTATTTGAGAGCATTGAGGACAGTCAGAGCAGAGTTATGCTGAAGGGAAGCCAAGCTAAAGCCATTTTTATGCAGGGAAGTTGTTAAGGAGCAGACGCTTGCTGGCCATTTCTGGGAGCTCCGATCATCCGTTTTGCGTGTCGTTTCTTTTGCTAGGTTCTAGAGATCTGGAAGAACATGACCAGATCAGTCTTGTAGCCTAATGGCACTGCTACGATGTACTTTTTGAGCTTTGAACAGAAATAAAGAAGCCTCCCCCACTAAGACAAAGGCCCGGAGACGTAGGCAATTTTGTGCCGAACTCCGTTATCACTTCTCTTGTTATAGTTTGTTGTTCTTATTTCCTTAGTTCAGGTCTGTATTTTATATATTCTCTCTTCTTCATCCTCTTTCATTCAACTTCATAAATGGTTAATAAACACATGCAATTAAAAACTCAACCACAGTCATTAAAAGATCTTTTTCGGATCAAGTGGTATCAGAGCTAGTTGACATTTGGAATTTGAGTTTTTCTTGTTAGCCAGGGAAGAGCTCATCTCAAGGAATAAAATGGCATCTACATGAGGAATTTCTCAAAATGAGAAGGAGTTCAGAAATTCAGTGTTTTCCATGGCTGAGATGGTGAAGGTGTTGTATGAAGACTACTTGGAACGAAATAGCACGGTTCAAGTGAAAGCTTCAAAGAACAACAAAGGAAAAGAAGGATTGAAGGAAGTGCCTTCTACATCTGTTTCAGAAAACATATCTGAGGTATGCAGTGAAGGTTCCTCATCAAATTTTCCTCATTCTCATCAAGTTGGTTTTGATGCATTCGAAAAACATACAAAAGGTGTAGGTTTGAGAATACTAACCAAGATGGGTTATGAAGAAGGGAAGGGCCTTGGATCTAAAGGTCAAGGCATTGTTAATCTCATTGAGGTTTTGGAAAGGCCTTTATATTTGGGATTGGGATATGGTGAAGGGTACCTTGGAGAAACCTCCAAGATAGGTTCCAAAACTTAGGAAGAAAGTAATGCTTCAAATGGTCAACTTAAATCATTGCAGGAACACTTCACCAAATGTAATGGCGCATCACTTCAGGATTGTGGTAGTGAATGCAATTCATCCCCGAAGAAAAGTGGAAATCAGCATGGAAGGTATAATGGTCATGTTTTTACGAATTCTCATTTTGATTATAATAAGCATAATCAAGTAATCCGGAACTTGTGGAATCTTTATCCATGTACTTATTGTCATTCACCCAAGCATTGTGTTTCCAAGTGTTGGAAGAGACAAACTTTGTACAGGAAACCTATGTCGACTAGGAAGGAAACACAACATAAAGGATCAACTCCACAATGGAAGAAAGAGAAGGGTAAACAGGTCTGGATGCCAAAAACTCATTGCACGTTTTGCAACAAGAGTGGACATCAAAAGGCTAGTTGTTGGAAGCTTAATCCAGAGCTTCGTCCAAAAAATGGCAAAAGGGTTGGCTAGGTACTCGTGAAGGAGGAAAGATTACCAATGAAGCAAGAGGAACACCGTGAAGGAAAGAAACCAACCACTTGGTTTTTCCAGAAGTGGATGTCTCAACTTCATTGTATTTTTCTTCCATTAATGTAATCACACATGTTGAAATGATGACCTGTTATAACATCATTTTTGTACAACATTGTGTTTTGTTTTTCTCGTTATGAGTATGTAATCAGTCAAGGTCCATTTTTGTAATATTTTAGGGACCAAAAGGTCTTTTAGTGGGGAGGTGTGATCCAAAATCAGATCCAAGAAACTGATACAGCTCAAAAAGGCTCAAAAATGAAAGTTCTCATAATCAGCTAAAACCAATTCCATTGCGACCGACTCGTCGCGCTGATTCTGACCATATATTTACTTTCTCAAATAAACGTTGTATGTGAAAGTTAACGCACTCTGACCGTTTTCCCAAACAACTAAAAAGTCAACAGGTCAACTGGCAAAAGTCAATGATGATGTCAGCATGATGTCCTTATTACATCATCATGCTGACATTAACAAAGTGACATGTGGCAGTAGGGTGACTTAGTAGTGACAGGGACCAATCAGAGTTGGACATGTGGCAAAGTTCAGGCAAATGAGGTGGTGCCACGTGGCCCAGGCATGGGCAGCCACGTGGCACCCAGTCAAGGTCGAATGGCATGTTTCAAAAATGTTTTGGGGTCCATGGGTTTTGAACCCACGACCACCACCAAGCCCAAGTGCCTTAACAAAGAACTCTTTTACCAACACGCTACATTGTTACTTGTTGAATGAAACAAGTTTAAATTTATATAAAAGTGCATATATTATATGAGGGCGGAAAGGGGTTGAGGCTAAGCCCCAGCCGACGGGTGTATGTTCTATGCGACCACAGAGTTTGGGGCACGGGGGGGAATGGTTGAGGGTGCACCCTCCGCCATAAGACCAGGGTTAATACCATAGGCCAGGCATGAGGATAGGGGCCACGATCCTCTGGAATGGCACAACGTGACTAAGGATTTCGGGATGAGGGGCCAGCACACAGCCCTTCGGGTTGGCGCTTGGCCACCTATCTATCCATATGAACTTCAAATGGGATGCGCACAGGAATAAAGGGGCTAAAAGCCCAAATATATATGCAAATTGGGTTTTTACCCTAATGTTTTGGATTTTTAATTGATTTGGGCCTGTAATTAGAGGATTTTGCCCATTATTGGGAGATATTGGGCATTTTTGGAGCCCATATTTTGGGAGGAAGTTGGGGAATGATAACCAACTTTAGATCTATAAAAACCAGGCTTGTTTGAGACCATGGATGACAGTCAGAGCAGAGTTATGTTGAAGGGAAGCCAAGCCAAAGTCATTTTTATGCAGGGAAGTTGTTGAGGGAGCAGATGCTTGCGGGCCATTTCTGGGAGCTCCGATCATCCATTTTGCGTGTTGTTTCTTCTGCTGGGTTCTAGAGATCTAGAAGAACATGACCAGATCAGTCTTGTATCCTAATGGCATTACTGCGATGTAATATTTGAGCTTTGAACAGAAATAAAGAAGCCTCCCCCACTGAGACAAAGGCCCGAAGACGTAGGCAATTTTGTGCCAAACTCCGTTATCACTTCTCTTGTTATGGTTTGTTGTTCTTATTGCCTCAGTTCAGATCTATATTTTATATATTCTCTCTTCTCCATCCTGTTTCATTCAGCTTCATAAATGGTTAATAAACACATGCAATTAAAAACTCAACCACAGTCATTAAAAGATCTTTTTTGGATCAGCCAGAAAGATGGAATGACTTGGGCATGGTTGTAAGTAACTATGTCTCTAGTTCAAATAGTTTAAAATTTGATTATGTTTTTGGCGTTATCCTTAATGAGGAAATGCTATGGAAAAGCACCGGTGAGACATCAGGTAATGCATTAAACATGGAGAATAGGGGAAGACAAAATGATAGAAGAAAGGGATCAGGGAACCGCGAGAGTTCTAGGAAGGGCAGATCCAAATCCAGATTTGGAAATATAGAGTGGTGGAATCGTGGGAAGAAAGGACATCTGAAGAAACACTACAGAGCTCCAAAGAAACAAAGAGATGGTCAGGAGGAGAAAAATTAGGAAGCAAATGTAACAGGTGATGTGTTACAAGATGCTTTGATTATTCATGTAGATAATATTTCTAAGTCTTTAGTAGTAGATTCAGGGGATTCATTTCATGCTACACCCCATAGGAAAAAAATTCTAGATTATGTTCAAGGTGATTTTGGATAGGTTCATTTGAGTGATGATGCACCATGCAAAATTGTTGGAATGGGAAAGATAAAAATAAAGCAAAGCAATGGAAACCAATGGTTTTTGAAAGAGATAAGACATGTTCCAGATCTAAGGAAAAATCTAATTTCAGTAGGGCAGTTGGAAATTCAAGGATGTATATCCATACTTACAGATAAGGTGTGGAAGGTCACCAAAGGATCATTGGTGATAGCAAAATGAGAGAAGGTAGGTACATTGTATTTATGTACTAGTAATATTGACTCTTCTATCTCTTTAGATTCTACAGGAGTGGATACAACATTGTGAAATCATAGGCTTGGACACATGAGTGAGAAGGGGATACAGATACTTCACAAAATAAATTTATTGCAATATCTTAAACAAATTGATTTGGATTTCTGTGAGCATTGTGTTTATGCAAAACAAAAGAGAGTCATATTTCTCAGAGTCGGAAAAGAAAATAAGAGTGAAAGGTTAGAGCTTGTGCATACAGATGTATGATGACCAACTCAGGTATCATCTCTTGGTGCTTCTCATTATTATGTTACTTTTATTGATGATGCAACTAGAAAAACTTGGGTTTATTGCATTCAACAAAAATATGATGTTTTTGATACTTTTAAGAAATGGAAAGATTTGGATGAGAATGAGACAAAAAAAAGGTTGAAGTGTCTCAGATCAGACAACTGAGGTGAATATTGCAACAAGGATTTTTATGATTATTGTTCATACCATGGGATTCGTAGAGAGAAGACAGTTCTAGGAACACCAAAAGAAAATGGTGTGTCAGAAAGGATGAACAGTACAATCATGGAGCATGCAAGGAGAATGATATTGCATGTTGGTTTTCCCTTGCATTTTTGGGAAGATGATATAGATACTCTTTTTTACTTAATAAACAGAGAACCTTCAAGCTATTTGGATGGTAGAATTCCAGAGGAGGCATGGATAGGTAAAAAGATAAACTATTCTTTTTTGAAGGCTTTCAGTTGTGAATCATTTGTCTATATTGATAAAGAAAATAAAACAAAGATTGAGGTAAAATCCAAGAAATGTACCTTTATTGGATACGGTGTTAATGATTTTGGTTATCTCTTATGGGATTATCAAAGTAACAAAATCATTAGGAGTAGAGATGTCATATTCAATGAGAAGGTCATGTACAAATATTAGTTGCGGGGAAAGAAATAGGAAAAAGAAAAACCAAAACGAGATTACTGAAAAAGAAACTCCAAAGGTACTAGAAAATCAAAATGTACAACAACAAGAACATCAGGTACCTCAAACTCTTGCAAGTGTTGTTAGAAGATTTACCAAGTTAAGTAGACCCTCTAAATGATACTCTCCTTCATTGTATTATTTATTGTTGATTGATTATGGTGAACCAGAATGTTATGAAGAGGTAATGCAGGTAGACACTAAAAAGGAGTGGGAGCAAGGTATGAAAGAGGAAATGGATTCCTTGGTGAATAACCAAACTTGGGATTTGTTTCAGTTTCCTACAGGAAAAAAAGTATTGCAGAATAAATGGGTTTACAAGTTGAAGGAAGAAGATGGAGGAAAAATGAAGTACAAGGCTAGACTTGTTGTAAAGGGGTTTGCACAAAAGAAAGGTATAGATTTTTTTGAAATATTTTCTCCTTTTGTTAAAATGACTTCAATTAGGACTATTTTAAGTCTTGTGGCAGTAGAAGATTTGCATCTTGAACAAATGTAAAAACAACTTTTCTCCATGGGGATTTGGAGGAAGAGATTTATATGCAGAAGCCACATGGGTATGAGGCCAAAGGAAAGGATAATTCGTTATGTAGATTGAAGAAGAGCTTGTATGGCCTAAAGCAAGCTCCAATGCAGTGGTATTTGAAGTTAGACAGATTTATGATAGAACAAGGTTATATTCAGAGAGATCTTTCGGATCCATCGCATAGGTTTTATGTTCTTCGACGTTTCGGACCAAACTAGTGTGGTCCATCATCAGGAACGCGCTTTTTTAAAAGGTTATAGTAGATGTCATTCTGATGACTGTGTTTATTTTAAAAGGCTAGAAAATGGAAGCTATATTATATTGCTATTGTATGTAGATGACATGCTTGTTGCGGGGTCTAATATTCAAGATATAAATGTGTTGAAGAAGAAATTAGCTAATTCTTTTGCGATGAAGGATTTGGGTGCTGCAAAGAAAATCATTGGTATGAGAATAACAAGAGATAGGAAAAATCGCAATTGACATTGTCTCAGGGTGAGTACATAGAAAAGGTGTTGGAGAGGTTTAGAATGTAGAATGAAAAAACAGTTAGTACACCTTTGGACAACCATTTCAAATTAACTAAGGAAATGTGTCCCAAGACACAGAAGGAGATAGAATACATGTTCAAGGTCTCTTATTCATCACCATTTGGTAGCTTGATGTATGCTATGGTTTGCACAAGACCAGATATTGCACATGCAGTGGGAGTTGTGAGCAATTATATGAACAATCCAGGTAAATAACATTGGGAGGCAGTAAAGTGGATTCTCGGGTATTTGAGAGGTATTTCTACTCATGCATTATGTTTTGGAGGTTCAGACACTGTTCTACAGGGTCAGATATGGCAGGTGATAAAGATAGTAGCAGGAGCACCACAACGTATGTTTTACTATAGGTGGAATAGAAGTAAGTTTGATTTCAAAACTACAAAAGGTTCTATCACTTTCAACAATAGATGCAAATTAAGTTGTTGCTACATAGGCTAGTAAATAAATGATTTGGTTATAGAGGTTTATGGAGGAATTGGGAAAGAAGCAGGAGAATAGTAGGTTGTACTGTGACAATGAGAGTGTTATTCATCTTGCAAAGAACTTAGCCTTTCATTTGAAGACTAAGCATATAAAGCTCAGGTACCATTTCATACGATCCATCTTGGAAGATGAACATTTGAAGTTGGAAAAGATACACACTAGCCAAAATCCTGCAGACATGTTAACAAAGGGAGTAACCAGAGAGAAACTGAGCTCCTACTCAATTTCAGTTGGTCTTCAAGCATGAAAATGAAGATGAGAAATTTTTCAGGTCCAAGAAGGATTATAGTCCAGCATATACATCAACGATGGAGTTTTTGAGATCTGCCTCCAAGTGGGAGATTGTTGGTTGTGGAGCCTGATTATCTTCCTGATTCAGAGGTCTTTGTTTTTAGTAGTGTTTTTTACCCCATGAAGAAATTACATCCTGAAAAAATGTACACTCCTTCATGTGGGGGCAGGAGCAACGGTGGCTTGGCAGTTGGATTCTGAAAGGGTTTCATTGTTGGCATATTTTCTCATCAACTGGGGCCTGACTACTATTGCTTACCCTCTAGTTCTTACTAGCGTTAACCACCTCCGTGTGTACCCTATGCATGAGCAGAGATTGACCCTGTGAATAGACCGTCACCTCCTCTCTGAATTGACCGTTTTCCCTTCTGCATTGACAACTTTCTCTCAGTGGATTTGGTGGTAAACCAACTCAGCACCGTCCTTTCCCAACAACTAGGCGCCCTCTTCTCCGCGCTCGGCTAAATTGAGTCGTGTCTCCCTTGCTTTCCCTTCCGTCTTTAATGACCTCGGATCGCTAAATCTATGGTGCAGTTTCCTCAAATTTCTCCTTACGTCTTTTCTCTTCACCTTTAAATACTTTGACACTTGTCACTTGACTCTTCTCTCGTTGATTGGTGGCTGAGCAATTCGTTGAATAATGTTTCCATTTTTAATCTTGTTGAAGGTTATTTCGGTTTATTTCTAATCCCATTGCAAATCCAGAATTAGATCGATACTGTTAGAAGTAAATGAGCACAGGAGTCTGCTTGCTCTTAAGGAGTTCAATCACTTTCTAGTTAAATTTTTATATTCAATCACCTTTACATTTCAAGTTTTATTCCGGGGAAATTTATCATAAAAGCGTGACTTTTCCAGCTGTGTAAATGGACTTATAATTATGCCGAAAGGCGTACACCTATTGACAATGGGCACAATTAATCACCTTTTAATCTAAAATTCTAATCTTATGGCTAACAATTGAAGATGTTGGCATATTCTTAGTCGTACTCTCTAATCAATGAATGAAATTTAATGCTCATAACTTCCTTGCATTTCTGAATGCTTCCGTTACCTTGTTTACTTTTTCACATTTACTTAATATAATTAAAATTACTTCTCTAATCATTGATTGACAGGTTAACTGATTAAGAAAAATTAGTTTAAATGTTTATAATTTATTTACATGAAACACAATTAGGTTTATTTACATGTGTATAACAGTGCGCAGTGAACTTTCGTTTTCATTTAGTTAATAAATAAAGCGATTAGCTGTGTGCTCCCACCAACCTAACAAAAACCACTTCCCGGTGAAATCAATCAACATCACATCACAACTTCATGAATGATATTGACTATTTGGTTCCATAAATTAATTTTTTATTGGTATTGGAATTTGGTTGTTTGGTCAATGGTCGGAAATCTCCACTGCAGTGGGACTAGCACGATTCTGTTTCAATGAATCATTAGTCAGTACATAGATCGATTGTTTGACATCTTGCTCAGTCGGGGAGAGAAATAATACAATAGGTTTTTTTGACATCAATAATTATATAGCTGTCAGATATGCATATTTCATTTACGCACCTTATTTATAAGAGAAACCCTAATTAAGATTTGTAAATTGAACTAGCCTTTCGGCGTTCTTCAGCCACAATCATGTGGCTGTGCTAGTGTTAGAAACAACTTCTAACTCATGAAATAAATTAGTTGATTGTTTTCCAGTTTAAAATCTAAATTGGTCGCTATTATAAAAATGGAATTTCAAACTCAGGCGCAATTAGAACTTAGAAGACAATTCAGTGGAATGTTATCGGTATAATTTAATTCTATTGCGAACCTAAAATTTAGAATTTTAACTTCAGTGGTAATTATAAATGATAATATAATTTAGTTAAAATTTTATTACAGTTTAGAATTCATTTCAGTTTAACTCTTTTTTAAATTATATTTGTAAAAGGGATTGTATGACTCAACCTGATTATTAAGTTGTTTCTTTTAAATTATATTTTTAAAGGGATTGATTATTTAGTTGTTTCTTTTTTCTAGTTGAACATGGAAGTAATGATTGGATAATGAGCTTGGTGAAATTCTCTAAGTTAATGGAACAAACTAAAACTTTATTTTTGAGAATTTAAATTAGTTCTTATCTTCTCATAGAGTAATTGATTTAACACTAGATCTAATAAAACTTATATATATATTATTCAATACAACATACGGGTGGAATCACGAAGGTGGGTTACACTTTCGTGACAATCGGGTTTCCAAAATTTCGAAAAACTTTTTTTCGGTCGAACTAAAAATATTTTTCGGTCGAAAGATTATATTTTCAGCCGAACTATTTTTCGGCCAAAAAAATAAACGTCAAATCGAACGGTGCAATAACCGACCCCTCGATTTGCGTGTAGAAATTTGGTCGGCCAGATATTTTCTTTCCGGCAATATCTTTCGGCCGAAAGATAGTTTATATAATACCCGCACATCGAGGTTGGATGGTTTTCGAAAAATTGGAGTTTTGGAGAGATATCGCAGAGTCGCCGGTCGTGGAGATTTCGCAGCGTCGCCGGTCGTGGAGAGTTTTGGAGAGATTTCGCAGCGTCGTGGAGAGTTCGCAGTGTCGCCGGTCGTGGAGATTTCACAGCGTCGTGGAGATTTCGCAGCGTCGTGGACAGGTAAGCTTCGAATTTCGCAGCGTCGGTTGATTTGATAGGTTTATCATTCCCATAGTCGAGTCGATATTGTATTTAGTCGACTTCCTTCTTCCTTTTATTAGTACTTCCAATCAAGCAAAAGTAGGTTAAAATTTCGCCAATGGATGGTTGGATGGCATCCAACACTCTCGTACAGGTCGAGTGCCTCGACTATAGATAAACTCTAGGGTATGTTGTTGGAACCTTTTATGAATATTGCAGTAGATTTTGCAATTAATTAGTCGAGAGTAGGTATACCATAGTGCGTAAATGAAGTTTGTTTGTGATTTCTAGTGAGACCTCTCCAAATAGCTTGTATCTTTCTTTGCACAAAATAAGAAGACTTCCTCAATGCTAACAGAATCCAGCCACTCCAGTGTATAGTCAATAATAAATTATTTATAAGGGGAAGCAAAGCTCCATTGTTATGATCTGTATTCGACCAAGATTTTGATTCGGGAAGGACCTCCTTTTGTCAGCTCAATCGATCCAGAAATTCACATAATCAATCAGTTGTTCTGATTTTGATGTTTGATTATTGTTTTGCGCGGATGGTGATACGATGGGTCGTAGCTATCATTGGTCGCATTCTTGCATCATCATGATAATTATGGAGACCGCCGTCATCATGGATGGTTGGTACATTGACCCGACCAGTTCCATTTCTAGTCACCTTCACATCTTGCGCAGTCCAGAGCTCTTTAGTTGGTCAATAACATTGAGAATCGACTTCCTCCCCAGAACCTCTTCATCTCGCTTGACAGAAAACGTTGGAATATAAATGTGGTAATGTCTTTCTTTGCTTATCATCAGTGATGATGACGCCTCTCCCATCAATCATTATACTTGCAATATCACCATCAATCGCTATGATTGTAATATCTTCATTACAAGGGTACACTTTGTAAGAACTTATTTCCATAAATCATGATTTATTGATTGCGTAGTCACACTATGCAAGATCCACCAATGTAAGCTTCGAATTTTGCAGCGTCGTGCCAGCGCACGATGCGAGCTTCTCTTTCTCCTTGGTTTGATAAAAGGTTTTCGAGCGAAATGAATGACCAATATAATTCCAACCCCTCAACTCGTACAGGTCGACGTCGGTGCTTTGAGAATGTGTGGTTTGGCAGGGTGATTTATTTTCTTTATAACAGTTTAAATGTGTTTTAGAATAAAGCCTTATGTTAAAAGTTATGTGAATGACAAGTGGTTGTTTTTAATTTCCTTATAACAGTTTTGAGTTCGTTCAGAATAGAGAATCACCTTAATAGTTATGTGGAATGGAAAGTAGCAGTTTTCAATTGCTTAATAATAGTTTTGTTAATTTCTTTAGCATAGCGCATTAAATTAAAGAATAGGAGGAATGGCAGCAACTATTGAAACTGTTTTAATTTCTTTATAATAGTTTTATTATTTTTTTATCATAATGCATTAAATTAAAGAATAGGAGGAATGGTAGCAACGATTGAAACTACTTATAATAGTTTTAAATAGTTTTTAGAACAACACATTAAATTAAGAACATGTGGAATGGCGGTGTGATTATAATTGCCTTTTAATAGTTTTTTATTGTTTTAGAACAACCCATTATTTTAGGAACATGTGAATGGCGGTATA
>ML784792.1:127199-142385 GCA_009831015.1 Picea engelmannii
TATAAAAGTTTTGATAAATTATAATTATAATGATTTTTTTAGAAAAAAAAAATCATAATTTTATTTACAATAAACAAAATTACATGGGTATATGTATTAAAATATCAGTGCTACATGATTGTGAAAAATGTACACTATCACAAAACTATGAACAATATTAATAATAAAATAAAATAAGACTATTCATAACGGTAAGAGAAAAAAATATTATGACAAAGATCAAAGTGAGGAATCTATTTAATTTAATTAATTATATGATTTTTTATTTATAAATTTTAAATATTGATAAATTATAATTTTATTAATTTTTTAAGAAAAAAAAATATAATTTTATTTATAATAAACAAAATTACATTATTATATATATTAAAACATTCAAAAGAGTGCTATATGATCGTGAAAAATGCACATCATCACAAAACTATGAACTATATTAACAATAAAATAAAATAAGACTATTCATAGCTTTATGAGAAAAAAAAACATCATTACAAAGATCGAAGTCTATCTAATTTGATTGATTATATGATTTTTTTATTTATAAATTTTGTTAATTTTATAATATTAAAAGAAATATTTTATAAAACAATACATGAGAGATTTTATATAGAACTTTTATTGTATTTTAAAAAAATAATAATACATTTTTAAATGTACAGTTTGAGAGGGTTTAATAGTTAAGAATATATGTTTCTTCTTAAGAGGTTACATGTTTAAATTTTTGGACGGAGAGGGTCTCTTGTACCATAAACAAGAGGGTCACATACACCAATTTGGTGTCTGGCTCGACCATGACCTTAAAATTATTACTTGTCTATGGTTTTGAACGGGAATAATCCTTCTATGTGGTTTTGAAGGAAATATTTTATTTCTAACATTTTATCTCTGCGGTTTTGAACAAGAATAATACTTCTCTATTGTTTTGAACGGAAATAATACTTCTCTGGAATGAGCACCTGTACACATGAAAGCACGTTAAAATATACAAACTTGTGAAAATTAAAATAAAAAATAATATATATATATATATATATATATATATATATATATATATATATATTAAGTTTAATAAGTAAAAGTTGATTTGAGAGATAATAATTAATATCATTATTATCAATTAAAAAATTTGTTTTCCATTTTTAAAGTCAATCCAAAATAATAATTGTTACTTTTTCTCTTCCTATTCCAAAAACTCACCCTATCAGGGGGAGGGCCCCCAAAATCACCCTAGAGATCCTTTACGATTATATTGAATCATTAGAAAAAGAGAGAGAGAGAGAGAGAGAGAGAGAGAGAGAGAGATGCCAAAATCCAAATAGAGTTAGAATCATTAGAAAAAAGGAGTTAAGAAATAGACATAAAAATCCAAATAGAGCTAGAGGCAATGCTTGATAAAAAAATTAGACTCTTCAAAGAAACCATTCAAACTCAAATAGAGGATAGATTCTTAGGGGTCAAGAGCGAATTACAAACAATGAAGGATAGGATTCCAGAAATGAAAAAATATAAACAATCAACCCAAGAAGAAGAGGATGAAGAAAATCACAACTTGAGAGTAGGATTAAAGAGCTAGAAGACAAACTAACCAACAATTTGACCCTCAGTAATCTGGAAAAAAAATTGGATATCAAACCCATCAAAGAGGAAATGAATAAGCTAATTGAACTGGACCATGAGCGTAATAAAAGATTCTTGAACCTTAAAATTTTTGGTATAAAATAACAACAAAAGGAGGATACACTAGCAATAGTAAAAGAATAATTAAATAATAAATCACAAATTGATACAACTTACCTCATAGAAGCAAAGAGGCTAGGAAATATAATTGATCACGAAGATAGGTTGATTCGTGTCAAAGTAAGTTGTAATGACCATAAATATATCATACTCAATAAATCTCTGAGCTTAAAAGGGTAAAAAATATTTATAAATGAAGACCTCATTCCCAAAGACCAAGTTGAATTAAGGAAGGAATTTGAAAAGGTAAAAGAAGCCAGGAAAGAAGGAAAATGGCAAATAATTAGAAATCGAAAAGCTATTGTTAGGGATAGAGACCAAAAGGGTAATAATAAATAGGAATTTCAGACACTCGAGATCCTTTTTTGGAACTGTCGTGGCTTTCCATGGTGCAAAGTTCCTATGATAAGTTGGATCTCGAGTTATATTGATATTATTTGTCTAGTTGAAACTTGGGAGCATGAAGATTCTAAGGTCCCTAACATAGAAGGATTTGTCTTATGGTCGGCATGGAACAAAAAGTCCCATCGTAGAGGGATAGGAGACATGGCCTGTTATATTAGAAAGATAATTTCTCCTCACATTCAACTTCATAAGATCGACCCTCTAAATTAGTACATTTGGA
Source organism: Picea engelmannii (assembly GCA_009831015.1). Lineage (NCBI taxonomy): Eukaryota > Viridiplantae > Streptophyta > Pinopsida > Pinales > Pinaceae > Picea > Picea engelmannii. The sequence continues at coordinate 129,562 of ML784792.1, forward strand.
TAGAAATTTTAGACACTAATGCTAAGAAGATGTATATAGAAATTTTCTATTTTGCACCTATTAATTCTACTTTTTATAAGAAAAACAATCTAGATAACAATTATCCATATAAAACTTTCATGACTTGGATAAACCTTTCATGATGTTGTTGAACGCATGGGTGAACTTCATAAGTTTGATGATATTTCATTTCCAAGATTATGAGGTCATAGACAATCTTGGCGACTACCCTATGCACTAAGTTGACGATTAACCCAAAATTGGGACACTAACTCTGTGAAAAACAATAGCTTCGATGGTAACTATTGGCAGCAGGCTGAAGTGGAAAGAAGGATGATCGTGGGGAAAGGAAGCATGCAGTAACTGAAGTAACAACTGGAGGAAAACACAACACGCATGCATGCAAGAAGGCGTGCACAAGGAAAGTGGCACCTGGAAGGAAGAACATCACGCACACATGGGAGGAAGACCTAACGTCGGTAGGGTTAGGGTTTTGGTAATATATTGTAAACGAATGAAGAGCCCAAAATATATAAATATAGATACGTAGGTATCACAGGGGGTTCCTTCTTGTTAGTTCGGTTTTATATTGTTCCATCATAGATATATACGAGTGGATGCGATATGTAATATGGTTATGAACTACTTTGTAAGTTGTTGAGCTAGAGGAGAGGAGAGAAGGAAGATTTGAGGATTAGATCGTAGGCTGAGGAGCCTGGTGCGATCTAGTTTGCCTGATATAGATCTTACCCATTTGAGGATAATTGTAAGTGCACGACGTCAAATACACAGAACTACCATAGTAAAAGAGCCAAGAGACAAATCTTTGTGGACGTAGTCCAGGAGGGGGTGAACCATGGTAAACATCTGTGTAATGGGATGAATGCATGCATATCGTTACCATCCTTTCAGTAGTTATGTGTTATGCTTAATGAATGAATGAGTTGTTACATTGCTTGTTTAAATACAGTTGCGATATTGAGGGAATAAGTCATGAATGACAGTAGGTTGCAATTACAAGTTATAATGAATGGTCCAAAATATAGATCCCATATCTTGTGCTCAATCCTAGGCTGTAAACACATGAGTCTTAAAGCCAACCATTAAAGCTACCTCGGGTGAGACTATGCGGCACACTTTGTGTGCTACGTTGCCTACTGGTTTACCAGGAGGGCCGATAGTTTTAGAGGCTTTTGTTGGAAACCCGAAAGACATGAAACCTGGTTCAATAACTCAGATGATAGAGTAGTAATTAGTAACCAACAAATGGTTATGTTGTAGTTGGAAGGAACAAAGGAGGATTGAGTAGATGAGACAGGAGGAGCGGGAAACGAACAAATAAAAGAAGAGAGCAATGAGCCAATAGAAGGGGATGTTGAGACCATGGAACCCCACAAAAGCAAAAATCGAAACGTGGTTGAGAACCAAAGAGCTAGAGTTTGCACAGAAAGACAATAGAAAGCATAGAATCACACCTCGCAAATATCTGGACAAATATGTGTTTACTGATTTGCATGAAGTCTTTTTCTGTGAGTTTCTACATCTATTGCAGAAGTGGATACTAAGGTTGAAGGAAAACCACGTGACAAACCGGATTCGATAGCTAGAGTGGAACCCAGTACAAATTGAGCAGTTACAACAGATGAACAATAAATTCACCGACGCAGTAACCTTTTGTCTTGAAAGTATTGTGGCAGGCTTCATAACAGAGTTTGTAGTTGACACAGCGAAGTCATACAATGCAACGGAGCAAGAATTTCTACGCGGACCTCGAGGAAGGTACATTCGATCACTGTATACTTATATTAAGATACTGCTATATAACAAAGGTGTAATGAAAATGTAATCAGACAACTAAACTTCCTTGCGTGCATGGGGGAAGGGGGGTAAGCACTGACAGAAGGAGGAGAAATGGAAGGAGGGAAGGATAAAGGCAAGAAGGAGGACGAACCCTTGGACCCGATCATGATGGACGACGACGAGATCAAGTGTATCTTGGCGTCAATGGGAAAGATGCGTAGCGGAGCACCCTACCAATATTGGGTGAATACCAAGAAGAGGGCTATAGCCGGGAGGGAAGGCTTGGCGAGTGATGAGGAAGAGGTAGAGGATCTTCGGGATGTGGAGTAGATTGAGGAAATCCTGCGCGCAACATATGAGAGGAAGACGAGAGGTCCAAGAATGGGGGGAGAAGGTAGCCATCCTATCCATATTAATGTCAGTGTGGAACCCATAAACCCATGTGAGACTAATACACCAAAGAGAACACCACCATTTAGACAACTGCAGTTCGGAAGAAGTCCAACAGCAGGAAGTATATCTACACAAGGAACAACAACTAGAGGAGCCAGTCCAGGTAACACTAGTCAAGTATCTACACTGTGTGGAGGAGGTAGTAATTCAGTATTCAGAATGGCAAGACACGATCCCAGCATCAGATTACAAGAGTTTCGAGGAGAAGCAGCATAAGACCCTGAGAATAATGTGTTCATTTGTGCAAAGATATAGGAAGAAAAATAGATCACTCATGAAGATACCAAAATGGTGCATCTAGTGATTACACAAAGAGACCACGCACTAGACTAGTACATGAGTCTAGACACCAACAGTGCCCCTGGAACGACAAGGACACTGGACGACATTAAGAAGTTATTAATAAATGAGTTTCAAAAGCCAAGCTTAGAGGATCAATACATGAACGAGATGATCGAAATAAGACAGAAACCAGGAGAGTTTGTATGGGAGATCGATCAACGATTCAAGCAACTGAAGGGGAAGCTAAAATACCTTATGATCGATATGCAACATCGGCACCTGTTTGTCAACTCACTACTCCCACACTTAAAATATCCTTTACGACAACAGAAATTTCAGACGTAGGCAGATGCTCTGCAGGTAGCCTTGCAGCTGGAAGAGAACCAGTACCAACAGACGGACCCAACTATCGAAGAATTGAATGAGGATTTGAAGAATCTAACGTTTCAGCTAAACCAGAATAAGAACAAGGACAAACGAGAAGTCGTGTGGTGTACCACATGCAGGACATAAGGACACCACAAGAACAAATGGCCAACGTTTGCACAGTATATGGCAGAAGGAATGTCGAATCCATTACCAACGGGAGGATTATGGTGCGAAATATGCAAGAAACTGGGTCACGACCCTTATCACTATACGATGATGCATAAATATCAGACAGTCTCAAAGAGTTCATATTGCAGTTTTTGCAAGTCAGTGGGCCACGACGATAAAGATTGCAGAACTATGGAGTTGATGCGAGAAAGGACATTAGATGCAGATAGGGTAAAAGTCGAAATAATGACTGGGCCAGCAATGCCATAGTTAAATCAAGCCCCAACTCCATACAACAATGTGCAACAATAGTATAATACTGCGCAACAACCATACAATAACGCACAGCCGCAGTACAAACCAGCACATCCCCAATACAATATCGTGTAGTATAATCATGTACCTCAGTATAACGCACCAAGAGGTGATCGAGTAGGCTACAGAGGACGAGGACAAACTAGAGGAGGCTTTGGAGGAGGTAGAGGACCAGTCACATGTAATAATTGTCAGCAATCGGGACATTATGCAAGGGAATGTCCACTTCCACCAGCAACTTGTATGTATTGTCGCGCATCGGACCACGATATAGAGGAATGTATGACACTTCTAGTGAACATTTAGGAAAAGAGGAACCAGAACAATCAAAATGTTCAGTGGATTTCAGCCGAAGCAAGGGATGAAGGACGAAATATCAACATAGTTACTCGTGGAGGAGCTAAAACAGGGACTGACGCAGTTCAACAAGAACCAACGCAGAACCAATGGGTAAAGAAGAACACTGAACCAAGAAAGCAGTTTAGTGTGCAAAAGGAAAACGATACCTTTAAGGAGGCCAGACAAGAATTTTAGAAGGAGGACACAACGTCGACTTCAAATGCGTAGCTACACAAGGAAGTACCAGAATATGAGATGTCGATATCATTGGACCATACCAATGGGATGTAACTAGTGGGACAAGTAAGTACAATCAAAGGCTTTTTGAAATCATGTGTAAAAGTATTAAGTGATCCATCTCCTGTGAAAATATTGCAAAATATACTAGAAAAGTGTAGCAGCGAGATAGAAGGAAAGCTAGAATCTAAAACCATTAATCACCTACACACAAAAAGAAGAACAGGTAGGGAATTTTGACTGAATGCTAGCATTAGGGATTTCAATATGGGAGACATCATACTAGATCTAGGATCTAAAGTGAATGTATTACCAAAGAAGACATGGCAATGCATGGGAGAGCCAACATTGGGATATTCAAACGTCCAATTGAAACTAGCAAACCAACACAAAGTTCTACCAATAGGTAGAATGAAAGGAGTGACAATAGATCTTGATGGAGTGCGCACTAAAGCAGATTTCGAAGTTATTGAAATAGTGGATGACACAACACCTTACCTGACATTGCTTGGTCTGGATTGGGCATTTGACAACCAAGCCATAATCAATTTGAAAACCAGGAAAATGACATTTGAGTCCGGAGAATATAGGGTCATCGCACCATTAGACCCATCAGAAGGGGAGAGGTTTGTAGAACCCACTTGCCTAGACTTAGAGGAAATCGACCAGTTGTACAGAACAACTGCGCATGATGGGGATTATGTAAACCCAACTGCAGATGGGGTACTCAGTTGGCAAAGAATTACTTCATGTGCAACAGACTCAGACACCGGATTAGAGAACTGGCAGCAAAGGCTACACAAAGTATCCACGAGAAGATGTGCAAAAATAGACCGCGTAGTAAGATGGATAGGCACAGAAATTAGAGAACCGCCCAGTTTCCACGGACTAAACGACTTGGAAACATTCTTGACACAATACGAACATGTAGTGTTAGAGAATCAGAGATTGTTATCACTTGACTTAGCACTCAAGGCCACACCTACAATATGGTGGGGTGCACACAAAGAGGCAATCATCGACTAGTATCAATGTAAGTGATTACTGCGCATAAGGTTCAGCGCAGAACAAAAAAACAAAAAACAATAGAAATATGAAGGACATGGAGCACCAGCAGAACACTTGGAGGCGTGTCGAACGCGGTGGAAAATGACACCACCAGAGGAATGGCCTCATCACTTCATACATACTCTCTAGGGCATACCAACGAATTGGTATACGGACCAAGAATTGTGCAAAGGAACTACAACATTGCGACAAAATTTCACAGTCACTTTCTTATACGAGCATGAGAACCCCAACATAGATGCATCCCTTAAATGGATCAGAGGATTAATATTCATCAAAGAACCAGAAATATAATTGATCACAGAAGAGAAACAACGGAATAAACATACAATCAAGCAATTGTTGTCATGTTACCAGGTACAGGAGGAAGCACTAGACGAAGACGATCCGTGCGATATTCAGATCGAAGAAGTAGAAGGAGAAAGAGATGTGGAGGGCCCAACCATCGAATCAGAATTCATTTCCATGCCAACCAAGGTAAATAAAATTAACATCGGGATAGCTAAGCAGCCCAAAATGGCCAGCATTGGAGATTATTGGGATGAGCAAACAGTAGAAAGTATCACAAAGTTGTTACGTGAATATACTGACCGCTTTCCCACAACATTCACAGAGATGAAGGGTATAGCCGGAGAACTGGGAGAAATGAAGATGCCACTCAGACTTGAAGCGAGACCTATTAGACAATGACCCTATAGAATGAACCCCATATATAAACAAAAATTTAAAGATGAGATCGACAAGATGCTCGAAGCCAGCATCATAGAACCAGTTGAGGAGTCAGAATGGATAAGCTCGATGGTAGTACAGGACAAGAAACAAGGAGGGATCAAGATATGCATCGACTTGAGGAAGTTGAACGATGCATGCCTACACAACCCATTCCCGACACCGTTCACGGATGAAGTGTTAGAGAATGTGGGAGGACATGAAGTTTACTCATTCACCGATGGATTCTCGGGCTACCATCAAATTAAGATAGCACAGGAGAATAGACACAAGACCATGTTTGCAACATAATGAGGATCATATCAATACAAAGTCATGTCGTTTGGACTGAAGAATGCACGAACGATATTCTCTAGAGTAGTCATTGTTGCATTTAAGGAATTCATCCATCAGTTTCTTGAAGTATACCTGGATGATTGGATAGTCTATAGCCTGTTGAAAAACCATGTGGAAGTTTTACGGATGATGTTAGAAAGATGTAGATAGTGTCAGATATCACTGAATATCAAGAAATGCATATTTGGAACACCGTTTGGGATACTATTGGGCCACATAGTATGCAAACAATGTTTATTAGTAGATCCAGCAAAGATCGCAGTCATTGTTAACTTGCTAGCACCAAAAACATTCCATCAGCTAAGAGAAATGTTAGGACACGCGGTATATTACAGGAAATTCATCAAAGGATATGCGCAGATCACAACACCAATGGAAAATCTGTTAAGGAAGGATACGAAGTTTCAATGGAATGACGATTGTCAACACGGTCTGGATACCTTGAAGGAAAATATGGTTACCGCACCAATATTAGTATTTCCAGACTGGGAAAATACATTCCATGTGCATGTAGATGCATCAACGATAGCACTCGGAGCTATCTTGGTGTAGCCAGGAACATGAGACTTGGATCACCCAATAACATTCGCAAGTAGAAATTTATCAGACTCGGAACAAAACTATAACACGACAGAAAGAGAAGGCCTAGCCATGGTCTACACACTACATAAATTTAGACATTACTTATTGGAGAAGCACTTCAAAATGTTCAAAGATCACTCAGCCCTGAAATACCTCATCAACAAGCCAGTGTTGGGGGGGAGAATCTATCGATGGTTACTACTATTCCAAGAATTCGACTTTGAAGTAATAGTTAAACCAGGGAAATTGAATGCAGGCCTTGACCACCTATCGGGGGTCACAAATGGAGAAGAACCTACGAATTTAGAAGACAACTTTCCAGATGCATAGTTATTCTCAGTACAAATTGTTTATGAATACTTCATAGATATCATTCAGTACTTGAGTACAGGTACTTCGCCACAAGACTATAGCACCACGCAGAAGAAAAACCTGGTAGTCTGCATTGTCGACTATCAACTGATTGCAGGACAGTTATATAAAATGGGTGCATATAGCATCTTGCGAATATACACGTTAGAGCACGAAAGACCAAGAGTCTTAGCAGAAACCCATGAGGGAATAGAAGGAGGGCATTATGCGGGTAAAGATACCGCGCAGAAAGTATTGTGCGCATGACTGTGGTGGCCAACAATTCACATAGACTCAAAGGAGTACTTTCAAATATGTGATGTATGTCAAAGGGTAGGCAAACCCAACAGAAGGGAAGAGATGTCATTACGATCACAAGTAACATTATAGGCATTTGAAAAGTGGTCAATATACTTTGTGGGACCAATCAACCCACTGACAAAAAGAACAGGGGCTAGGTACATTATCATTGAGACAGAATATTTAACAATATGGGCGGAAGTCGCACCAGTAAAATATTGTAGCGTAGAGACAACAACACACTTCTTGTTTGAACAAGTAATCACTAGATTTGGGTGCCCAAGAGTTTTGATGAGTGACCAAGGCACACACTTCATAAACAATACCATTCGCGCAATGACGGAAGATTTTGAAGTCCATCACCAGAAGAGCACACCATATCATCCACAAGCAAATGGCATAGTGGAAGCCTTCAACAAAATTCTGGAGAATGAACTGACAAAGATTTATAACGTCAACAGAGACGATTGGGACCTCAAAGTACCAACAGTATTATGGGCATACATGACTACATGGAAAAAATTGACAGGGCACATGCCATTTAAACTGGTTTATGGCCAAGCAATAGTAGTGCCACTAGAGTTTTTAGTACCCAGCTTACACATCACAACTATCACACAAATGACAAAATGAGGTGTAGTAAAAGAGAGACTAAATCAATTATTGACCATGGAGGAAGACCGAATACTGGTAGGATTCCATCAACAAGTGCAGAAAGCAAGAGACAAAGCTTGGTACGATAGACACATCAAGAAGAAAATGTTCAAGGAAGGAGATCTAGTATTGATTATGACAACAAATCGTTGCAGCACCCAAGAAAGCTTAGAATGCATTGGTTAGGACCATACGAAGTAATATCTGTCACAGAAGGAGGTGATGTACAGTTAAGAGATTTAGTAGGTGCAGAACTCAGAGGAATGACCAACGGGAGTCCACTGAAGATGTACAAGGACAGTCGACCACCCACTATGCAGTAAAAAAAATAAAAAAATAAAAAGGAAACAAAACTAAAAACGGTGCAGTACACCAAAAGTAGAAAGGTCATGCATGGATTTAGAAACACGAATGCAACAAGGACAAGAACAAAGGTTACATACAAAGGGAAACGAGCGAGAAAAATAAAGGCGGCAAATGCATCACGACAGGACGACACTAGGCAAAATTAAAGAGAGACAAGGACCGATGGGATGACACATTAATCGCACCAACAGAACACCAGAAAACAAGAGTAATGGTAATTACGAAACCGTCAAAGATGCATTGAATCCGCAATTAAGATGCATTTAACCCATAACCAATAAAACATACTTGACAAGCTTCATGGGAAATCCATACAACATACAAACGCAAGAGCCCATAGTCTATTCACGAAGACAAAGAAGACACATAGCGCTAGAGGTTAAATAAAAAAAAGAGAGTTCACGGAGACCACAGAGACCGTTCAAGTCTAGCAACCATTTGATACTCACCACGATGGCACCACCCAAGCAAGTAGAAGTGAGCCAGACCACCAGACAAACCAGATTTCAAACTAGGTCACGAGGACAGGCCAAAGAAGGTGAACACCAGCTGTCGGAGATCATCAATATCGATGAAATCCCATCCCCATAGAGGATACTAGTAAAACCCACACTGATACTGGAAGAAATTCAAAAACCAACAACAAAGGCCACAACTATAGATACAGCCACAACGGCGCACGAACCACAGAACCAAGAAGCAGAAACCTAGAAGGAGGTGTAACCAGAGAATATAGAAGAAACTCTGAAAGCTAATGGCACGACGTCGAACCCGACAACAACAGTGGAGTCAGATGAGTCTCAAACAACCATCTCATAACACCCATCAAGGGAGACCGCAGATGATGTCTCGTCTTGGCCAGAATGGCATACAGAGGAACAACCAGAAGCCATTGGAACTTCGAGCTAGCTACCGCAGCAGAAGATCAAGATAGAGATACCAAGTTCATCCCGCAAGAAACCTGCAACAGAAATTGTTCTACCACGCATACCAACCGGGGTACAGGTAGGACCAGAGCTACTAGGTCACGTCGGGAAGCTCAAATACTCATACCATGATGTAGCAGATGAAGCCAAGTTCCCAGAACTTGCACAGAGGGTCTTTATACAGACCATAGGCACAACTCATCTTGGAGAACCGATTAATCAGCCATACCAGCGGGCAACTAGGCTGGAGAAAACAGGAATCTTAGGTCCGTTGAACCTACCACATTTTGGCATAGGCGAGAATGAAACAACATGCGTCAAGCATTTGTTAGCAGTCACACATGGAAGGGACATATGGCTTGACAAACCCGTCCACATAACTGTTGATCTTATTGCACAAATAATAGGTTTACCAATTCGAGGTATGGATATCACGTTGATTCTGGACGACAAATCCAAGGAGAAAGCGTTGGCGGAAGAAATGAAGAAGAAGTATGGCACCGCCAGGGGGACAAGAGGAATCATCATCAAACGGATTAACAATGCAGCCACACAATTGGGAACAAAAATATTAGCCTACAAGTTGCTAAGAAATGTCACAGAGAAGAAGTACCAGCTGGAGTCATTGCAGTTTCAGCCTAGTGCGCAGAAGGCACCTCAATGAGTTGGGCACCATACTTATTGAACTTATTCCTATAGGACTGCAAGGATGCGCAGGACCTAGGCACATAGTTCCACTATTCATGGCTAATTACTTTAATAACCTTCATGGGATGGAGAGAACCAGTCTATGTAGTTTTTTGTACCAAACCACAGCCTACAGGATCGAGGTATATATTGTTGAAAGCAGGGCCGAACACTAGGCATAAGAGGGAGAATGTGATCATATTTGAAGCATACATATGAGACATACAGAAATCCATCAACCGATCATGGAGAATAACACCAGAGGCTGTCGTACGATATGCGGACATCTCCAATTTCCAAGCCACACAACAAGCCATGTGGATACAGGCAAGGCAGGATCCGGCTAAGAAACGGCTACAGATGCGCTACGATTCGCTTATGTATTGATTAATTATGATGTTTCACTATTGTTTATGTTAATGTGTTGATTGTGTCGTTAATAATTATGAAAATGTAAGATTGTGATGCAATTGATTAGGTTTTGATGTTTTTAATTTCCTAAAGAAAAATAAAATAAAATAAAAATACCTATTGTACATCGTTTTTGTTGTCGTAACGACGGGGGATGTTACATATGGTATCAGAGCAGGTTCAACCCTGCGACTGGGGATCATTATGCCTTCCACTATATTAAGCACTTGATTAATAACTTATCACTAACTAAAATTGAAATTTTTCCATGCAGGTAATCATGGTTAGAGGACATCATGGAGGTAGACAACGTGGTACTAGGGGAAGAGGTGACACCTCCCATAGCATCCACGCCAGAAGGGTCTAACCCCCAAGGAGAAGAACAATTCATTGGGAAGGAGCATATTTCTTTTGAGGATGTGGTTGGTTTGATGAGGTCCTTTCAGAGGATGTCAGAGGCCTTGATTAACCGACTGGATAGAGATGAGGCCAGGGCACCTGCACCTAATGAGGGTTCACAATGTGCTCCAGCTAGAAATGGTAGCATTTCACAGAGAACTCAAAAAGGTTAAGTTTTCCGATTTCATGGGTGCCATGGACGACTCATCCGTCGAGGCATGGTTGGAGAACATGGTGATGTGCTTCGCATTTCATGACTACACCTCCAACATGAAGGTCTGCATGGAGGTCTTTCAGCTGAAGGGGAGTGCTCTTCTATGGTGGAAGATGCTCCTACGTCAACTAAACATGGTCGTCAAAGACCTGTCATGGGAACTGTTCGAGGAATGGTTCTGGGAGAGGTATTTTTCAAAGGAATTCATTGAGCGCCAGCTCAATGAGTTGGCCTTACAACAAGGTGGTCGTATGGTGCCCGAGTATGAGGCCCGATTCATGGAGTTGCTACAAAGAGATTTATTTCTAGTGCAGTGTTGAAAAGAATTAAGGCAGAGGTAGTCAAACACGACGAGTTTAGATACGTAGAAATGGATTTGAGTGCCAAACATAAGGTTGGAGGAAGGGTTACGAACTGTCGCATTAACTTGGGATATTTAGTAACGAATTTTGACCTATACGTCACGATATTAGGATCTTATGACGTTGTGATCAGTATGGATTGGTTGGAATTGCATGATATGATACTCAACTATAAGACGAAACCATTGACTTTGATCGATGATGAGGAAAAGAGAAGAGTGATCATATGAAGAAACCAAGGAATGTCCTTGAGGTTCATTTCTTCCCTACAGCTGCAAAAGAACATGCGCAAGGGATGTAAGTTATATGAAATCTTAGCACTAAACAAAAGGGGCGAGGAGGAAGGATTGGAAATTTTTTTGGTAGTACGAGAGTTTACTGACGTGTTTCCAAAAGAGTTACCAGGTTTGTCGCCTGAAAGAGAATTGGAGTTTACAATCGATTTGAAACCTGGAAATGAACCAATAAAAATAACGCCTTATCAAATGTCAATGCCTTATTTATAGGAGTTGAAAATGCAATTGAAGGATTTATTGGACTTGGGACTTATACGTCCAAGTCTATCACCATGGGGTGCACCTGTTATTGTCATAAGAAAGAAGGATGGGTCGTGGAGACTTTGTATTGACTACCGTCAATTGAACAAGGCTATGATCAAGAACCAGTGTCTATCGCCTATAATAGATGACTTGTTTACTCAAATGAAAGGCTCGACGGTGTTTTCAAAGATCAAATTAAGATTAGGGTATCACCAATTATGATTTAAAGAGGAATATATTCCTAAGACCACATTCAAGACGAGGTTCAAACACTATGAGTTTACAATTTTATCATTTGGACTGACAAACACCCCAGCGGTATTCATGAGTTTGATGAATGGGGTGTTCCGCGAATACTTGGACAAGTTTGTTCAAGTATTCATTGATTACATACCGATATATTCTTGGACGATAGAAGAACGTGATGAACATTTAATCTTGGTACTACAGTGTTTACGAGAAAACAAATTATACGGGAAACTGTCGAAGTGTTCTTTTTACCAATCGAAGATTCATTACCTAGGGCACGTTATATCCAATGAAGGCATCGCGGTGGATCCTGGAAGGTAGAGTCTATTATGGAATGGCATGTTCCGAAAAACGTATAGGAAGTACGTAGATTTATGGGTTTATAAGGATATTATCGATGGTTCGTCGAAGGTTTTTCGAAGATAGCAAATCCGATCACGGAATTGCAGAAGAAAAACAAGAAGTTTGTATGGACCGAGAAATGCGTGGAGGCATTCCAAAGGCTCGAGGAGATGTTGACGACATCGTCGATCCTAAAGGTCCCTGACATGGAAAAGGAATTCTTGGTATGCACAGACGCATCCAAGGAATCCTTAGGCAGAGTCTTGATGCAAGATGGTCAAGTGATCGCTTACATCTCGAGGAAATTAAGAAAGCGTGAGGAGAACTACGCAACACATGATTTGGA
>ML784792.1:161466-181057 GCA_009831015.1 Picea engelmannii
AACAAAGTTCGCTCACACAAGAATAATCCAAAATATCTGGAATATAGTAACCAAATCCATATGGACAAATATATATGTAATAAGAATGAATAATAAAATATAGATGATTACAATTGAGAATGAGGGCCTGCTTATATACCCACGCAGGGGTTCCCTTTACCAATAGTCATGTCCTTTGAGACATGACCTTTCATTATTATTAATTATTATTTATTAACTATTATTATGTTATGAATATCTATTTATGTATATTTTATGTTCATAACAACAGAGGGGAGGGTACAATAGGTGAAGCCCAGGATTTGGGTGAGGTGGAGTTGTATCACAGGGGGTGTATTGAAGAAGAAGACTTGAGATTTGGTCATGTTCACTTCCATACTCGAGGCTTCATAGAAGAGGGTGATGATGAATTTGAAACGTATAGCTTCTCTGGCGGTAGAAAGTCCCATGAGAAGGATGTCGTCCATGAATTGACTATGTGAGATGGGGGGGTGATTCCATGGGGGGTGAGACCAGAAAGGGAATTATCCGAGACGACCGCTTTGATAGTGTGACTCAGCCCTTCTTCCATGAGGATGAATAGGAAGGGTGAGAGTGGATCCCCTTGTCTTATTCCTCGATAAGGGGAGAAAGGTTTCGTCAGAACACCGTTGATGAGAATGGAGAACAGGGCTAAGGAAGTAAGATTGACAATCCAGGAGACCCAAGTATGGTCAAATCCAAAGGCAAGAAGGTTTGATCTTAGATAGATCCAACTTAACTTATCAAAGGCTTTAGATAAATCGATTTTTAGAAGCATACCTTGAGTTTTTGTCAAGTGTAGTGAGTGGATAATTTTGTGTGCCATGATGACACTATCCAAAAATTTTCTGCCTTCCACATAGCCGGACTGCTCTGAGGATATGAGGAATGGGAGGATAGGTTTGAGTCGAGTTGCAATGATTTTTGTGAGGAGCTTGTATATGAAGTTGCAGAGGGAAATAGGCCTGAAGTGCGAGGGGGAGGCGTTGTTGTTCTCTTTGGGTATGAGGGTAAGAAAGGTCGTGTTGAGGGCTTGAAGAACCTACCCAGAACATCTGGAGTCTTCGATGATTTCCCAGACATCTTTTCGAATGATGCTCCAACAATGGTGAAAGAAACTTGAGGTGAAACCATCTGGTCCGGGAGCTTTGCCCTGTGGGGTATCCCTGAGATATTGATTGACCTCCTCCTGAGTGATTGGTCTCATGAGTGTGTCATTATGCTCTTTGGTTACTACCTTGGGGATGTTTCTAAGGATTGCATCGATGGTGTGCCTCCTGTCAATTGGGGGTTCCACCAGAATATTTTTGTAGTAGGTGAGCAACTCTTTTTCTATATCTGCATGGTGTTGTATTTCGGTCCCTTGTTCCAAGACTAGATGGGTGATGTGGTTGGTATGCCTGCACTGAATCATGGATTTGTGGAAGAATTTGGTATTTTCCCCCCCCTCTTTTAGCCATTGGATGCTAGATTTTTGTCGCCAGAGTATCTCTTCCTTCTTTCATCTTTTTGCAATCTGGTGGCCTAGTTTTAGTTTCTTCTCCTTTAGGGAATCTTTCAGTTCTTGAGAGTGAATCTACTACTGGAGGGTCTGCATTTGGTTGCTGAGACTTTCCTATGCTTGCATGATGTTTCCGAAGGTGGTCTTGTTCCAAGATTTGAGTTGAAGCTTGAGTTTTTTTAGCCTTTGTTTAAATCTGTACATCGGGGTGCCTATTTGTATTGTTGCCTCTTCCTACCATTGTTGAATATTTATTTGAAAGTCTGGGTGTGTTAGCCATAATTTTTCAAAGTGAAAAGGCTTTATGCCTGGGGTACCCCCATTGTTGAGGATCAATTGTATCGGCTAGTGGTCCGAACCTGGAGTGTCAATGACTGTGGCATTCCAGGCTAGATTATCCAACATTATGGCTTCCGAGATGAGGAAGCGGTCCAGTCTGTTGGATACGTGTTGCTCCCCGGAGCGTCTGTTGGACCAGGTGAAGGGTCCATTGTCTGTGCCATCATCAATGAGTTTCATAATATCAATGGTATGTTTGACAAGCTCACTGTCATTTCCCAAGATGTGATTGCCCCCCCTTTTTTTCCTCTAGACTTGTGATCATATTAAAGTCCCCTCCAAGGATCCATCGATGGGGTCTAATATGTTCAGCTATCCAACCCAAGTGGTGAAGGAAGGTTGCCTTGTCTCCTAGTCGCGGAGGACCACATATATTTGTAATGTAGCCCCATTTGCTTGAGCCTATGAGGCGGAAGGACGTAGTAATGGTCCAATTGGAGGTGAAGAAGTCATTCAAAATAACTATTTTTGGATTCCAGAGTATGGCTAAGCCACCTTCTCTACCTCTAGAGTCCACAACTACCTGTTGGGCCTACTTCCAACATTTTTGAAGAGTGGATGAAGCCTCCTCTCCTGCATATTTTGTTTCCTGCAGGATAAATATGTCTGGTTGATCCTTCCTTATTCTTTCTTTGAGAAAACCTTATTTTCTCTTGGCGTTAAGTCCGCTTATATACCAAGATATTATCTTCATGAGGATGATGGGGTTTGGAGGAGAGGGAAGTTGCCCGAGATAAGTTGTATTTGGCCTGAGTTGACTAGGAAGTTGCCAACATCTTGAATGAGTTGGTGTTTTGGATTTCATCCTCTTTTATTCTCATCTTTTGTAGGTTTTCGTTGTTCCTTTGAGGTACCTTTTTGGATTCCTAGATTCGATCTTGCTCGGGTTGAACCCCCTACTGAGGAATTAAGGAAGAATTTATGAAGTTTGCACAATTGGTCTTGTGGGATGGTGTAGAGTTGCTGCTTGCAATAGGCTTGTTCCAGATGTGCCATATCTATACCCACGAGCTCCGGATCCTCTAGGTACAGATCTGGATCTCCTATTTCGAGTCCAAGGTTTTCGGGAAGAGAGGGGTCCTTGACAGCGTCTTGCAAAGGAGCTGAGACAGTGTGATCAGGAAGGCCAGGATTGGTGCCGGTCGTTGGGGATGTCAGTGGGGTGGTTGAGGAGGAGGGGGTATCCGAGGTGGTTTGAAGGGCCTCAAAGGAATTTTTTATAGGGGGTCCAGGGATGGTCTGAGGTGGAGCTTTTTTAGCAGGGTATCTTCTCTGACCCGTGAATTGGGTGAAACCATCCTTAGGTTTGTCAAGGTCTTCTAGGGAAGGTTTGGTAGGGTTATTTAAAGGGCATTCGTGAAAGAGATGTCCATGTTTGTGTCATTTGCGATAGCGAAAGGGGGTGTGATGATAGTCAAGGTTTTGGGACCATTCTTTGTCTTGATAATCTAAGGTAATGGCTCTGGGGAGGGGTTTAGAGATATTCAAATATACACAGATGTAGGCATAAGCAATATACCTTTGTTGTCTTATTGCCTCCGAGGCTTTGACGTAGGTTCCAATGGTGTTTCCAATTCCTGCCAGGATCTCTTCAAGCCATAATTCATATGGGAGTGAGTATAGTTGTAGCCAGACCGGGGCGTAGGTGAAGTCTTCCTTCTCCGGGCTGAATCTCTCCATCCAAAAGCGTAGGAATAGGCCTGCAGAGTTGTAGAAGTATGGCCCTCCTTGGAAGATTCGATTTATGTCTTCCAGGTTGTGCAGGATTATTGTAAAGAAGCCTTTTGATCCAAGTTGGAGGTCATAGTGACCCTTTGGCTTCCACCAGTGTTGAATCCATTTAACCAGGTATTTTTCTGAGGGCCAAAGTCCCAAGAATTTCCCGGTCAGTGCAAAATCCCTCATATATTGTTTCTGGTCTTCTATTCTCGGGCAACTGATGATGTATTTGGGGGCGATAGGGGCTTGCAGAATGCATTTTCCTGGTTCCCAGGTGAGATTAGTCTTTGACTGACTGGTTCCAGGATCGATGTCCAATGGCTTCTCTTTCGGCATCTCTTCCTCCATCAATATCTGTCGCATTTCGTCTAGTAGCTCGAAAGTAGGTCATTTGAAGTGCTTTAGGCCGTGTTCCTTGGCTGTGACGGTGATGTAGGAGGGGGTCGAGTGCCCCCCTCCTTCGATTTCCATACGCGTAGCAGTTGTAGGAGAGGCGGCTGGGTGCGAGGCTATAAACCCTAACGATTTTTTTATGTTCAGATTGCCTATGACTTTATTCATGCTACAACAAAATTATAAATTGGATGTCAAAGGATTTATTCCTGCTGCATGAGATTATTTGGGAATGCAAGAAAGTGGGATAACGATTCTTTGTTACAGTCTATTCATGTTCATTTATGCTAATTGGTAGGTTAGAACCGCCCTCCCTTTTCGCATATCAAGACCTCCTTAGTTAGCCAAACCATTGAAAACAAAACCGCACTGTTATTTAGAGGATCTCTGATTTTCTTGTTGCGCCATCCCCTCCTGGGCGATATTGAATCTGAGTGCCTCCCTCATCGAACCTAGAAACATGCCCTTTAGAATTTCGATTTGTTGTTATGGAAAATGATTGGGTCTCAAATTTTTAACTTAATCCGTTCATGTCCTTCTAGCAGTGCTCTTTATCCACACAACCATTAACTTGTATAGTTCCCAATAAAAATGCCTTCAAGCGTCTTTTCTTTTTATAGCTACAACTTGCACGAATTTCCTTCAAACGTATGATTCTCATTCTGCGAGTATACATGGAGGATGTGATCCCTGGTTGGTGGGACATCTTCCTCATCAATTTATCAACTCGCAAGTGACCGATAAGAAACTTGCAAGCTGCAAAAACTCCCCCTTTTTCCTGTGCTCGTTGGAAATCCAAACAGTTCCCAACAAATCCCTCCCATGCTTCACTGGGTTTCGATATTCTAACGTGACATTATATTTAAAAGCCCCTCCAAATTTTGGAGCATACTGGAATTTTTACTTTTATGTTTTGTAAGTTGAACAATGATTATTTATGGTTTTGAAAAGGAGACTTTTAAAGTCGTTAAGCAGATTGCTTAAACAGTGGGGAACAAGGTGCTAATGTATATTCATTCTTTTCTTTTTCCCTAACGAACATATTTTCACCCAATTTTTACAATGTTATTTTTAAATTAGTATAAATAAAGCTATATGTTGATTTAAAATATAAAATCAATATAATATTTATTGGTTTTATTATTGATACTTTTGTAAGGCATTTTCTACAACAAAGTACAAGGAAGATGTTTAATTCCTTCAGTAGACACTTAGCATAAAAATATTAATACCCAAAATATATTCCAATGTGAGTCATCATTACGATATTTCAATATCCACCTTAATTAAATAATTCTATAACTTTATATAGAGTTATATAGAGAGTGAGGCTAATTGAAAGTAGAAATTTATTATTTGATTGATAGGTGTTTCTATTTTGCAATTGAGGGAGATGTATAATTCCTTCAATGCTTTAATGTGGAGTTGATATGTGGGATATACAAAAAGTTTAATAAGAAAAATGTATTTCAATGTCCACTTTAGTAAATTATTCTATAACATCTTCACACACACTTAAAACTATTGAAAATAAAAATTTCTCATTAAACCAAAATACACCTTGTATGCCTTGAAAATTTATGTATGATTAATTATAGTTGGATCATGGTTGAATGTTCACAGGTAGAATGTCATCATTTAAATTGATATATGAGTTACAGTTGGATCATGGTTGAATGTACATAGGTAGAAATGTCGTCAATTAAATTATGAATTATAGTTGGATTATGATTGAGTGTTCATAGAGAGAAAGGTAGTCAATTAATTGATATATGAATTGTATTTTCGAAGTTGTTTGCTGGATAATCCACAGTTGGTGTCATTTTTGTCATCGATGTTTCGAATCTGAATTAGGATTCATCACAAGACTAATCGTCAATTGATAACTTGTTGATCTCGGTCAATTAATAGTTAATATACAAGATGTTTTTAAGATTTAACCTAAGTCGGTTGTCTAAAAACTTAATCTACATAGTTTTAAACAAAAATTAAAAATTAAATTAAATAATAAAATAATAATATACCATAAATTATTACTAAGTTTGTAAAAGTATTAATAGTGTTTTTTTAATTTTATATACGTATAAATATAAGTTTTTTAATTATATATGTATAAATATAAGTTTTAGTATTTTTAATTAATTGAATTATATTTATAAACAAAAATTAAACTTTTAATTAATTGAATTATATTTAAAGTTAATGTAAGAAGGGAACTTTAGTTATGGTTGTTTTAGGGTTAGAGTTGGGCTGAATGTAAGAGTGTTAATAGTGTTTTATAATTTTATATATAATATAAGTCTTAGTACTTTTAATTAATTGGATTGTATTTATAGTTAATGTATTTATAACTAAAGCTCCTTTCCTACATTAACTATAAATACAATCCAATTAATTAAAAGTACTAAGACTTATATTATATATAAAATTATAAAACACTATTAAAACTCTTACATTCAACCCAACTCTAACCGTAAAACAACCATAATTAAAGCTCCCTTCTTACATTCACTTTAAATATAATTCAATTAATTAAAAGTTTAATTTTTGTTTATAAATATAATTCAATTAATTAAAAATACTAAAACTTATATATATATAACATTATTAATACTTTTACAAACTTAGTAATAATTTATGGTATATTATTATTTATTATTTAGTTTAATTTTTATTTTTTGTTTAAAACTTTGTAGATTAAGTTTTTAGATAACCGACCTAGGTTAAATCTTAAAAACATCCTGCATATTAACTATTATTTGACTGAGATCAACAAGCTATCAATTGACGATTAGTCCTGATGATGAATCTTGATTCGGATTCAAAACGTCGATGATAAAAATAACACCAACTGTGGATTATTCGGCAAACAAATTCGAAAATACTCACCACAAAAATCTGAAAACAGTGACATGAATTGTAGTTGGACTATTGCTGGAATAATTCTTAGGCGATAATAGCGTCAATTAGATTGATATATGTTTGTAGTAGATGTTGTCGCGCCATGAATGATTGATGATTGCTTTTGCGCCATGAAAATACAATTTGATTTCTTTGCACCATGAAATAAACTGATTGTTACTCTTGCACCTTGGAATTAATGTGATCTATGATGGGTTATGTGATTATATTTCTCTTGCGCCATGAAATTATGTTGATGTATGACTGATAATCTAGTCTGGAGTCATGAGTTGTGATTGATTAAGGGGGGCATAGATACGTCCTTGTTCCTCAAAACAATCGTCAGCCCTAAGACCTTAAGTGGTCAAAATCAATCGAATGAATCATGGGCTTGAGAATTGCTTATGTGTCCTGGAGGTCCTAACCATGCAGGATAGGTTGGGCGGGTAGTTTCCTTTTGATAAATGATGATTAGTTGATAATGATGTTGCTTTCAGATGAACTTGGTGAATTCGCTTATGTATTGATTAATTATGATGTGTCATTATTGTTTATCTTAATGTGTTGATTGTGTCATTAATAATTATGACAATGTGAGCTTGCAATGCGATTAATTAGGTTGTGATGTTTTTAATTTCCTAATGCAAAAAAAAAAAAAAATACCTATTGTAAATTGTTTTTGTTTTCGTAATGGCGGGGGACGTTACAGCCAAATTCTAAACCGCAATACTAAAGAAAATAATACGATTCCCTTAAGGGAATATAATTCCTACCTTAAAAGTCTTTACGAGTTCCCTAATGCCATGGACACCATCCATGTTGTCCCTACAAAGGATGTATTTTTTTCTTTAGATGAAATAGAGTTCGAGATTAAGCAGCTTGCAAATGGGAAGGCTAAGGACATTGAAGGATACCAAGCTGAAATTTTTTAAATCGAAGGGACTATCCTTATCCTTCACATACAAAAGCTATTCAATTTAGTAGTCAAGCAGGGCTTCCCTAAACCTTGGATGCAAAGCCTCATTGTTCCTATTTTTAAAAATGGGGATAGAAACATTCCCTCTAATTATAGGACCATTATGATTAGCCTGATTTTAGCCAAGCTTTATGGAATTATATTAGAAAAGAAGATTAGCCTTTGGCTAGAAAGTCACAGTAAAAGAGCTAAAGGCCAGGCTAGGTTTAGGAGATATCATTCAATTGTGGACCATCTTGTTACCTTTAGGATCATTGTAGAGGAGTTCCGCAATACTAAAACCAATATTTTTTGTTGTTTTGTTGACTTTAGAAAAGATTTTGACATGGTTCCTAGGAAAAACCTTTAGAATAGGTTGGAAGAGATAAAAGTGTCTCTCCAGTTGAGGATTGTTGTAATAAGGATGTATGAAAATGCTATTGCTAAGTTTAAAAACACTAAGGGGTGGTCAAAAGAGATTAACTGCAATATTGGAGTCAAACAAGGTTGTCCCTTGTCCCCTACCCTTTTTGGAATATGCATTGACAAGTTAGAAGATTGTTTGGAAAAAGTAGGTTGTGCTAGCCATACTCTCACTGGTATAGTCATCAATATTCTTCTTTATGACGATGATATCGTTCTTATGGCAAGGAGTCCACATGATCTTGAAAACCAACTAAGAATCCTCAAGGATTTTTGCTCCAATATGAGTATGACTGTTAATACTAATAAGACTAAGGTCATGATTATTAAATCCAATAAAATCACTTATGATACCTTTGTATATGACAACAACAACTTGGAGGAAGTGACTTCATACAAATATCTTGGAATTGATATTCACCACAAGCTCAACTGGAATTATAGCATTGAGAAAAGGATTATTGGGGGATGGAATGATTGTTATGGGCTTGAAAACAATTGTAATGCAATCGATCTTTGGATTTGGGATAAGAATAAATTCCTCTTTGAGACTCTCATTACACCTGTTGTTGGCCTTCGACCAAGTTTTGAGGAAACCTTGGTCAGATTTGGACCACTTTTGGACTTCGACAGGCTGGTCGAAGATGGAGTGCCTAGGCGGAGCTGAGATCCTGGATCTCACCGATTTTGCGGGCTATGTGGACCCAACAAGGGGTTCCTTAGGGTTTTTGTAATGGGTTATGGGATGTCGACCCATGGGGTTTACCCATGATTAGGTCTTATTGTAAAAGTCTAAATAAGTAAGAATGTATTGTAGAAAGTAGAATATAGCTTGCGAAGCTAAGTAAGTCGATAATAGTGGAAAGAGGCTAAGTGAAAATAGTTATGAGTTACTTTGTGCAACAAAATGTGTATGTAAATCTCTGTGCTCAATAAAGAAGTTGGCTTTGGGCCTTGACCTAGTTTTGGGAAGGAGGATCTGGTGCTCAGTGCGCAGATCTCCTGTCTGGTGCGAAGCTTGGCTCTGTGGCTTAGTGCACAGGAGCAACTGAATGTAAGAGATTGAAGAATAATAAAGAAGACGAAGCGGTTGGTGGACATAGCCCCACATTGGGGTGAACCACGTATATCTTTTGTTTGTGGTTTTCTTTGTGCTTTATTGGTTATGTTATGAGTCTGCTCAGTGCCTTGAATGTTATGTATGATAGATAGATATGTTGTTGCTTAGTGCTTTACATGTGTTAAGGATGAATGAATGTTAGATCTAACCTAATGCTATGTGCTAAGTGATTGAAATGCTTAATCCTTGTCGTTACTACACCGATCCATATTAGGGTTTGTTCTACGATGTTCATAAAGCTAATGAACTAATGCATGTCCCCTTCTAAGTGTTGTTAGAATACTCTGCGAAGTGTTATTATCACATATTTGTGTCCTAGATTGGTTACAGACATCTGAGTCATGTAACCCCCCCTGCTTCTACCTCAGGTGAGACTTTGCCTACTTCGCAGGTGTTGTCGAAAGGGCCGATAGTTAGGGTTTTGTTGGTGCGATGTTGAAGCATTGAACCCTGGGTCTGTCCCCTTGCCAACAAATGGTTCTGTTGTTGGGACTTGAAACTGTGATTGATGGGAAATGAAGTAAAGAAAAGAGAAGCTTTGTGCGTAGATCTGTTGTTGTAGTGCGTAGTACTCTACATGACTTGCGAAGCTCTGTGCTAAGAAAGAAGTTCAATCTAAAGAAAAGAGGTTATATCTTAAAATAGGTAAAGCTTTGTGCTTTGATACGAGTAAGATAAGTGAAAATTTTTGTTTTGAAAGCATGAATTTAGGTATGTTTAATAGATTTTGTCCTAGTCTGAAAGCTAGGGCGCAGTTGGAAGAAATATTTGATCTAAGTAGAGATAATAGAAATGAAGAAAGATATGTTATTCCTATGCATAGAAAGAATTTTTGGACTAATAAGTGGATGCAAGAACCTAGAAAGAATTTTTGCAGACTGCAGATCTAGCAATGTGATCCTAGTGCACAGTACAGAAGAGGTTGGGGAACATATAAAAGAAAAAGAGGATTAACATTATGTTATAAACTGCAGAAGACCAAGACATATTGCTAAGGAATGCCCTGGTACAGGTCCTATTTGTCTTTGTTGTAAAATTGTTGGTCATGAAGTTGAGGATTGTCCAAGGATGATTGCTAAAGTTGAAAGAATGAACATAAGACAAGGAAAATATGAAGGAAGTCAAGAGACTAAGAGCATGTTAGAAAATCATAAAGAGAAAGAATCAGAGAAAGCTCAGACTGCGTTATCACAGTTGAAAGAAACAATGAATGGTCACAAAGATGTCAGCTTACCAGAGATCCTGAAAGTAAAACAATGCATAAGTACAATAATAGGAGACTTCGACATAGACTGTGTCTTGGATGAGGAAACACAAGTGAATATTATGAAAGAAGACACTTGGGAAATTTTGGGAAATCCTACTGTGGTATCTTCATTGGGAAGGATAGGCTTGTTCAAGGGTAAGATGATAACCTTATGTGGAAGATTTACTAATGTACCTATTATTGTTCATGGAACGTCAACTTAAGAGGAATTTGAAGTCATTAAGTTTGTTGAGAACAACGCCCCTTTCCCACTTTTAATAGGTAAGACTTGGATTAAGAAAGATCATATCATAAGGAAAGCAGAGGAAGAAGCTACAAAAAAGAAAAAGCAAGAACTAAGGGATTTCATAGCTAGAAAAATAGATCGACTAATAGAAGAACGAGAAGATAAGTCAAAGAAACAAAAGGAAAGAGAATTAGTTGTCGAGGTTGAAAGAACGCAAGAAGGTTTGAAGGACCTATCCATGCAAGAAAGAAGAATACCCACCCTGGAATTAATAAGAGAAGGGATATTAACTTCGAACCCTTTGAGAACACATCAGCAGTGTGAAGTCACTACGCTAGGAGAAGATAAGAATAAGAATGTAAAGAGGAATTTAGAGACAGTTAAAGAAACTCAGATCACAGGAAAGAAGGCAAGGAAGCTCAGTAAAAACAAATCCAAATTAGAAAATCTACAAGAAGCTACAGAGAACAGATCGAAGACTTCACAAACTAGAACCTCGTAGGAGGCAGGTTCGCAGGATTTGAACCTCGTCGGAACAACAGGACCGCACAGAATGGGACTTCGCCCTGGTGAAGCTATATGACCGTTGGAGGCGCCCCGACCGTTAGAACAATGCTCCAGAATAGATAGGAAACACATTTATGGGTGGATGGACTGCTTTTGGGATGTTGAGATCACGCCATAACGGACAGATTCACATTGATGGAAGCATTCCTGCCCATTGGAAGAATCCATTACGAAGCCACACTTATTTAACCCATCGGATGCTACGCCGGGACCACTTTTTTCCACCCGTGATTAACTGAGCTAATAGAGAATTGATTGTGTGTCGATCTGTATCGTTGTCCGTTTGTCTACCCCGCTTATTCATTCGCTTACCCCTACCTGTCTATTTAATAGTGAGAATGTCGGGCGAACCTACTGAATTAGATAAGTTTGTTGAGGAGATATCAAGAATATGATGGATGATGAATCGTTATCTGAAGGTGTACAGGCATCGTCGACTAGGGGACTGCAGGTTTCCCCTTCGACTAGACGTCATTCTGGCTGTTCCAACCCCACGACTGAGCAGCGAAGTAAGCATCGCGATGATCTTGCTAATGTGAAGCAGATCCCATCGATATTACCAGACTATATCCCACCTTTGGCTGGCATGGCTAACCGTGACAACATCACATGAGACTATGAGTACACCCTGATCATCGCGTACATCCCGAAAGGAATACGCGTAGTTGGGAGTCAGTTAGGACAGATCCCACTACTGAAGAACAACGATTTCAATCTCAATGACAGAAAGAACTATGCTATGCTCGCACCCCACCGATACTTGACAAAGACAACTTGGAAGAAGCCTCGCCTGGTCTCCCAGCCATGGATTAAGGAGCTGGCGCAGTCCACTGTGCTAAATGTGATGAAGATTCCCCATTTTGGTTGTCACCAGGAGGTTAACGCTTGCATTAAACTCCTCTTGTCGTGCTACCATGGCGGATTACTGTGGATCCGACGTTGATCCACTTGATTACAAGATTAAGCATGAAGGGACCCAACCCTCAAAAGTTTTACCTAGGGAAGGCCTCAGACCGCTCCCTGGCACATCGCATCAAGGAGGCTCAAGCGAAGCAGCAAGTCAAGGCAGCGCAAGTGAAGCTCGAGGCCTTTGAAGTGACATTGACCAGACCTGAGTGACTCGGGATGAGTCACAGATGAGTTTTGGGGGCTTGTTGGCCTTCGACCAAGTTTTGAGGAAACCTTGGTCAGGTTTGGACCACTTTTGGACTTCGATAGGTTGTTTGAAGATGGGGCGCCCAGGCGGAGCTGAGATCATGGATCTCACTGATTTTGTGGGCTATGTGGACCTAGAAAGGGGTTCCTTATGGTTTTTGTAATGAGTTATGGGATGTCGTCCCATGGGGTTTACCCATGATTAGGCCTTATTGTAAAAGTATAAATAAGTAAGAATGTATTGTAGAAAGTAGAATATAGCTTGTGAAGCTAAGTAAATCGATAATAGTGGAAAGAGGCTAAGTGCAAGTAGTTATGAGTTTATTTATGCAACATAATGTGTATGTAAAGCTCTATGCTCAATAGAGAAGTTGGCTCTGGGCCTTGACCTAGTTTTGGGAAGGAGGATTTGGTGCTCAGTGCGCAGATCTCCTATCTGGTGCGAAGCTTGGCTCTGTGTCTTAGTGCAAACGAGCAATTGAATGTAAGAGATTGAAGAATAATAAAGAGGACGAAACGGTTGGTGGTCGTAGCCCCACATTGGGGTGAACCACGTATATCTTGTGTCTGTGGTTTGCTTTGTGCTTTATTGGTTATGTTATGAATCTGCTCAGTGCCTTGAATGTTATGTATGATAGATAGATCTATTGTTGCTTAGTTCTTTACATGTGTTAAGGATGGATGAATGTGAGATCTAACCTAATGCTATGTGCTAAGTGATTGAAATGCTTAATCCTTGTTGTTACTGCGTCGAACCATATTTGGGTTTGTTCTATGATGTTAATAAATCTAATGAACTAATGCATGTGCCCTTCTAAGTGTTGCTAGAATACTCTGCGAAGTGTTATTATCACAGATCTGTGTCCCAGCTTGGTTACAGACACCTGAGTCCTATAACCCCCCTGCTTCTACCTCGGGTGAGACTTCGCTTGCTTCATAGGTGTTGCCGAAAGGGTCGATAATTAAGGTTTTTTTGGTGCATTGTTGAACCATTGAACTCTGGGTCTGCCCCTGTGCCAACACTTGTTATTCTTTATGGATGTCAAGTCTGGGGTTGTGGTATCTCTCGTGAATCTTGGATAAAAATAGAGAAAACACAAAAGAATTGTATAACCTATAATCTCAAAATTAAAGGAAATACGCCCTATCCCATCCTCCTCATAGAAACAAGCCTCTCCCCCATTGAGAGCATGGATATGACTAGATACCTAATGTATAAGAACAAGTTAAAAAACATGGAAGACAATAGGCTTCCTAAAATTGCTTCAAAATCGAGTCGTACCCACCATCGACTCAAGCGAGGATGGCATAAAGATGTCAAATATTGGCTAAACTATTGGGGAATCATGGAAGACACCATTTTGTAGAATAAAGATACTTTTAAAAATATCATCAAATCAAAATTTAAAGAGAAAATGTGGTGTGATAAAGAGTTAGAGGAAAAAAAAAAGGTATTATAAGGATGTAATCAACCCTAATCTAGAAGATCAAAATTATCTATCTATTTTGACGAGTGTAAAGAAAAAAATAAGCATTGCTAAGATAACAACAAATTCTCACGAGCTCCATAGTGAAACTTGGCATTGGTCAATTCCTAAAACGCCTTGGGATGAAAGAGTGTGTCACCTTTGTGACACTAATAAGGTTAAAGATGAAAAACACTTTCTCTTAGATTGTCCAACCTATACCCAGATTAGATCTCATTTTCAAAATATTTGTCACACTACCAACCTTCCTAACCTCTTAACTCAACAAAACTATGGTGATCTTGGAAAGCTTCTCTTAATGTTTTTTGAGCACAAAAACAAAATTCTAAAGAATCACAAGTAATCACTTACCCTCTTAAGGTTCAATAGACCAATTCAGTCTTAGTGGACATTAATCATCATCATCATCATCATTATAAAAGCTTTAATGGTTTATAATTTTATTGGTTTTATGATTTTTTTAAATTTTTTTATTAAAAAATATGATGAATTATATTTTTGTTAATTTTATAATATTTTAAATCTAAATAAATATATTAAAATTTATTTGATGATTGGTATCTATTAGGGTCTCATACACCAATTTGGTGTGTGGCTTGGTAGTAACTTTAAAATTTTATTATTATTATTATTTATTATAAAAGTTTTAATGCTTTATACTTTTATTATTTTTATGATTTTTTAATAGTTTTTATAAAAGATTGAGATGAATTATAATTTTGTTAATTTTATAATATTTTAAATATAAACAAATATATTAAAATAATAATTAAATTTTATCAATCATTCACCAAATTGAAAAATTATATGTAACAACAAAATTTATAATATTATAACATTGCATTGTACAAGAGTGAATAAAGGCATGTCCAATGTCATGGGAACAATCGGTATCTATTCGTACAACGTAGGTTGCATCATAATGGAAAAAATAGACATAAATGTAGATTTGAGCAACTATCAAAATTGAACCCTTTCTAGCCCTTCCAAGGTGTTCAAACTTGTCCTAGAAGGGTAATTCAAAAAACACCCTTCAAAACAAATGTAAATATTTTAAATCAGTTATCATTTATGAAGGACAAAAAATATCATAAAATGTCAAAAGAAGGGCTAGATTTTCAATAACTCATCAATGTCCTCACTTCCAATGCTTGGTTGGTCAATGAGCATTGGTTCATCACACAATACTTGTCTTCGACATCTAAAGACTAAAATCATCTCTATTCTAGCTGGCTCTTATCTATTCCCTAATACGATGTACACTTCCACAATGTACCCTTCTGGAGCATTAAATCCATCACATAGCTCACACCTAGATAAATATCTTACCACTGTGTTGGCGTATGCACTATTTTATGTGCCACTTAATGAAAGCTTACTAAAGAAGCTTAGACACCTTGTATTTGTGAATCCCCACTTGAATTCATGTGTTATGAGCATTGTTGATTCTTGTAAATATAGGGATTGGCATCAAATTTAGTTTACATACTTCATGTTTTTGAATCCCACACTTAGAATAATGCCATTTTCTTTGTTATCTTTTCCTCCAACACTTGTCATAGGAATTTCCTTTGTTATTTTCTTCTTGTTTCTAGAAACATTGACATTAGTGGAGCTTGAGTGGCCCTAATGGTTAAGAATGTGTTTTTCCTCTTTACAGGTCAAGGGTTCAAAACCAGAGGGGGGTATATTTTGTACATGTAGACCCGTTGTGATAAGACTAGAAGGGTAGATGCCCCCTGGTGGGATTCCTTAGCCCTTGTTAAGTAACAAATTATTGGTATATTTGGCTTGCGGGTTGTTGGATATACTCTTGGGTTATACCCATGGTTAAAAAAAGCATTGACTTTAGTGTGACAATACTTTTGAAATGTTTTGATAATGCCCCATAGGCTCTCTTTCCCCCTAGCTCATCCCAATCCCAAGATCAAGGAGACTTATCCTTTGTAGCATTAATTCTTGGAACAATATTTTTGAAACTGGATGGGATTCTTAAGAAAGATAGGAAGAAGGTAACATAATTTTTATTATCATCAAACTTACACATTAGGGATTATTCTCTAACATTACACTCTTTCATGCATTTTTGCATGGTTTGAGAGATAAAGTGAACAATCGATATCCTCAATAAAAAATTAACATACTTGGTAGTCTTAGTGAGTAATTTCATTTAGTTTCATGTTTTTATGGATCTTGGGAAGCTCCAAATCATAAACATCTTAGCTTACATAATAATAAATGGATGGAGTCATGCTAGATTGTCATGTTCCTATAGGCCTATAATGTAAGTAGGGTACCTTCATTGATTTTACAATATGTTGATAGAATTATTACCCTTCAACAAAGGTCTCAAGATCTACTACAATTTCTTCTTTTCTAATGAGATCTAAAATGAATATGACTCCCATGGTTAAGAAGAATTGGGGTATGCACAAAATATGAACATAAGATGCATTACTCTTGCATCATATGGATACATAGATTACATCCTCTCTTATATTGGTGTTCACAAAAAAGTTTTTTTTTTTTTTATATAGTGTTTAAAGTTTTATAGTCATTTATAACGTCTTGTAATTCCTCCAAAGAAAATGTGACTCAATGGTTATGAATTTTTATTATTAATAATGTATATATTTGAAATTACAAAGTATATTTATTATCACTTTTTATTGAAATTTCAACTTATCTATGTGGTTGTTCGTTAAATTTTAACATTTTAAATGATTTGAAGGTCAATTTTTTATTAAGAATTATTTTTGAAGTATGTACATAATTTACTTAAAAATTATTTTTGAAGTGTGTACATAATTTACTCTTGTCAATTGAAGTACACCTACTTTTTCAACCTTTCATTATGAAAGAATTGAATGAATATATACCCTTCAATTTGAAATTAAAAATAACCCTTCAAATTTAATCAATAAACATAAATAAAATATATATTATTTTACAAATTATAAAACATTCCCTACATAAATATATGATTACAAAGTTGTACTAAAAGTGTTACAACCTTTACTAAAAACAAACAACGTCTTTCATGCAACTTAAAAATACTTCTCCATAATTCTAAAAGTGTTACAACCTTTACTAAAAACAAACAACGTCTTTCATGCAACTTAAAAATACTTCTCCATAATTCTACATAGCAATGCAATGAACATCAATTTTGATAAATTATGTTTACATTGAGGCACATATGTATAACATTATTGTTAAAAGGTGTAAAGTTTATAACTTTCCATATTAAAATGAAATAGATTGGACCCACTTTTAAAAGACATAAATATTTTGAATATGTTAATTTTTTTCCCTTATTCATTCATGTATGTTGCATAGCATCTTTACAACTCTCTTTTCATTAATATTTTTTATAATTCATATTCTTTAAGACTTACAAGTATAGTTATAAAATTTGGAGTTATAATATTTTTAGAAAAGTGTAAAGAAAAATAAATTAAATTAAAACTTATTTTCTAAGCGTACACTTTATTATTAATCCTGGTTAAAGAAATACTATAGCAATATTTTTATTTACTACGTATTATTTGCAGTTGACCAACAAAAATTTACCAATTTGTTATAGTTAAACTTTACACATTACATTTAATTTATTTTTTGGATATTTAAATTTATTTGTTTCTAATACCATTGGATCATTTTGTAAGGGTTTTATTGTAGAAAGAACCGTCTGAATTCTTCATGTACAAATGATGTGACTTCTACATAGTACAAATAGTACAAATGACAACGCACTCGAAGAAGAAAAAGTGTGCCAAACTTTTTGTGTCTGTAAAAAGATTATACTACAGTGTGCCAAATTGTTAATCGTTTATACTACAGTGTTCAGTACAAGTAAATATGTATAGTCAAGTGAACATGTATAATGTAAAAGATTATTTATAAATATATTTTATATAAGATTATAGGTAAATAATGATTCAAATAAATAAAAAATAACATAAATTTTTAAAACTATTGGTGATGACAGGCTGTCTACTGGCAAGTAGAATTTAATCTCTGCTTCCACCTGTAAGTAAAGAGACTAAAAATCATTAACAAGATCCGACTGCATAAGGATCGTGTTTTAATGTTGTTTTGAATGCAGAGGTATTGTGTTCTCATACTCCTCTCTTTATATTCACTAGTTTAGGTACTTGTAAATTGTACTCAATACTGTAAAATGATTAGTAGTGAATTGGAACTGCAATTATCATGGTCGCAATGAGTTTTAGATTTAATGTATCATTTATTTAATTATGGTCCCAATGAATTCAAAATTTAATGTATCATTTATTTAATTGTCAATTATTTCTTATTATTTTTAGTGCAATTGATTTTAATTAAGACAGTTGTATGTACACTTATTCCATATGTCATTTTCAATATAACAATTTTTAAACATTTTATGAGTGCAAACTTCTTATTTTAGCTTTATTTTATAGTTGTCCTTAATATAATATTAGTAATGTAATATTTAGAACTAATATTACAATGTCTATGTGCTTAACCTTTTTTTAATTCCACTTTTATTGCTTGAACCTTTGTTTAATTCCATTTTTATGGTTGTTGTTTTACACTCACTAGATATTAGAAATAACAAAATTTATTTATCTATAATGCTATTGGATCATTTTTTAAGTCTTAGTGTACCTTTGTTTAATTCCATTTTTATGGTTGTTGTTGTTTTAGACTATTGAGTGGATATCAGAAATCACAAAATTTATTTATCTATAATGTTATGGTTGGATATTAAAATAACAAAATTTATTTATCTATAATGCTATTGGATCATTTTTTTAAAGTCTTATTGTAGAAAGGATGGAAGATGCTCATGTGAATAGAGATTTCCTCTTTAATGTATAGTTAAGACAACAAAAAGTATTAAAGGTAAGTCTAAAAAACTCTATTAATATATTATTTATAACAAGTTCAAATCCAGAGGGGGGTAGGGTTTGTATACCTTAAACTTTACTAGTCAAATTGGTGTATCAGTTAAATTGGTGGGTCATTAATATTGTTATAATTAAACTCTCGAAGCCATTACAACAAACTCATTATGAGCTTTATTCATATCATTTGTGAGAATTGAACTCAGATAAAAAAGATAACAATCATTCCTCACAACCATCCAAACTAAACCTACTTAACATTATTATCACAACTTATAAATATCACTGCACAAACATATTAATACGATTATGATTGATTTAAAAAAACTTATGTCAAACAATGCTAACATTCCATGCCTTATCGTTAAACTTGCTCAAACTATATGGAAAGAGACTCTATGTCAATTTATGTAACTAATCTAGAAGGTATCACATTCCCTACCTTATCGTTGAACCTCTTCGAAGACAATGATTAGAAGTCAATTTTCTAAAACCGTGAAATTCCTTAAACATCTAATGCAATTTGGGATTAGATAAGATGTAATAGTTAAGTACTCATGCAATGGTGCCCATGATGGATGGTTACCTCCTCAAAGGAAATGGATAGAATCATCTATAAAAAATG
>ML784792.1:181099-219918 GCA_009831015.1 Picea engelmannii
CTTTAATATAAGATTATTTAAGAAGTTATTAGTGGGTGTATAAAATTATAGCTTATTAAGTATATAATTATTTGTTTTATAAAAAAATAGATAAAATCATCTATAAAAAAAAATTAAAATGTTTATTTAAGAAGTTATTAGTTGGTGTATAAAATCATAGCTTACTAAATATATAATTATATTTTTTTATATAAAAATTTATTATGTTATTAGACAAAGTTATTATTTTATAAAATTTTAAAATTTTAATATAAGATTATTTAAAAAGTTATTAATTGGTGTATAAAATTATAGTTTATTAGTTAATAAGTATACAATTATTTAGATGACAAATATATATTCATTTTACAATAAAGTTATAAATTAAATATTATTAAAAAAATTAAAAACTTTTAATTAAAAGATGAAAATGTTTAAAAAAAAAACTATGTTATATGTTCAATATAATGTTAATTAATTATTATTATTATTATTTTCTAAAGAAAAAATTACA
Organism: Picea engelmannii; assembly: GCA_009831015.1. Taxonomy (NCBI): domain Eukaryota; kingdom Viridiplantae; phylum Streptophyta; class Pinopsida; order Pinales; family Pinaceae; genus Picea; species Picea engelmannii. The sequence goes on from ML784792.1 coordinate 181,593, forward strand.
CATAGTATAAAATACAATTCTTATATATCACAATATCACAACTTATATATTTGCATTAAAAAAAACCCAAAAAATATTTAGTAAGCTATTCTTTAATATGATTCATAACCACACTTCATCTTAACAAGTGTTTATAATTTGAAGTTACATATCACATTGATCTAAATAGTTCATCACAAAATATGAATTTCTTCAATTAAGATATATTATTGTACCATCGAAAAAATAATTAAACAAATAGTTATAAGTTATGTCAAGTCTCAAAGGATGCCTCATCATAATGTTCATTCAACCATTAAAAATTTTAGATTTTGAAAAATGAATTGTTTAAACGTAGTATCAATTTCAATGTTTAATTTTCTAAAAATACATGTGAAAATAATCAATTCAAATTAAATAGAATTTTCCAACAATTTTAAGGCCAACTTTTAAAGATTCATATTATGCAACATTTGTTCATTTCTCATCCACTTAATAACTAATAGAGAATCACCAAACACCTACAATTTTTGAACTCTTGTAAACATAAAATCATTATTATTAATTAATTGAATTTGTTGATAAATTTTCAAGGAAATGTAATTATAAGAAGATACTTAAATGAATAGATATGAGAATAATATTATTATCTTAATGTGAAAATTAGGTGAATCAAAGTTACTAAGAAAAAGATAAAAAGAACCATTTTATTTTAATAATAAAATGGGATTAGTCTAGTAATAATAGAATCTACTAATATATCATTTAAAATTAGTTGATTATATAATTCATAATTCATAGTCGATTCATGTGTTTCTTTCCTTCACTACGGCGTATATTTTTATGAATAGACTAAGATCAATTAGCATCTTCCTCAACCCTTTTGTCTTGATAACGAACCTTGTCACGAGTTCAAAAAGTCAACTTAACAATTTCTTATGAGGGTTGTCTTGAAGTCTCAATGGATAATTTGATTAACCACAAACGCTTAAATGACGTTGTCTTGGGCAAAAGGTTTTTCAAACCAACGCTTAAATGACGTTGTCTTGGGCAAAAGGTTTTTCAAACCAGGTATGTAAGTCACTTTTTTGATGTTGTGTACATACTCTATATGTAACAGTATAGGTGCATCAACTTCACCAATAATCTATGTTGTCGTTTCATCTTCAAACATGATGTCTCCCATATTAGATGGTTCAAGTTTCCTAAACCAATCTTTCCTCCTGACCACATATACGGTTGAGCTTGAGTCAATATACCAAGCATCATAGAAAATTTATGTCACACTAACTTATTAGGTGATCAATGTGCCTTTCTCAACATTCTCATTTAAGTTATTCTTTTATGGCACATTGGATGAGTGATTGTTATTCTTCTTATACTTCCTTCCATGTGGATCACTCTCATTTAGAATGTCCCTCCTTGTTATAGTTGTGACAAACAACATTCTTCCTTTAATATTTTCTACATTTTGTGAATTACCTTTACTGATATTAAACTTTGCAGGTTTCTTCCCTTGAAATTTCTTCTTAACCATATTTACTATAATTGCTTGATCAAAACCCTTATTTTTAAACTTATTCAAGTGTTTGTCTTCTTGAAGTAAGTAGCATTCCACCAAACTTATCAAGTAAAATAGTCTTAGTCTTCCCCAAATCATTAAATAAACTTATCACAAGAGGTTGAAACACCTCAATCAACCAATTGATTGTTAATGCAACAAAATCCTTTAGATCCTTAGCATCACTAAAATAACTAGCTAATCACACATGTATCATATATGGAAGTCATGTAATCGAAAACATTCTCATTGTCACCAAGGTTCAAGGAAACCATTAAATTTCACAAGTAGAGCACTCTCAATTTATTCAACGTATTATGACGATTTTGCAATGTGTTCCATATAGAATGGAAACTCATTAAGTTCCTACTTTAAGGATTGATATAATTAAACATTGTAGAATTTATTATGTATTGTGCATTATCATCAAAAGCCTCAAACTTCACCAAATTATCCACATTAGTAAGAGTAACTCCCTTTCCTTTTATGATCTTCAACAACTTCTACTCCATCAATAGAATTTTCATATTTACTTTTTGAATGGAGTAGTACTTACCATCTAACTTGATTTTAGTAAAGGGAATTCTTGATGGTTTTAATATCGTTCTCCCCCACACTTAATAATCTCCACTCAACAACATTATAAAAAAAAACTCGCTCTTGATAACAACCTAAGCTACTCTAAAGTCATTCTAGGGTCAACAACAAATATCTCTTATCAAAACATTTTTTTTTTAAATCTACCACTATAAAACTAAAGTAACTCGAGCTCAAATATCTCTTATCAAAACAACTTTTTTTGAAAATCGGCCCCTATTAAACTAAAGTAACTCGAGCTCTTAATCATAGTATTGCCAAGATTAGAGCAACCTACAATTTGATACCAAATTTTAAAGGCAGGGAAATGCATATAACTTGGGTGTAGTGTGTTTTTTTTGCACAACTGCACTCCCTTTCAAGCAATGTCTTACCATGTGGTGGGTGCTCTAATAAACAAACCCAACCTTAATAATGTATTAACTCTAATACTAGTGTCTTTTCAAGATACACAACTTGTTCAACAAAACACAAATGTCCTTGTGAATATGATCTATACAACACAACAACCTTCCTTTTGGATAAGATGCATACTACATAAACTTGCACTTCACTATGAACAACACCCCATAGAATGCCAACTTTATTCTTACAACTAAGTTAATAGGTTTCTCATACATTAACACAAATAATTTCATATGAACTTAAAAGATCAGTACTTACAAAAATGTGTCATTAAGCATAGAAAATAACTCAAATAAATAAGTGCAGAAATGTCAACCTTTGTTACCTAAAACACTCACATAAAAAAGTGCAAAAACGTCAAACCTTGTTAACTAAAAAAATGCAACATTACAACAAAGTTACAATTGGTACAATATTGTATATTGAAAAACAATCTCAATTGCACCGCTCGTTATAGTACTCAGGCTCACACAATAATCACTTACATCCTATGGCTCATACACCATATACAATTAATTTATTCATTACAGCATAGGTCTCGGCCATAAAATATCTTCTTTAATAATTAAATAATTAATACACAAGAATGATAGGCTCTATAAACCTAGCACTTAGATTCAACCTAACAAACATACTAATAATTTCCACTAAAATTACATCATACACCACATATGTGTATATATGTATATATAAAATATGACCAAGTATAATTATGTTAAACCATAACCATTTCAAAGACTTCTTTATAATGGTATTACATAATTTGGAGTGATGGGCTTACCCATACTTTTTCGAATATCAAATTTAGTTTGGATAACAAACTTGAATATATAGGTCATAATGACTTCAATAAAAAAAAATCTTAATTATCACTAAGATGATGTGGCAAAATCCACATAATTTTTCATCTCACTTATGATTGCAATGTACCATTATATTTATATTTCATTAATACTTACAAAGTGACTTTTCTTATGTACATATTTTCATCGATCTTATCTGCACTACAGAAATATGACAACCAATATACATCCTGCTACATAGCATTGAATGTTGCGACATGTAGATTATAGGTCATCGAATTTGAATAACTATTATTCATTATTATGGAGTAAAAAAGGGATGTTAATGGCATGATTATTTTTTTGTATATATGATTGGTTTTCTCTTTCTTCTTAGTTATAAATAAATTATTTATGTGACTCAGTTTATGATTATATCACAATATAGTTATGTGGTGAGTAATATACACCATGCTCGCATCTTTGAATGTTGTGGCAGGTGGATTATAGACCGTCAGATCTGAATTACTTTCAAATTTGATGGTCTATAATCCACCCTCCAGAACATTCAATGTTGTGTATCAAGATGAGTAATTAAGATCCGACGGTCTATAATCCACCCGCCACAACATTCTATGTTGTATAACAGGATGTATATTACTCACCACATAAATATATTGTGATATAATCATAAAATAAGTCACATAAATAATTTATGTATAACTAAGAAGAAAGAGAAAACCATACTTTCATATCTTATGGTATATAATCTAGCCACCACAACATTCAATGTTGTGTAGTAAGATGTATATAACTCACCACATAAATATAGTGTGATATAACCATACACTGAGTCACATAAATAATTTATTTATAACTAAGAAGAAAAAAAAAAACAATCATATATACAAATGAATAAGCATGCCATTAATCTCCTTTTGTACTCCATAATGATGAAAAAGAAACATGATCATGTGTGCACATAATTAAGGGAGAAAAAATAAGAGAATCCAAGGTCAAATAGTGATCAAATTCATTAACTTAAAAACATAAAAAAAAAAATGATTAACTAAGCAAATGCGGTGATTAATAGAAGTATAACTTCTATAATGACCAAAGAGAACCAAATAAATATTAAAAATCAAGATTACCTTGATAAGCTAGAGCTATTAGCCAATCCCTACCTAGTCCCTCATAGTTCTAGGAGAAAAAGTGAGTTCAGTGCAAGTGGGATATTAAGTGGGGTTTGATTCTCGTGCCCGGGCTCCATTCAATTGTGAGGCTTCGCCGAGTCACATAGTTTCAAAAAAATTAACATATACCAAACTTAATTAAATTATAAATCAAATAGTAACTCTTCCAAAATACTTTGTACATGTAACAAAGTGAGCTACACATATAAATTTTATTGATCACGAAAATAATTTTACGCTAAGTTTATGTTCATGTGTAAGTAGAAGTTTTTTTTTTTAATAAATAAGAGTGACTATATTTATATTAGAAAATGGTTCAACTATACTAAACTATATGAAAATACATATAAAGATTATATGACAAAATGTTCTAAAAGATATCCAAAATTTGAGATTAACGTTTTAAAACAACAAAGCAGTCTTTCAAAAAGGATTTATGTAATCTATTGCAAGTGTACATTTGCACAAAAGCTCTTAACAACAAGAAAACTTTAAAATGCATAAAAAATTATTGAATGAGACTAAGTTGAGTGAAGGCTTCTTTCTGTTGCACTTCATTTGTTATGGAATTTTGATCTGTGTTCAACATTTCCATGTCCTCTTGCTTTTGTTGAATTGTTTCCTCCTCCTTAACCGATGTTAACCCAATAGAAAATCTAGTCATTGAGTGGGTTGTGAAGTTGATTCTGACCAAGCCTACAACCATTTGTTTAAGAGCTACACATTCAACCTGTAATTCCTTGATTTGCTACTTCTAGATGTAAAGGGTTTCCATTATAAATGTGAATTTAGTATCCATGTTTGCTTCATGAGATTGCAGTCTGTCTGAGAATGATGTTATTAAGTTTTTGTTACCAACAATGTAAGCATCATGTCTTCTTAGAGTTCTCTGAATTTCAGAGGTCTCACACAAAATGGATTTTCCAGCATGCCCATGTTCCATCATGGACTCCCAACATAACCCTAGAGCTAGCCCTATTTTACTACTAGCTACACACAATCTAGAGTTTTTGAAATCATTATCTAACATCCCAACAAGGCCATAAACAGAGGGCTAACAACTTACCTTTAGCAATGGATGGCACCAACAATGCTAAGTCAAAAAGAAAGAAGCCCCACAAGCTTGAATTGCCCAGGAGCAAGTTGGAGGGCCATGATAGTCACAATGAGAGCCACAGAAGCCACCAAAACCCCACAATCCTCTGTTGCCAAGTCACAATGAAGCACACCACCAATCCAAGGCCAATTCATATCCACCAATTCCACTCAAACCAAGGACAAAATTACAAAGAGCCAACCAAAACCTGGAGCCAGGATCCCATAGATGTGGCTAGAAGGGAAAATAACCAATGTTTAGCCTCAATTCAATCCCAAATGCAACAAAACCACAATCCATCGACCTATAATAAGCAATAAATCCTCATGCAGGAAAAATCATAAATCAAGTTGGTTGAAAAGGTTGCACCAACATTGAAATTTACATATGTGAGGGAATTACATAGTAAATGCATCTTGGCTGTCGACTTTAATATACGACCACACCATTTGAAATTACATGCAAAGTATTTAACATGCTAAGGTTCATGATAATTATAAATGAAATAAACTTAGAAGATAGGGTAATATACCTCCCCACTTTTTAACCAAAATTTGTTGCAATCTAATTAAGTTGCCTTGATGACTAGAGTGTCAACTTGGTAGTTGAGTGTCCTGAGAACATAATAAAACTCACCTTATGACTTCTCTTTGTATTCAAGATATTATTTTAATTAGAGTGTCATTGCTTAGATGGAAGGCTTTGAGCATTAATTTAATTATTAAAGTAAATCCCTAAGTTCTTACTTTATCTATCATCAATAATCCTCCATCTTTAATAAAGACAAAGTGTTTCTATTTGATTATTTGTATTTTTTCCTAATCCTTTTTCAAAAGTATTTTTTTTATTTTTAATCAATAATAATCACACCCACCACCTCTTCTCTTAAGGTAAATTATAAAATTTTATAAATAAAGTTTCTTTTTCTTATTTTCCTTTTCCCTTTTATCTTTTAAAATGTTTTGAAAACTTTAAAAATTACCTTTATCATCATAAAAAAATATTAAATCACCTTAAAATTATTTTATAAGTGGAAGTTTCTTTCTCTATTTTGGAAAAGTATAAATTACATATCTTCATAATTAAAAAAATATGATTCACCTTAAAGGTTATTGATGACATTGATGTTGATAAAGTACGACAAAATACATCTCATATTAATTTATATTTACAAATGGCCATTGAATAAAATCATTCAATTGTGTTCAATAGTTGTTCCGAGAGAAGCCACATTTTGACATACATCGAGTGAAAAGTTGGAAACAACACATGCAAATGGATTATATTACCTTAGCTCTATTGTATGCCTTGGGTTAGGTGAAACATTAAATGTGTCCTTTCATAAAAATACATGCCAAATTTCAACATCAAATTGTATATTTTGTTTAAATTTGACATGTAAGTTTTCATTTTTTATTTTTTTTATTTTCTTAAAAAACATTATGAGAACATTTTTTATTTAGTTAAGATTATTACCTAACTTAATTATGTTTATAATTTATAGAGATATAAATTGAAATTAGTGAAAAAAAAATTATCTTTTTTCTTTTGAATATGTTGTTAGTCTTTTGATGGGTTTACCAATGATGGAAGAGTTTTTTACTCCAAATTTCTTGTCGTATTTAAATTGGATAGACATGTTGATTTCTTTTATGGAACTAAATAGTATGATTCATGATGTCTCGTCATCTCTTTGAAGCGGTTTTTAATTGAGAATATTTGCATATAATGGGAAGGCATTGATGCAAAGATTATTAGCTGAAGGAAGAGTTTTTTACTCCAAATTTCTTGTCGTATTTAAATTGGATAGACATGTTGATTCCTTCTATGGAACTAAATAGTATGATTCATGATGTCTCGTCATCTCTTTGAAGCAGTTTTTAATTGAGAATATTTGCATAGAATGGGAAGGCATTGATGCCATATCCATGTAACCACCCTCAACGGGAGGGTTGGGTACCTAAGTTAATGTCACTAGTCTAGGGTTGGATACCTTAGTCAATATTGTTGGTTTAAAGTTGGGTACTAACGTCAACGTTGTTAGTCTTGATCATTTAACATGTTTTAGAGTTGTTTCTGGAGGTCTTCTTTCTACTGACCATTAAAAAAAGAAACCTCTAGATAAAACTCTAAAACATATTAAATGATCAAAGACTAACACACTAAAATTACAAGTTTTTAGTTTTAATTCCTTTTCTAAGAAGACTAAATTTTTTGATAGATATTTCTACCAATAACTTATTTTTAACAAATCTTAAATAATAATAATAATAATAATAATTAAATTCATCTCAAAATTAATAAATCTAATAAATATAGATTCATATCAAGATAAATATAAATCTAATTGTCACAAGTATTTTCTTTTAAACTTAACTTATATTTTATTTAAAAAATCCATCCACTAAATCATTTACTTTATTTATTCTCGAAAAAATATTAATATTTTTATTTTACAACTTTATATTTTAATTTTAAAATATATAATGATTTATCAATGCATCTTTGAATTTTTAAGATGTATCAAGTAGTTCTCAAGTTAAAGTGCTTATGGAAGAAATGATAATTTTGGTGTATGGAGAGATGTTCGATAGTTAATTAGTGAGTTGAATTCATGCCAATAGAAAGCTTGATTAAGTTTGTTAAAATTGGCTTTTTAGACAATGCAATTTATCATGACAATTAAGTCATTTGTCTTTTGTGGAAGGTTAAAAGTCATTTGTTAATATTTATATATAATAATATTAAATTATGTTGGAAGAAAATAGGTTTATGTTAGAAAGGGTTAAATAAATATTAGTTGTGATCCATTTTATTTTGAAAATTACTGTAAATGTGAACTTAACTTCTTCTAAGTTATTATTATATATGTTGATAGACATGGTATATAATGTTGAGTTAGGTTTGACTTTCTATTAGTTCATGGTTGACTATAAAATATACACCCCTTTATCTAAAGTTTTAAAAAATAATGATTAATTTTAAATTTTAAATCTCATTTATCTGATATTTTGTTGGTCAAAAACTTTGAAGTCTTTTTGCTGCCTTCACTTCCCCCAATGTTATTGTAATAAATATTTCTGCCATTTAATCATTTCATGCCTACTCCTTGTCTCCCTATCTCCTTAAACAATACTTTCATTATTATATTTGACAGGTATATGCTACCTAGTAGCCTTGTTACATATTACAATGTAATATGTTATAACATATTACAATGCAATATGTTATAACATCTATTTTTTCCTTTGGAAAGGACAATTTTTTGAAAGTCATTTACGTGAACGTAACTTATTCTATTTTATGTTTTCCTTTCGTAAGGACATTTTTTATTGTTTTATATAGTTGTTTGATTTTATGGATGATATAATAAAATTTATTTATTTATTTTTATCTTTCTCTTTATATAAAACGAGTATATATAAACATATAGAACGAGTATATATAAAAAGTAAAAAATATAAAAACATATAGAACGAGTATATATAAAAAGTAAAAAATATAAAAACAAATATATAGGTTTTATTAAACTATCCATGAAACCAAACAACCATATAAAACAACAAAATATGTCCTTTCTAAATTAAAAATCATAACTTGTATGAAGAATAAGCTACATTCAAAATGTGACAAAACCATCATGCTTGCATTTGTCTAATACTTTCTAGAGCATTTGTCTAGAATAAACTTATTTTCTTCCTTCATGATAAAGTATTATTCTATATAAATATAAAAATGGGGCTTATAGCCCTTCCACAAAAGACAACATATGATGAAAATGCTCAAAAAAATTGAACCAACTACAAGTTCTCAACAAAAGAGATAAGGAGATGATAGTCCTTCAAACAAATATGCATAATAAAAACAAGGAAGACTTATGGAGGGGTAGAAGTCTCTTCCACCCTATGTTTCTCTATCAAATTAATACCAATTTAATAATGAACCATTACTTTTGACATCTTGTCTCCTCTCACATTATGTTCATTGTAGACAAGTTAAGAGAAAAGTTGGAAATGTAATTCGTTAAGGCTACTCGATTCAAGGAATATGATATGAACCATCGTTAGAAGTCCAAGGGACCTCTTGGAATACGAATCGAAAGGTCACATCATTCTTATGTGTGTATCATATGAATGAATAAGAGCATCTCATGTTTATCTCTATATTTTTGTGTCCAATAGTGGTATCAAATCTATGGTAGTTGTCCATAGCAGGTAATCCTTGGCGTTTTCTTTCTTGTACATAATCGCAGTTTGCCACTCTACCTTACTTAGTGTCATTTGTGCTCTCATCCTTGTCTCTACTTTGTTGTGAGCAGCTTTTAGGTTTTCTTGATGTTAATTTTAGAGAAACTATTAAGTTTCTTTTTAATTTACTAGATAACAATAGCATAGGTAGGATCACAGAGAGAAACATGATCACAAGATACACAACATTTATCCTGGGAAACCCTCATGAAGGAGAAAACCCAACAAAAAATTCCTTAATATAGATTTCCAATACAATGTCAAGATAAAAGACCAAACACTAGAGAATAACCAAGACTGAGCAATGTGCCTCTCTCTTCCTTCTTCTCCCAATTGCATCTATCTTCAAAATTGCACACTTATTGAGTGAATTGAGTGAGTGAGTGAATGAGGCACTAGCCTCTCTTATTTATACTGGCTTGCAGGTGCTAGGGAGGTGTCTCTTCATCAAGCAGGGTCGACTTCTTCTCTTAGTGGCTAAAGCCACTTTAATTATCCCTCGGGGCCAACTTCTTAATTAGCAACATATAATTAGGGTTTGACAAATCCACAAAAGGGGATTTGGTCATTTGCAAAGCCCGACATGATCAATCCACAAATGGGGATTGATCTAATTAATAATAACTCAATAATAAGTAGAATACTCTTTGTAGTTACAATATTTCAACACTCCCCCTTAACAACAAGGGTATTCTACAATACAGCATCATCGAAGAGAGAGAGAGGGAAACAACATCATCAATCTATTGAACATTGATTGGCATATATATAAATCATCGAAATTTTTTCTCATCATTAATATCATCATCCACATCATGGAGTTGGAATGGCATCATCATCATCTACATCAACATCAATTAGTATAACACTAGTACATCATCATCATCAATAACAGCACAAGGTTGATACAACATCAACAACAACAACATCATCGACACGAGGCTGAGATAACATCATGGTCAACACGAGGCTGAGATAACATCATAGTCAACACGAGGCTGATACATCATCAACAACAACATCATCATCATAGCACAAAGGTTGGAGCAACAACATCATCACAACACGAAGGCTGGAGCAACAACATCATCACAGCACGAAGCTTGGAGCAACAACATCATCATCATCGTGGGGCAACAAAATGAGGCAGTTGTAACAACATTTTGTGGTACTCTGACAATCCCAAAGGATCTGCCCAGGAATCATAAGATTACCTAGGATATAAAATCCTAATGGAGCTACCACATGGTACTCTGACAGACCGTCCTTACAGGACCTTCGGGATCTGCCCAGGAATCATAAGATTCCATAGGATTATAAAAATCCTAACAAATATACCACTACTAACCATAGCTAGCATATACATGCACAGGTACTCTGACAACCCGTCTTTATCGGACCTTCAAAATTTGTTCAAGGATGATTAGTCCCCTAGGATATCAAATCCTAACTAAGTTACCCATTGTTGGTCAGGATACCATAGTATCATCAACATCACTCCCCCTTTCGAGGGAGGTCCTTTCAAACTATACCAAGCTTATCTCGAAAGTGCTCAAACTTTACACGAGACAGAGGCTTGGTCAACACATCTGCAACCTACTCATATGTGCCAACATATTAGAGCTTTATGGCTCCCCTCTACACCATATCACGAATGTATTGATACCGGATTTCTATGTGCTTTGACTTTTCATGGAACACAGGGTTCTCTGCCATCTTTATGTAGCTATGGTTATCACATAGAATCATGCTTTCTTCCATCTCCAGATCAAATAGACCTATCAACAACTTCTGAAGCCATATGGCTTCGCAACTGGCGGAACATGAAGCAATGTATTCTGCTTATGTTGTACAGAGAGCAATACTATATTGCTTCCTACTCTACCATGAAGTCATGGCTGACCCCAGACTGAAAAAACATCCTGAAGTGCTCTTTTTTTTCAGAAACACTTCCAGCCCAATTTGAATCGATATAACGAATCATTTTGAAGTCGTGATCTCCATTATAATACAGACCAAAGTCCAACGTAGCCTTAAGGTATCTCATCACATGTTGTGTAGCATCAAGGTGAACATGTTTGGGCTCTACCAAATACTAACTCAAGGTGTTCACAACAAAACATATATCTGGCCTGGTGTTTGTCATATACATCAATGATCCAATGATCTGTCTATATAGCATAGCATCAACCAATTCTGACGAAGTATCAACTAGGAGATTCAACTTTGTTTCCATGGGTGTGTTCATGGATTTACACTCCAACATATCAAACCTCTTCAGTATTTCAACTGCATACTTCCCTTGGTTAAGGAAGATCTTCTCTGGGCTCTGCCAAACCTCAATATCTAAGAAATAGTGCATTGGGCATAGGTCTTTCATCTCAAATTCTGCAAAGAGCTCCTACTTACAATCAATGATGAGATTTTCTTCTCCAGTTGATAATAAGTCATCCACATGCAACAACAATATAACAAGATCATCATTCATAACCTTGAAATAAAGGTTAGAATCAACTTTAATCTTGGTAAATCTCAAGCTCATCCGGAAACTATCAATTCTTCCATACCAAGCTCTAGGATCTTGCTTCAATCCGTACAGAGCCTTCTTCAACTTGCAGACATGTGTCTTTATGTCTTCAACTTCAAACCCTTGAGGTTATTCTATATACACTTCTTCTTCAATGACACCATTTAAGAAGGTTGCTTTCACATCCATCCGGTGTAACTTCCACTTCATCTTAGTTGCAAGAGCTATGATGGTTCTGATAGAAGTGTATCTAGATACAAGAGCAAATGTCTCTTCATAGTCAATGTCTTCCTTTTGAGAAACGCCACGAGCTACAAACCTTGCTTTATATTTCTCAATACTTCCATCAGCGGCATGTTTTATCTTGTATAGCCATTTGGAAGATACTACATATTTGCTCTTCGGTCTGGGAACTATTTCCCATACATCATTCTTTATAATTGATTGGTATTATTCTATCATGGAATCTGTCCATTCTTTCTTCTGAATGGCTTCTCCAAATAAATTAGGCTCCTTTTCTATGAGATCACACATCAAATCCATATAACTAGAGAATGGCTTAGGTTTCTTGACTTTTCTCATGGTTCCTTCTGGGGAACCATACTTCTCTCCATCTTGAATTAGTTCCCTCGCCAAAGTTGGCTTTATCTTGTGAGAGATCGCCATTTGGGGAGGTTCTTGAGATTCTATAATTTCATGATCTTCTGGAATCTTCTCATCAGGGGAAACTGTGACTTCCCTCACTGGTTCTGCAACTTTGGGAGCTGCAGGTTCTTCTTCATGTACTTCTTCAAGCTAGAATCTCCTTGATTTATTGAGTGTTGCATATTCATAAAAGGTTACATCTATGTTAATCTCAATATGACGGTAACCTGGTATGTAAATTCTAAAGGCCTTAGAGACCTCAAAGTCTCCAACAAATATTCCCTTCTTTCCTTAAGGGTCCAGCTTGGTTCTCTTCTCTTTCGAAATGTGTACAAACACTGGACAACCAAATGTTTTGAGATGACTTACTTCTGGCTTCTTTCCAGAAAACATTTCTTCGGGGGTTTTGAACCCAAGTTCACTATGGGATAATTTGTTTTGTACATACATTGTTGTTCTTGCTGCTTATTCCCATAACTGCATTGGAAGATCTTGATCATGGATCATAGTCTTCACTACTTCCATTATAGTTATGTTCTTTCTTTCTGATACACCACTTTGTTGAGAATTGTAGGGAGTGGTGAGCTCCCTCTTGATCCTGGCATCTCTACAAAAGCTTACAAACTCTTTTGAGGTGTATTCTCCTCCATTATCTGACCTGAGTATCTTGATTTTTCTTTCAAAGAGATTCTCTATCAAGGCTTTGAATTCCTTTAATTTCCCATGCACTTCATCTTTTGATTTCAAGAATTAAACCGAAGTCTTGCGAGAATAGTCATCAATAAATGACACGTAGTATACATACCCACCAAGAGAGGTGGATGGCATTGGGCCACATAAATATGAGTGGATGTGCTCCAAGAGTCCTTCTTCTTTACTGTCACTCTTTGGGAAAGGATTTTTGAGGTTCTTTCCTTCTGCACACACCTTCATAGTCAATCTTGAAATCTGGTAGACCTGTAATTGCCTTGCTCACATATGGTAAGGCCTTGTAGTTGATGTGAGATAGTCTTCTATGCCAAATTTCACATGGACTCTTAGTGGAGTGAATCAAGGTTGCATCTGAGTGACCTTTTAATTTATACAAACCACCTTCTTTTGTTCCAATAACAATTTCATCTTCTATGGTTTTTCTTTAGGCCACATAAGGACTTCACCATCTATGAATTCAACCCTGAATCCTTTCTTATCTAAAGCTGAGATAGAAAGAAAACTCTTCGTCAAACCTAGTACATATAGTACATCCTTCATCATCATTAAGGTCCCTAAATAAAGTTTGTAATTGGACTCTCCCACTCCTTTGATAGGGTACTGGTAATCATCTCCAAGTGTAACTTTTTGGGAAATTTTATTTTCTGTAAGGATAGAGGGAATGTTTTTCTGACCCTTCATGTGCTTGGAAGAACCACTATCTATGAGCCAAGTATCCTCACCGGGTGACATTGATCCTGAGAGGGCATAGATAAAGACATAGTCTTCAATATTTTCTTTAATCATATTTGTGGGTGGCTCTTCATCTTCAACTGTATGGGCATGGTGCCTTTTATTTGTCTTCTTGTATTCTTCTCTTATAGCTGGACAATTCCTAGCAATATGTCCCATATTGTCACAATGGTAACATTGACAAGATGAGAAATATTTTTCTCTTCTTTGACCTTTCTAAAACTTCTGCAATCTCCTTGGAGGGTGAGATTCTTTATGGATGAATTTATTTGGGGAGTGAGACTCCTTATGTGGGTAGGTCTCCTTCTTGAAGTGAGAGCTTCTCTTTCCTCCTTTAGTATGAATAGCTAGAGATTGATCTTCATCCCTTAATAGTATTGCTTCTTAGTTAGCTACTTTTGCTTCTTCTTGAACACACTCTTCCCAAAGACTATCAAAATGTAGTTTTTCCTTTCTAGCACAAATGGTTTGGATGAATGCATCCAAAGGTCTTGTGGGACCATTAAGAGATGTCATTATGAGTTCATCTTCATCTAGTGTATCTCCAATTTCTTCTAGTTTCTCCTTGAATTGAGAGATCCTAGAGAAATAGTCATGAACTTTTTCTCCTTTCTGCATATTTGTATTCTTGAGTTGAGTTCTCAAGTTCATCTTTTGGTTAATTTTTCTTCCTTCATACAATCTGGTTAGAGGATCAAACATTTATTTTGGGGTATTATTAGATGTCACTTGAGGAATCAAGTGATATTTGATAGAGTCTGTAGTGATTCTTTTGGCCCTAACCATGTCCTTCTGGTACTTTGCTTTAGTTGTAGCATCTGCGGGTTTTGGTACATTTTCTTTCATGAATCTTGAAAGGTCATTCTCTTCAAGAATGAGTGCAATCCTATACTTCCAAGCACAAAAGTTATCCACACCTTCTAACTTGTCAAAAATCTTGTTGCTTGCAAACATCTTGACCTGGAGCTGGGAAAATGACAAAAAATTGAAAATGTTCAGAAATTAAATCTGAACTTACCAGGAGGTGTGCTTGGTTGAGGTGAGTAGCCTAGTGCAGCCAATTTTCTGAAAATACAAATTTTACCCCTTGAAACTGGGTCTGCACAAATCTGGACTGGTACTTTTGGTATTGGTTCTGGTTTCCTCATTTTCTGGTTTTTTGGTACCAGTGAAATTAGGGTTTCACTTTTCGGGAGTTCTATCCACTGAAAAGGTGCTCTCAAGTTGCCAATGAGTTTGCTAGGATAGGGTGCACTTCCCTAAGTGGTTTTTAGGCTGAAATTCTTCTCCAACAAAAAGCCCTAATTTTCTTGTACGACAACAATGACATTTTTTCTTATCCAGTGAAAGGTGCTCTCTTCAGCTTAGCTCTGGTACCATGTTAATTTTAGAGAAACTATTAAATTTCTTTTCAATTTACTTGATAACAATAACATAGGTAGGATCATTGAGAGATACACAATCACAAGATACACACCATTTATCCTGGGAAACCCTCATGGGGGAGAAAACCCAGCAAAAAATTCCTTAATATAGATTGCCAATACAATGCCAAGATAAAAGACCAAACACTAGAGAATAATCAAGACTGAGCAATGCACCTCTCTCTTCCTTCTTCTCCCAACTGCAACTATCTTCAAACTTGCGCACTTGTTGAGTGAATTGAGTGAGTGAGCGAATGAGGCACTAGCCTCTCTTATTTATATTGGTCGGCAGGCGCTAGGGAGGTGTCTCTTCATCAAGCAGGGCCGAATTCTTCTCTTAGTGGCTAAAACCACTTTAATTAGGAATGGGGGGCAACTTCTTAATTAGAATCATATAATTAGGGTTTGACCAATCCACAAAAGGGGATTTGGTCATTTACAAATCCCGACATGATAAATCCATAAAAGGGGATTGATCTAACTAATAATAACTCAATAATAAGTAGAATACTCTTTTCAGTTACAATATTTCAACACTTGAGGTGTTGTGTGATCCTCGCACACTGATCCAGATGGATCTAGGGAACATCACAAAAGTTTCAAAAGTGTCCCAGGAGGCTCAGAATGGCCTCAACAAGCAGAGAAAGGGAAAAATTCAAAGTTCCCAGAACTTCGTGAAAATGAAATGATCGCAAAGAGAGTGTCGCAAGATTTCTAATGGTGCAAGAGGCTCGTCAAACAGAGTTACAGATCAAAAGATATAAGCGGTCAAAGTTTTGGTCAACCTAGCCCAGTCAGCATGGATGAGTCAACATTCGTAATGCTGACATCAGCATCAGTATGGTTGACGTAAGCATCCATACAGCCTAAGTGGAAAGTTCATAGGGTGACATGTGTCATGATGACATCATCATGCCACGTGGAAACACCAGAGGCTGCCACGTGTACTCGGATTTGGACTTTTTTAGGGCGCCATGTGGACGAGTAAAAAAGTGCCATGTGGCACCACCCAGAAGGCGCCATGTATCCTGAGGTGACGCAGAGGTTACATCAATTCACATGTGGACAAATCAAAGGATGCCACGTGGCCCAATAGGAGGGTGCCACGTGGCACCACCGAAATGCACAAGGAGGCTCAACGGCCGAATTTAAAAGCAATATAATATAGGAACTCCGCCAAATATGGCGGAAGTTCCGTTATACATGGCATGTCCGCCATATTTAGTGACTTCCAATTGTGCGCTAGAAATAGCAAGAATCTCTGCCAAACTCACCGCCAGAAATAGCATGTCCGTCAATTAAATGGTCGCCCGCCAAGTGTAGCCATCCACCAAGCAGCTCTCCAGATTTAGCGTCGGTTCAGTTTTGTTTTAAAAACAAACACACTAAAAGGGGAGGCATGTGGGATTCGACCCCGGAACCTCTGCCTAACCACAGTCTTAAAATAGACTAATCTACCAGCGTGCCAACAAACTCATTTATTACACAATCACCCAAAATTTGTATATAAGGGGGTGTTCAGTCAATGTTTCGGGACAACAAGAGCAGAGGAGAGGAGACTGAGCATGCCTGTATGGACTTGTACATCCTGGTATGGATTTTGGCACGCTTTTTGATATTTCTCCATCATTTATTGCAGTGGCATGGTAACCGAGGCAAAGGTGTCTCTTGGGCCTGAAAGTGTCTGACTCGGATGGAGACAATTTGACATTCATTTTTTGGTAATTCGACGACACGAATCCAATGACGAGGTTTGTTTTTTTAGTAGATCTTCATATCAGCAAGCTAAGTTCTGGGGAAGCCAATGTAAGCATGATTTTCATTATGTTGTTTTGTCATTAAATGTTGCAGCATAGCATGCGTGTTACAGGTCTGAAGGAGCATAGAGAGGCTACAACAAGGCATCAAGATCAACTTATTCTTTCTATCTATTCTTTTCTTATCTTCTTCCACATAAAACCAATCAGTTATATGTGACATAGAAATTGTGGCACTTGCATGATAAGTGGCCAATGAAGCAGTTCTAAATCTCATGCTTTCGGTATCTTTGTATGGGCTGCATATTTATGCTTGGATCTGAGCAGGGGATCTAAGGCTTTTGATGGCTCCATGTTGATGGGGGTCATATTTTATTCTTCCTCTTTTTATGTATTGAGTATATGGGAATGATGTTCATGTCAGCATCATGGATGCCTCATGAGTATGAGAACTTGTGAAGATGTATACATTCCTGATCAAATTCCTATCTCTTGTTGCCGTCACCGAAAAGATACTTTGGCCTTACAACTTGTAAAGGAGAGACATGATTACAGTGAGGAGAATAAAGCAATCATGCTTTGGAGAATGACCCGGAGAGGTAGCCCACATCGGGTGAACTCCGTTATCAAGGGAAGTGTCATATCCATTATGTGTATTATGTTCTTATGTTGTTCTTTCGTGAATTTATGCACATAGGATGTTAAAAGCAAGGATGGCATATCACACATAAGGAAAACTAAATAGGTTTCATTCACTTCGAATTCAAGCACATAAAACTTCAACTTTACCTTTAATTGCAAATCGCTCAAGTAAAATGATCTATAACTGACCCTTTTGAAGGAGTGACAGAATCAACCAATATTGGAAACTTATCACCCCCAGGTTCAGATCATGTGTTATCAGAGCAGGCTTGATATTGATTGTAGGTGTTGAAGCTAACGATGGCAAGGTTACCAAAATAGTCGTGGTTCGATGAGCTTAAAGAGCTCAACCAAATGCTTCAAGCAAAGAATGTTGGATTGAAGACATTGTTGCATGTTGTAGAAGAAGATAACCAAAGGTTGCAAGAGCAGTTGCAAGCCATGAAGATGCATACAGAGGAAGGCTCTACGAATGAGACGGTGATAAGACCATATTGTGACCATGGCAACTTCACTAGTTATAGGTGCGAGCATGACAGTGAAAATGCATGCACACTTTTTCAAGCAAATGAAGATGACCTACATGCATCCATAAACCAAGGGGGATTCCTAGAAGCACATTCCACTGATCCTTCTCACCAGGAACAACTGGACACATCTCAAGAAGCAGACCAAAGGTTCCAGTTTGAGGTGGAGGTAAACAAACCATGTGTAGTTCCTTTCTTGATTAATGTTGATGATTCTTTTGAAATCCTTGAACAACATGCTTCTTGCATCGGCTTAAAGTTGATGAGAAAAATGGGATACGAAGGAGGAAGCCTTGGAACCAATGGCCAAGGTATTGTGGATCTCATCGAGGCAGTGGTTTGGCCTCGATATGTCAGGATAGGATATGTCCCAAAGGATGTTGGAGAAAGCTCCAAAACCATTCGGGAAGAAGACCCCAGGACAATCGTTGAGACTCCATAGGTCAACAGTTCATCAAGAGATAAAATTGATTCAGTGCAGGCTGAGAGCACAACTTCTCATGATCGAGGATTCGAGACATCTACAGGGAGAGATGAGCATCACAATGACATAGTTGAGACCAACTCTTCTTGCTAGTCTGACTCTAGAGGAAACTCACCGAGGTATAAGAAATATTGAAACTCTAAAATGCAATTTGATTATAAGCATGTTAATCATATAAAATAGAGCTTGTGGCATCATATACCATGCACCTTTTGGGGATTGAGTAACCACGTGGTGTCCCAGTGTTGGAAGAGAAAATACTTGTGCAGGAAGGTTATGGAAACCAAGAGAAGGACGAGGATGACAGATTTCTTTCCACACATGGAAAAGAGCAGGGGGAATGCACCTTTGAAGGAGAAAGGCTATTGCATCCATTGTAGCAAAGATGGGCATCATGAGGCCACTTGTTGGGTGTTACATCCAGATCTACGTCCAAAGAGGGACAAGAAGACCAGGAAGACACCTCCGAGGGAGACAACCAGTCAGGTAGTACCGCAAGAAAATATGCCACCAAGAGAAGACGAACTACCAGAGAAAGGACAGCTCGGTAAAGAGGAAATGTTCGGAAAAATGGTTGCAACAATGGGGAAATTCCAACTTTCTCCAAATTCTATAAATCCAAGATTTGAGACATTAATACATCTTCTTCTAAAACCATTTTCACCTTCTTGACTCTTAGTTTAACACATTTCCTAGGTCTCCTTCGATTCGAAGTTCCCTCTCCCTTGGTTCCCTATGTCCCTATGGTGCCTTCTTTGTTCAATATCTCTCCTACTCACCACATGTTGTATCTTTCATAGGGTTTGAATTGACACTATGCAAGCTTTCTTTTACTAGGTCTGTATATGGAAATTTTCTAGAAGGGTGGGATGTTCGAGGTCAATAGAAATCAAAGGATGGACAAAGTGTTTCATACACATGAAAAGAGTTGTCAAGGTCCTAGACTTGATCTGAAAAGGAGGGCACACTTAATTAGGATGGTAGGGAGTTAATTCCACAATGGACTTGGTGAATCACGCCTTGATCTGCCTCACATGAATATTGACATAATTCTAGGAGAGGTTCCACGGAACGAGATTTGAATTCCTTTGACACCAATGAAGCTGGGACATTCCAAAATGATTTTTCCCCTAGTGTTTGGGGTGAAATGATATTTGAAACTTTCTGTAACACCCTATTTCCCCCCATAACTGTAATTATGATTAAGACTTCATATGATGCGATTATGAAGCATGTAATCATGTTTTGATTAATGAAAACACCAGACAACTGACTGAGGAGGTAAAAGACTTTAGAGTACTGGCCATGATATCACATTTGGAATTGATGAAGTGGATTGGCGAGGTGGAGCTAATATGTTTAAGTGAATAAAATAGGAAGCTTTCTTAGCAAGCTAGCCTATATTGCAAAACATAAACATACACCTATCAGTGTACTTAAACTTGCATTGAACCATGTGACCAATTATGGAAGACAAGATTGGTGGTTAAGGGAGTCAATACTGTTGACATATATGATCTCTTGAAGAGGCAAGGGTCAACTGAAAATCTGACAGAAGTACACCCCTGTATTACCCCTTCAAAATTCAGATCCTTGATTGGAGGTCACTTCTGACAAACGCCACAAGAGTCCCAAGGATTGGCATAGGAAGAGGCCAAAGGTGAAAAACATCACCAATAGGAAAAATGCGGATAGACGTGCATAGAGAGGGAAGAGGATAACAAAAATGAGAGACGCGTGTAGAGGAAGATAACAGAGCACACAATGCACATGAGAGAATACTCTGAGGAAGAAATAGAGCTACAAGATCACATGTTAAGAGTGCAACGAACATAGACGTTTGTTGGCGCAGATTGAAGAGAAGAAGAAAGTTGAGACCTTCCATTGAGGAAAACATGAAGCTTGTCCAATTTGATGGTGATCACCCTAGAACGGAGAAGACCCATATCTATAATGGAGTGATAAAGGGACGCAACTTGGTATGTATTGGAAAAAATCGACACTAGTAAGGAGAGGTCATCGAGGGATTGTATAGAAGAGAAGGGACTCCCTTGTGCAGAGGAAATCTAGTTAATAAACTACCTGATAAACCTACGGAATCCTTGAGCTCAGTGGGAAGGTGGGAATTTTTGTTGTTGTTATAGGGGGAAGGAGAGTAACCTTCCTAGATCGTCCTGATTTGAGGACCAATTGAATCATTCCCTTGTGATATCATGTCTTCGCACGGGGATTTCATACTGTAGAAAGACATTATGCAGTATGGCCTAAGGTTGGGAGGAAAGGCGTCCTCTCTTAGTCAATTGGATGTTGATATTTCCCTTGAACAAATAAGTGTCTAACTTGACTATCTAATTAATGGTAATGATGTAAATGTGTGGTTTTTTTGTTTAATGGGAAAATATGAATGCATGTAAGTGATGTATTAAATTCTTTTGTAAAATGGAATGTGCTTGTTTACCTTCACTATATAAATTTGTTAACTCATGAAGTTAAGTTAAGTCGGGATGGTTTGTATCCGTGAAAATCTTGCATCTTAAAAGGAAAGTTTGCAAGATATGGACAAAATATTCACTCAGAAAGAGATAAGAGTACCTTGGTATCTTGAGAATCCTGGAATGGGGTTGAGAGCGTTGAGCCCTATGAGAAGTCACCTGTTTTGGGTGGAAATCTTACAAGACATGCAATATTTCACCCAATTGCCTAAAGGAAGACCTTAATCAGTTTAAACATGGAACTCCAAAGCTCTTAGAAGTTTGGTAGAACCTTAGAAAAGCCGGAGAAAAGACCCTGACTTGTTTAGGTTTAAAATCAGGTTGTTACATTGGAAGAAACCAGTGTTTCGGGGTGGGTGAATTTGCAGCCATTGATTTGGTGAAGTGGGAAGATCCATGATGTTGGTCAAATGGTGCCACTTTTAGAGTGGTTAATTAAGGATGAATTTGAACTTCAAATGGGAGAGCCACAAATCGACGAGGACCGTCGATCTATCAAAGAATAACTAGGGAGAAATTTGGATTGTTGGATCTAGTAAGGAGAATGTCAAAGGTTTGAAAAGAAGATTGTATCAGGAGTCCGACATTAGGAACTCCGAGGACTATAGATCCATCATGAGGTGATCAATGAGATCCTATTCGTCATTGCTAGAAGTAATCATTTTGAAGGGGGGAAGGGGATTTTAAAACCATGATTGATAGTATTCCTTAACCCTGAGAAGCACAACGAATGTAGGATTAGATGGATGCAGATTAGAATGAGCTACTTGGAGTAGTTTGTGGAGCCACAATGAAGACACTCCAAGGGGGAGGGACTTTGAGAACAAAGGGATGATTGTTGATTGGTATGGGGAGAGAGATTTAATCTTAGTCGTATATTTTGTGGGCCCCATTTTTTGAATGGAAAGTCAAGTGGGAAGTAATCGTCAAGCATATGAGTATTCCAATGTAATGGTAGTCATTAGAACCCCAAATATGAGGATCTTTAGATCTTCGTGGGTGATCCTTCGAGATATCGTTGTCGAAAAGGAAAACTGGGTGGTTGGGCATTTTGATGTGAATGAGTCTGAACAACCATAGATTGGTGTTCTGAGGTCGATAAGCAATTCAGAGAATTTGAATAAGGGTGTTAGGTATCTTGTCACTTTAGTAAGCTAAGTGGAGAAACCTCCCTGATAATTAATAGGAATTATCTTCGATTAAATTGTGATTAGAGAAGTCCTCACCTAATAAATTGGTGAAACAAATACTGTGTCATCGAAGAAGAGGAAAGTCAACATCCCACCATCCTAAGGAAGTTTTAGGGGGTCATGTTTGTTAGAAAGTGGTATCAAAGTGAAGTTTAAACTCTAGGATTGAATGGATCACCAAGGTCACTTAAAATTGTCTAAGAAAGCTTTTACTTTGCCAAGAATGCATGATGTGATGTTGGTTATGTAATGGCTAACAATGTTTCACTTTTTTAGCACGTGGAGAGTGCGGAACATGAAGGCTAGTGGAAGTGAATGGTGCAATGCAACATGGAATACACGTCACATTTCAAATATGAGGAATCTGATGGCCGGAGGGATAGAGAAACCCCTCTAGATTTGATGGTCATTGTTAGAATCCTGAAGGAAGATAATGAGAGGCTTATGAAAACCCAAGTTGAACAAGAAGAGAAGAATGTAGTGCTACTACAAATCTTGTCTGAAATTTAGAAGCATATGCAACAAGGACCTAATAATCTAGAGTTGCAGCAATCAGAGAGGTTGAAAACCCCTTAAGATGCCCAAAGGCATGGATTAAGTCATAGAAATGTGGGGAGAAGTTCTTCCAAGAAAAAGCATTGGGATGCCAAGAAAAACAAATATGGTGGAAGTGATTCCATATGGTCGTCTAGCGGGAAGATTTCATCCGAAGAGTTGTCTAGTAGCGACACTGGGATGAGTGTTCTAAAGAAAAGGAAGATAAACTCAAAGAGATCTCTAACTGAACAATTCAATAAAGCTAAATTTCCTACCTTTGATGGAGAAATCAAGAAAGGAGAAGAAGTCGATGCATGGTTGTCTAGTCTGAAGAAGTATTTTTGGGTACACAATTACTCCGAGAATACCAAGGCAAGGATTGCCATTTTTAATCTGAATGGAGGGGCCTCCATTTGGTGGTAGGACCTCAAGGAAATCAAAGGATTGAAGGAAGGCAAACTGAATTGGAGGCAATTTGAGAAATACTTTAGAAAGGCATACTTATCGAAGAAGTATTGTGATGACAAAATCAAGGAATTCCATGAGCATAGGTTGGGTCATATTAGTATGGATTCCTATGCCAAAATATTCATGGAGTTGTTGTGTTATGTTCCTTACCTCAAGGACGCAAAAGAAAGAGTTCAACGTTTTCTCAGTGGATTTCCATATTCCTATCGAGACAAAATTGAATTTGATAAGCCAAATACATTGGAGGACACCATAAGGAATCCTAAGTGTTGTTATGATCAATCTGGGAATAATCCAGAGCCTTTTGAGGATTGGAAAAGGAAGGATAAGAGTGGATTCCAGAAAAAGGGATTCAAGTAATTTCCATACAAGAATCAGAAGAAGGGTGCACAATTTGGTCAGCTAAATAGAAGTGTGCATCAACAAAATTTTCCATCTCAAAGTGGAAATAGGCCAGCAGAGCAAGAAAGAGAAAGTGCAGAGGAGTCTAAGAAAGGACCTTTGTAGTGTTGGGGTTGTGGAGAACCACTCACGTTGAGGTATTTTCCTCATAGACATCATGACAACAAGAAAGTTTATCATATGTATGAAGCAACTCCAGTCAATGATGTGGCCAGAAGTGTGCCAAGGATATATGCAATTATGGAGAATCGATAAGAAAACCACCAAGCTTTTGTGGTGGAGATGGAAGGTATAATTTCCAAGCAACTTGTTTCTATTTTAATTGAACCTAGATCTAACCCTAGTTCTATCTCACCACAATTTGTTGAAGCACATGCCTTACAGAGGAAGAAACATGCAAAAACATGGTTAGTTCAATTAGCCACATGAATTAAGAGAAAGTAGATGAGGTCATAAAATATTTTTCCATTTGAGATAAGTGGGCTATGTACCCAAGCAACCTTGAATACCCTATCCCTAGGATCATATGATGTCTTACTAGGCATGGATTGGTTAGCTACCCACAAGGCAAAGATGAACTATTATGAGAAAAAATTTGAATTTGAAGATGAAGAAGGAAAAGCAAGAGTTTTGCAAGGCACTCAAACATTAGTTTCAGTAAGGAAAATATCATATTTGCAGCTTAAGAAGTTCAGTTGGAAAGGGTGGCCCTTATATGCTATACAAGTGCTTAACTCAATAGAGAGAAAGGAGTTGAAAGCTAAAGATCACAATGTGTTGTGAGAATTTAAGTATGTATTTCCAGAAGAGGTACCTGGATTGCCTCCAAAGAGAGATCTTGATTTTTCAATAGATCTTGTATCTGGAGTGGTGCCAGCATCAAAAGTACCTTATAGAATGAGCACACCAAAGTTGGTGGAGCTGAAGGTGCAGTTGAAGGAAATGTTAGACAAGGGATACATTAGGTTGAGTGTATGTCCATAGGGAGCACCAACCTTGTTTGTAAAGAAGAAGGATGGAACCTTGAGACTGTGTATATATTATAGGAAATTGAACAAGATGTGAACAATTATCCTTTGCCTAGGATTGATGATTTCTTTGATCAACTCAAAGGAGCTGTAGTCTTTTCAAAGATTGATTTATGGTTTGTATATCACCAAGTCATAGTTAAGGATAATGATATCCACAAGACAACCTTTAGAATGAGGTATGGACATTATGAGTTTGTAGTGGTGCCATTTGGACTTACAAATGCACCAACCACTTTCATGTGTTTAATGAATAGTGGGCTCAACAAATATCTTGGCAAGGTTTTCCTAGCATTTGTGGATGACATTTTGGTTTATTCCAAAACTAAGGAAGAGCATGAAGAACATCTTAGGATGGTGCTACAGGCGTTGAGAGAACACCAGATCTACACTAAGTTCAACAAGTGTGATTTCATTCAAAAGGATATACAATATTTAGGTAACATAATCTCAACATAAGGAGTGGTAGTAGACCTTGAGAAGATCAAAGAAATCATGGATTGGCCTGCCCCTAGGAATGTGAGAGAGGTGAGATATTTGATGGGATTGGATGGGTACTAAAGGAGGTTTATAAGGGGATTTTCCAAGATAGGTAATCCCAATACCTCATTGTAGAGAAAAGGGAAGAAATTTGTATGGTTAGCAGAAAGTGAGGCTAGTTTTCAGCAATTGAAGTATCTTTTAACTAATTATTGTTGGCCCTTGACCAAGTTTTGAGGATCCTTGGTCACTTTTGACCTATTTTTGGGACTTCGACGGGTTGTCGAAGGTGGAGCGCAAGACGAAGCGGAGATCGCGGTATCTCGGCCCCTTTTAGGGCCCTTTTTGGGATTCAGGATTATGTAAAAGGTATGGGATGTCGGCCCATGGGTTTACCCATGCTTAGGCCTATTTTGTAATGTATAAATAGATATCTAGGTGATGTAGGAAGGAGCCAATGTGCTAAGTACGAATAGTTGTGGATGCTTTGTGCATGCTATGTGTTAAGAACTTGCAGAGCTAAGTGCAAGTGATTGTAAGAAGCTTGTGTATAGACCGTAAGAAGGCTTTGTGCTTAAACCTAGCTCGGGGAAGGAGGATCTGGAGAGGTGCACGCAGATCTCCTGTCCTATTCGGAGTGGGTTCTGAGGCTTTGTGCATGTAAGGAGATTGACAAAAGATAATAAAGAAGACAAAGAGTTGGTGGACGTAGCCCCAGGGTGGGGGTGAACCATGTATATGCTATGTTGCTCTTCTTTGTGCAATGTGTTGATGTGCTTATATGATAACTTGCTTAGTGATTTGATGTATATGAATGATAGATAGATATGTTAATGCTTCATGCTTAATAGTATGAATGAATACTAGATCTGGCCTATGTGGATGTGCTTAGTGTTTGAATATAGTAGATCTGGATGAATACTGTGATGCTCTATAATTAGGGTTTAACTGTGTTGTAACTCAGACTAGATATTGATGAATGTTAATTTTTGAGTGCTCTGTTAAGTGTTAAAATCACATATCTGTGTCCCAGCTAAGGTTGCAGACACTTGATTCTTACAACCACCCCTTCCTCTACCTCAGGTGAGACTTCATCTGCTTCGCAGGTGTTGTCGAAAGGGTCGGTAGTTAGGTTTTGTTGGTGCATTGTTGTAGCATTGAAACCTGGGTCTTCCCCTATGCCAAGAAATGGTTCCATTGCCAGGACCTGAAACTGTGATTGTTGGGAACTGAGGAAGAAGAAGCTTTGTGCAAAGATCCGACCTAAAACTGTGATTGCTGGGAATTGAGGAAAAATAAGCTTTGTGCGAAGACCTAACCTAAAATTGTGAAATATGTGTGCATATATCTATCACTCTAGTGCGCGGTATTCTACTTGATTTGTGAAGCTCTGTGCCAAGAAGGGTCAGATCTGAAGAAAAGAGGTAAGATCTGCAAGCTATGTGCTCTGATAAAGGTAAGAATAGTGAAAAGTTTTAGATCTGGAAGCTTTGTGCTCTGCTGAAAATAATATTAGTGGAAATTTTTGTTTCTAAAGTATGGACCTAGGTATGTTTGATAAGATTTGTCCTAGCTTGAAAACTAGGGCACTGATAGATGAAAGAAGATTTGATATGAGTAGATCTGATAAGAATAGTGAAAGATATGTTATACCTATGCATAGAGAGAATGTTTGGACTAGCAAATGGATGCAGGATCCCAGAAAGAATTTTTTGCAAGTTAGCTACCATGATCCTAATGTGTAGTACAAAGGTTGGGGATCATTTAAGGGAAAGAGAGGATTAACCCTTTGTTACAGTTGCAAAAAACCAAGACATCTTGCTAAGGAATGCCCTGGAAGAAGACCTAGTTGCCTCTGTTGCAAAACTATGGACCATGAAGTATTGGATTGCCCTAGAATGATTGCCAAGCTTGAAAGGATGAACATGAGACAATAATACCACGAGAAAGGTCAACAACTAAGATTATGACAGAACCCTAGAAAGAATAAAAAAAAGTATTGCTACAGATGAAAGAAACCCTGAATGACCACCGACATATCAGCTTATTAGAGATCTTCAAAGAAAAAGAATGCATTGAAGTAAGAATAGGAGACTTCGACATTGACTGTGTTCTGGATGAGGAAACACAGGTGAATATTATGACAGAAAGAACTTGGGAAATTCTAGGAAAGCCTGCTATGATTCCTTCATTGGGAGGAATAAAATTATTCAGAGGAAAATTGATAACCCTATGTGGAAAGCTTACAAAGATATCTATGACTGCTCATGGAACTTTGACGGAGGAAGAATTTGAAGTTGTTATATTTATTGAGAACAATGCTCCATTTGCTATGTTGCTAGGAAAACCTTGGATTGATGAAGATCAGTCCAGAAGGAAAGAAGAAGAAATCTTAGAGCAGAAGAAGCAAGAGTTAAAAGATTTCATGACTAGGAGGATCGCACACTTGATTGAAAAACAACAAAACCAAGCGAAGCTATTTAAAACGAAAGACTTGGATTTCGAAGTGGGAAGAACACTAGAAGACCTACAGAAGAGTGAAGTACCTATTCCAGATACAGATGAAGTACTACCCATGATTTCTAGGAAAGAATATCAACAACGCGAAGTTACTCTGCCAAAAGAAGATAAGAATCAAAATGGAAAAAGGAATACCGAGATGAAACTCACTGGAAAGAAGGCTCGAAAACTAAGTAAGAAGAGAGATAAGATCGAAAATTTACAGAAAGTTCCAGAAGGAACTTCGCAGAAGGAAATTTTTCAAAATTGGAACTTCGTCGGGATATCAGAACAACGTCACATGGCACTTCGCCATGGCGATGCCATATATCCATTGGGAACAGGATAACCGTTAGACCGACAACCCAAATGGGTAGAAAGACATTTATGATCAGAAAATTTTCCACTAGACCGTTGGGACCGCGCCATAACGGACATAACTGAGTTAATAAAGGCTTTTCATCCGTTGCAAGAGATTTGTTGCCTTGTTATCTATTTATCCTGTCGCGCCACACAACGAGAACACTTTTTCTAACCGTGAATCTGAGCCCGTATATTAGTTGATTTCGCACATTGATCATCACACTCTTACCATCTGTCCTGTTGCATTGATTAGTTACTCTTCAAACCCGAGATATTCAACCATGAGCGTGCATGTCGAACGAGCTTAGCACTGCAGAGAAAATTGTCGAAGAAGTTCTCATTGACCTAATGATTGAAAGAGTAATGTCTCAAAGAGCAATGTCTGTGAGTATTCAAGCGTCATCGATGAGAGGAGTGAAAGCCTCTCCGTCGATTGCTTGCGGAGCCAGATCATCCCGACCATCAGCGGAAAAGAGAACCAAACACGGAGATGACCTAGCAAATGCGAAGTTGATCCTAACCATATTGACCGATTACATCCCGCCTCTGGCCGGCACGGTGAGTCGAGATAGCGTGCCAAGAGAATTTGAGCACTCCATGGTTACTGCGTACCTCCAGAAGGGGATACGTGCAGTTCACGCACAGCAGGACAAGATCGCAGTGTTGAATTTCAGTGACTTCAACCTCGTAGATCTCAAGAACTATAACATGCTCACCCTGTACAAATACTTGACCAGAACGAAGGGGAAGAACTCAAAGATAATCCCCCATCCATGGACGATGAACCTCGTGCAGTCCACCCTGTTAAATGTAATGAAAATCCCACACTTCGGAAGGCACCAGGGAGTGAACGCCCGTGTCAAGTTATTGCTTTCATGTTACCATGTCGGTTACTTATGACTAGACCATCGTAATACAATTGACCCGACGTTGATCCATAGGATCACCCGATTAAGTATGAAAGGACCCGACCCGCAGGAGTTCTATCCAGGAAAATCCACAGATTGCGCACTAGCACAGAAGATCAAAGATACATACGACGATGTTGAAAAGGGGATGTGAGGCTACAAGGTAGCCTCCATTTAGAATGGCGCAATGCACCTAGCCTACCAGCTAATAGCGGGAAAGTTAGTAAGGAAGAACATACCTACGCAGGTCATAGGCTTTGTCATTGACCTCGCAGAGAAGTGTGTGGAAGGCATGTATATGAACTTGGCGAAGTACCTAGTTAATCAACTAGAACTAGACTACCGCGAAGCACAGGATTAGGACTACGAGTTTCACTTTAGCTGGCTCCTGATCTTCATCGCCTTTGTTGCCCGGGAGATGCCGGAAGGTGCGACCTTTCCGGATATTGAACCGTTCGAGCCGCTTGCTGCGAAGTTCACTACACTCTGGTACTCGAGTGATATGAGCAAACAGTGGTAGTCAAATGTTGTTTTTCATACATATTACCTTCAGCTGAAGAGAGCCATTGAAGCTGAACCTTGCATGACCCCGAACACCCTACAGAGGTTCCGAACCCTGATGAAGTTCTGTGCAGATCGACACTTCATCTACATAACAGCGTGAGCTGATGAACATAAGGAGTAGCTTCAGTCGTACTACAAACTCACGGAAGAAGACCTGGAGGAAATCACTAAGGATTGGCCCGCATACCTCCTTATTCCCGTAGACCCTGTAGAGATGTATGACCCTGACAGCTTAGAGATCATGCATAAAGAACAGGATACACCTGGGCCCAGCAGAACAAAGAATATCGAAGAGATCCAAGATTTAAGCAATGCCTTAAGAAAGACTACTTCAATATCACCGGACCGAGGGGGTGATGATGAAGTAGAAGATATAAATGACCAGGGAGCTTAACAGAAGCAAGGCGAAGTAACACCGCCTAGAGACGAGGTCGATCCCTTGAAGAAGAGGAAGGTTTCTCCCCTGAAAACTTCTTCCCGGAAGAAATCAAAAGCCACCGTGACCAAGATGAAGATTGTGCTTACTGCCGATGATTTTGATTTCATCATCGCAACTCTAAACGACGCTTCGCTGGAAATCACAAAGAAACAATAAGCCAAGCAGGAGGAAATGTATGATAGAATTGAAGTCGAACTCTGAGGGGTATAGCAGGCCCTTTAGTCCAGTCATGTAGTCCCCACTGCACCCCTGCCATCAGGAGAACCAGATTTGGGAGATGAGCCAACCCAACTCCACCGACTAGCTGAAGCGGTCAAAGCTCGCCTTCGTCACGCTCAAGAAGAAACAGAACAAGTCACCCAGGCTTTGAAGCAAGTGCAAGGCGTAATCGTAGAACAACGCAAAGTTGCAGAATAGTATAAGGTTGCTCTCCAGGCAAAGTTTGAAGAAGATAAAGTATAGATGCAACAAGAAAAAGAATAGTTGCTCGCAGAGCAACTCGAAGTGAAGGAAGCAGTCAACAGAGCACTCCACTCTGTGACAGGATTAGAGCCACAAATAGAAGACCGAGCCACACATAAAGTAGAGCAACTTGCAGAAGCTATCCAACAGCTACAACAACGAATCACAGACTTAGAGCTCTGCACAATGCCCAACACCCCGCAAGATGTGAGGGATCAAAGAGAAGCAACTGCTCGAAGCACAGTTGAGAAAATCAAAGCCCTCACCATGGAATGTAAGAAACTCATTGATCGCAGTACCCATACATATGAGAAACTCACTGAGAATCCAAAACTGAAGGCACTGGAGTCGCAACTCCAAGAGGCGAAGTATCAAGCAGAGACAATACAGGCACAGTTGAAGCCCCTGCCAGTTGTGTAAAGAATGAAGTGATCCTAGGAGCAACGCACTGCCCAGCAACGGGTCCACACTATCCAAAGAAAAGTCACGAAGTGACTTAGAGGCTCCAACCTGTATAGGATAAGGCTTACCAACTATTCACAGGGATCGAAGGCCGAGGAGTGGAACTAGAGCAAGTCATCACTACAAATGAACATCGCCTAGAGGGACCTGTCAACGAAGCATTCATACAAGAGTTCACTGAACAGGAGGTCGTGGCACAACACCAAGTTGAAGCAGCTCGAGCCAAGCTTGAGACTTTTGAAGTAGAACTAGTAAGATTAGAGTGACTCAGGATGAGTCACAGGTGAGTGTTGGGGGATTGTTGGCCATTGACCAAGTTTTGAGGATCCTTGGTCACTTTTGACCTATTTTTGAGACTTCGATAGGCTGTCGAAGGCAGAGCGCAAGACAAAGCGGAGATCGTGGAATCTCGTCCCCTTTTAGGGCCCTTTTTGGGATTCGGGATTATGTAATGGGTATGGGATGTCAGCCCATGGGTTTACCCATGCTTAGGCCTATTTTGTAATGTATAAATAGATATCTAGGCAATGTAGGAAGGAGCCAATGTGTTAAGTGTGAATAGTTATGGATGCTTTGTGCATGCTATGTGTTAAGAACTTGCAGAGCTAAGTGTAAGTGATTGTAAGAAGCTTGTGTATAGATCGTAAGAAGGCTTTGTGCTTAAACCTAGCTCGGGGAAGGAGGATCTGGCGAGGTGCGCGCAGATCTGTTGTTCTATGCGGAGTGGGTTTTGAGGCTTTGTGCATGTAAGGAGATTGACAAAAGATAATAAATAAGACAAAGAGTTGGTGGACGTAGCCCTAGGGTGGGGGTGAACCACGTATATGTTGTGTTGCTCTGCTTTGTGCAATGTGTTGATGTGCTTATATGATAACTTGCTTAGTGCTTTGATGTAGATGAATGATAGATAGATATGTTAATTCTCTGTGATTAATAGTATGAATGAATACTAGATCTGGCCTATGTGGATGTGCTTAGTGCTTGAATATAGTAGATCTGGATGAATATTGTGATGCTATGTAATTAGGGTTTAAGTGCACTATAACTCAAACTGGATATTGATGAATGTTAATTGTTGAGTGCCCTGTTAAGTGTTAGAATCACAGATCTGTGTCCCAGCTAAGGTTGCAGACACTTGAGTCATGCAACCACCCCTACCTCTACCTCGGGTGAGACTTCATCTGCTTCGCAGATGTTGCTGAAAGGGCCAGTAGTTAGGGTTTTGTTGGTACATTGTTGTAGCATTGAACCCTGGGTCTTCCCCTGTGCCAACAATTTTCTTGTTCTAAATATTGCAAACCCTAAGAAGCGTTACTTGATTTTCATTGATGTTTGTAAAGAAGGACTAGGTGGGGTTATGCAAGAAGGGAAAGTGATCTCTTATGAATCATGAAAGTTAAACCAACATGAGAAAAAGTATGTTACCCACGATCTAGAGCTTGCAACGATTGTGCATGCGTTGAAAATATGGAGACATTATTTGCAAGGAAGAAGGTTTTTTTTAATGACAAACCACCATGGTCTGAATTATTTGTTTGACCAACCAAGGTTGAATGCTAGACATGCCAAGTGGATGGCACCGTTCAACGAGTTTGATTTTGAAATCAAACATATCAAGGGAAAAGAGAACAAAGTGGCAGATGTGCTCGACTGAAGTGTGCATACTATACACTTATCAACAACAAGTGTAGGAGAGTATGACATCAAACAAAGGATTAAAACCCTCTTTCAAGGAGATCATTTCTTCAATCAGGTAAAAGACGGGTTACAACAAGAACCCAGGGAAAGAAGATACGAAGGATATCAAATTTCAATTGATAAGTTGTTATTCTATAACAACAGGTTGTATGTGCCTAATTCAACAGATTTGAGGCACCTAATCATGGATGAGTTCCATAAGAGAACTTATGTAGGTCACCTTGGTTATCAAAAGATGGTAACAACAGTAAGGCAATTGTATTATTGGCCTGGAATGAAGCAAGACATCATTGAACACATTGCTAAGTTCTTAGAGTTCGAAACATGTGAAAGTTGATCACATACATCGTGTAGGTCTATTGCAGCCTTTGCAAATTCCAGAGTGGAAATGGAAGACAATTTCCATGGATTTTATTACCGGTTTTCCAAAGGTAGTGATGCAACATGATGCAACCATAGTTGTTGTAAATAAGATGAGCAAGTGAGATCATTTTATTCCTATTAATTCTACTTTTAAGACCATAGATGTTGCTAATGATTTTTTAAAAGAAATTTTTAGATTGCATGGTCTTCCCAAGATCATAATCTCAAATAAAGATGCTAAGTTCACCTCAAGTTTTTGGAAAAGTTTGTTTGCAGGCTTGGGAACACGATTGGCATTTAGAACATCCTACCATCCTCAAACAAATGGTCAGACCGAAAGAGTGAACATAGTGTTAGAAGACATGTTGAGGAGGCATGTTATGCATCAGCCCAAGCAATGGGAAAAGTATCTACCCCTGGTAGAGTTTTCCTACAACAATGGTTATCAAGAATCATTAAATATGAGCCCGTTTGAGGTTCTATATGGAAGGAAATGTAGAGTTCCAATTAGTTGGGACAATCCAATGGATAAAATTCCACTTCAAGTAGAGTTGCCGAAAGAAATGGAACATATAATGACTAAGATAAGGAAGAATATGAAGATATTCTATGACAAACAAAAGAGTTATGCAAACAACAAGAGAATTCATAAAGAGTTCAAAGTGGGAGATCATGTGTATCTCCGAGTGAAGCCCAAGAGAAGTCCCCTGAGAATGGGAATGTGTGCTAAATTGGTAGCCCACTATTGTGGACCATTCAAAGTTATAGAAAGAGTGGGGCCAATAGAATACATACTTGCACTAGCACCGACTTTTAGAGCTCACAATGTGTTCCATGTGTCTTTATTAAATAAATATGTATGAATATAATCATGTTATTGATTGGACTATGATACAAGTGGAACCAAAGGGAGAGTTCCAACTTGAGCCACAATGCATATTGGACAAGAGAGAAACAATGCTATGTAACCAAGCCATCGTGTAAGTCAAGGTGCAATGGAAACACTTTGTATCTAATGAGGCTACATTGAAACTTGAATATGCCATGAAGATAGAAACACCGTTTTTTATTTTCTGTATAATTGTATATACATGGTGTTTTAAACACTAAGGATGATATTTCTTTAAGGAGGAGGGAAATGTAACACCATGTTTTCCCCCATAATTGTAATTATGCTTAAGACTTCATATGATGTGATTATGAAGCATGTAATCATGTTTTGATTAATGAAAACACCAGGCATTTAACTGAGAAGGGAAAATACTTGAGAGTACTGGCCATGATATCACATGTGGAATTGATGAAGTGGATTGGAGAGGTTCAGTTGATATGTTTAAGTGAAGAAAATAGGAAGCTTGCTTAGAAAGCTTACCTGTATTGCAAAACATAAACACACACCTACCAATGTACTTAAACCTGCATGGACCCATGTGACCAATTATGGAAGACATGATTGGTGGTTGAGGTAGTTAATACTACTGACGGATCTGATCTCTTGAAGAGGCAAGGGTCAACTGAAAATCTAACAGAAGTACGCCCCTGGATTGCCCCTTCAAAATTTAAATCACTGACTAGAGGTCGCTTATGACAGAAGCCACGAGAATCCCAAGGATCAATAGAGGAAGAGGCCAAAGGTGAAAAAAATCACCAAGAGAAAAAAGATAAACATATGCATGCAGAGAGGGAAGAAGAGAACAACAATGAGAGACAAATGCATAGGAAGAGAACAGAGCATGCAGTGCACATGAGAGAATAATCTAAGGAAGAGTCTGAGCTATGATCTCACATGTTAAGGCCACAACGAACATATAAATTTGTTGGCGTAGATTGAAGAGAAAAAGAAAGTCGAGAGCTTCCATTGAGGAAAACATGAAGCTTGTCAAATTTGATGACAATCACCCTGGAACAGAGAAGACCCGCATCCAGACTGGAGTGATAAAGGGTCGTAGCTCGGTACTAACTAGACATAAACTGACACTGGTAATGGGAGGTCGTTGGGGGACTGTATAGAAGAGAAATGATGAGGAAATCTAGTTGATAAACTACATGATAAAATTGTGGAATCCCTGAGCTCAATGGGAAGGGGGAAACTTTTGTTTTTTTTAGAGGGGGAAGGAGAGTAACCTTCTTGGATCATCTTGAGTTGAAGACCAACTAAAGCATTCCCTTGTGCTATCATGGCTTGGAACGGGGGTGGCGTACTTTAGGAAGGCACTCTGCAGTATGGCCTAAGGTTGGGAGGAAATGCATCCTCTCTCAGTCAGTTGGGTACTGATATTTCCCTTGAACAAAGAAATGTCTAACTTAATTGTTTAATGAATGGTAATGATGTAAATGTGTGGTTTTTTATTTAATGGGAAAACATGAATGCATGTAAATGATATATTGAACTCTTGTGTAAAATGGAATGTGCTTGTTTACCTTCACTATATAAATTTGTTAACTCATGAAGTTAAGTTAAGTCGTGATGATCTATATCCTTGAAAATATTGCAGCTTAAGAGGAAATTTTGCAATATAGGGACAAAATATTCACTCAGAGAGAGACATGAGTACCCTGGTATTTGGAGAGTCTTGGACTGGGGTCGAGAGCCTTAAGCCCTGTGAGAAGCCACCTGATTTGGGTGGAAATCTTGCAGGACATACAATCTTTCATCCAATTGCCTAAAGGAAGACATTAATCAGTTTAAACCTAGAACTCCAAAGCTCTTAGAAGTTTGGTAGAATCTTACAAAAGCTAGAGAAAAGACTCTGACTTGTTTAAGTCTAAAATTGGGTTGTTACCCTGGAAGAAACTAGTGTTTCATGGTGGGTGAATTCACAATTGTTGATTTGGTAAAGTGGGTATTGTTGGTCGGATGGTGCCACTTTCAGAGTGGTTAAGTAAGGATGAATTTGAAATTCGAAGGGGAGAGGCCCGAATCGACAAGGACCGTCGATCTATCAGAGAGTGACTAGAAATCTGGACCGTTGGATCCAATAAGGAGACTATCAGAGTAAGGGCCATTGGAGGTTCGAAAAGAATATTATATCAGGAGTCTGACATCAGGAACTCCTAGGACCGTAGATCCATCGTGAGGTGATCAATGAGATCCCAACCATCGACGCCAACAAGAATTGTTCCAAAGGGGGGAGGGGGATTTTAAAACCATGATTGGAAGTATGCCTTAATCTTGAGAAACACATCGACCGTAGGATTAGATGGACAAGGATCTTTTGATCCATCGAAGATGTGCATGGTTGGAATGAGCTACTCAGAGTAGTTCATGGAGCCATAACGGAGACGCTCCAAGGGGGAGGGACTCCGAGAATGAAGGGATGACCGTTGATTGGTATGGGGAGTGAGATTTTATCTCAGTCATATATTTTGTGGGCCCCATTTGTTGAATGGATGCTCAAGTGGGAAGTAACCGTCAAGCGGATGCGTATTTTGACGTAATTGTAGTCGTCAAAACCCCAGATACGTGGTCCATTAGATATCAGTGGGTGATCCATCAGGATATCACCGTTGGAAGGGAGACCAACTGGGTGGTTGGGAATTATGATGGGAACGAGCAACCACAAATTGTTGTTCTGAGGGTGATAAACAAATCAGATCATTCGAATAAGGGTGTTAGGTACCTGGACACTTCAGTAAGCTAAGTTGAGAAATCTCCTTGAGAATTAATAGGACTTATCTTAGATTAAATTGTGATAAGAGAAATCCTCACCTAAGAAACTAGTGAAACCGGTAGCGTGTCATTAGAGAAGAGGAAATTCGACATCCCACCAGCCTAAGGAAGATTTAGGGGGTCAGGTGTGTTACACTTTCTATAGGTCCATGGTGGACCAACCTAAATGATGGAACTTGGGTCGAGGATCCACCCAAAGAGTGTCTTTGTGTTGATTCAGATCTAAACAATTGCAAAACCTCATTCCTTGACCCCGATATTTCAAAACCTATAGAAGAATTAAGGTTTTGAAAAGCTGGTTTGGAAGATTTCTAAGACGAGGGAGGATCCAATTCCAAATGGTGCTTATTGCTAATAAATATTCTTGTGAGCAAAAAATGACATTACTTCCTATGCCATCAAGAAGATCCTAATATTAATTATTCATCTCTTATTCCTTCATCTACATGGTGCTCACTTGAAATTTACAAATCTTAACTAACAAAAGACCTCTCTCTCTCTCTCTCTCTCTCTCTCTCTCTCTCTCTCTCTCTCTCTATATATATATATATATATATATATATATATATAACCTACCTTTTATTAGATGAAACAATATTAATAATAAAATGTACTTATATCTTTTATAGATTTTTCTTTCATCTTATGAAACAATTCTAATAAGATCTCTCATTCCTTTATCTTCTTGTTATGAGAAGATAAGGGATACATGGATCCTATAGTATTGTTCATGACACAGTCTAAATGTTCTATCTTTCTTATTTTTTTGGGCAACTATCACTAGAATTCAACAATGCATTTGTTGACCAAATCATAATTTTACATTGTTTAAATTGTGTTTATGAATGCATAAATTGATTCAACACCCTCAAAAACCCTCAGAACATCTAGAATATGCAACCTCAAACATTAAAATTTACAATTCCAGCTATCCTCCTAAATTTCTGATCGAATTTTGAGCAAAACTCATTGGAAAAATATGCTTTTAAAAA
>ML784792.1:219939-238947 GCA_009831015.1 Picea engelmannii
AACTACACCATTGTTTATTGCATATTATAAAAGAACAATGCATAAAGAGATATAAAAGAACAATGCATAAAGGGATATATGAGATGCTATATAATTGTTCATTGTATTGTTTAATAAAATACAATAACAATTCAATATTCTTAACATTTAAAAAATAATGTTGATGAATTATAATTTTGTTGGTTTTTTTTTGAAAAAAAATCTCAATTTTATTTATAATAAAAAAATTACATTGTCATATTATGTGAATGACATAAATACCTTATATATCATAGAGCTAAGTCAAAAAAGAAAAGTTATTTTAAAAGAACATAAATTACATATTTGAACAAGAGCTGAGCTGCATGGCAGCCTAGTCCCTGCTAGGTACCACACTGCCACGCCGCAGCAACAACAGACGTGGGTCACAGGAAGGTACAGGCTTTCTGGAACCTTCTACGAAGCTTGAACTAGGACCGCCCGACCCTTTTCTAAAACGTTAATAAGGATTAGTGGTTTTATCTATCATAGAGATGGGCGTTGCGCAGGTTTTGATTCTCCTTCTCTTCGTGTTGTTGAGATGTTCTTTGTGCCAGTGCATTTAGTCCCACTGTGCTCAAGATCTCTTCCACATCGAAGCAGCTCAAGATAACTTCAACTGAATTGATTGACAACAGGTTTTCCATCTTTCTATCATTTTTCTGCTTGAGTTTCGGTTGTCTCTTAGAGGGCATGATCAAGAAAGCTAAATAAGATTTGAGTTGTGAGACTGTTGTTAAGATTTGAGGCGCGAGACTGCCGCCATTGTAAATAACTTAAATGCCGTGTATATGGGTTTGAAGTGAATGGGAAGACTACTTGGAATATTTCTCTGAGACGGCTGAGGTATGGATTGTATTGTCTGTGATTATTAGAATCCTCGGTAGAACTGCATGATGGCTTTTACAGAGCGACCCGCGCTTCGATTTTTGTATGTGTTTTAATGTATGGGTTGCAGAGTCGGTTCTGCTCAAGGCTTGATGCATTTAACGAAGTACAGGCTTGAGCCTCCACTGTATCTATACACGGATTCTCGTCATCTAAATATTTACCTTTATTGTCCGAATCACGGCCCTTGGAGGAATTTGGAGTCAGCGTAATAATGGTGGGGAGGGAAGGCCCAGTGCACCCTAAGACCCAGTGTCAATAATACTAGCACAGCTGCTAACTCGCGGTTGGTGAACGTCGAAAGGCAGTTTACACGACTGTTAAACTTCCGACTGTGACCGTTGGTGATGCCAACATAGAAACGCGGTCATCGTTATACCTTAATATTTTTTAATCAGGTAGACGTGGCAATAAGTTAGTGAACATAGTAATTTTTAAACATGATTAGGTAAATGTAAAAAAGTAAACATATAAACGGATGTCTTTATAACAGCTCGAAAGTTAATGGATGAAATCAGAGCCATTCATTTATTGTGACGACTAAGAATATTCTAGGCATATTTAATCTCGTCCATAGAAAACGTATTAAAAACTAAAAACCTATTAAATGTGCCCATTGTCAATAGGTATACGCCTTTCGGCGTAATTAAAGATCGAATTAAATGTTGTCAATAATATTAAAGATATAATTAAAATATTAAAAACAGAATTAAATGTTGGTCTGCAATTTTGCAATAAAGGGTTCAAGTTTTTCATCAATCATAATTTTAAAAAATGGTTTAATTTAAAAATTAAAATTAAAAATTCAATATAATAATGTTTTACTTTGGAAAATTGTTTAAATTTATAGTCAAACTGTTTAGTCAATAAAATTAATGTCAAATCAATAGCAAACTCATTGCTATAGTCGTGCTTTAGCACAAACTAATAACATAATTTGAAAAATGTTTATTATCACAAAACTATACACTATATTAACAACAAAATAAAATTATTTATAATTTTTAAGAGAACAAAAAAAAATTACAAAAATCAAATCTCAAAATCTGTTTAATTTTATTAACTTTATTATTTATTTTTTTATAAATTATAATTTTATTAATTTATAATATTTTAATAATAAAATAATAAATAAATATTATTTATTATTTATTTTTATATAGATTATAATTTTGTTAATTTTATAATATTTTAATAGTAAAATAATAAATAAATAAATATATATTATTGAAATATTCATAAAATTAAAAAATTATATATAACAATAAAATTTATAATATTATAATATCACATTGTACCAGAGTGAATAAAGGCATGCCCGATGGGAACAATTGGTATCTATTCTTTTTTTTTCCACGAGAAAAAATGCGCTTTATATTCAAAAGGATATAAAAATATACATACAATCTTCGCGAAAGACAAATGCATAAGGAGATACTGTTCTTTTGGATCAATTCAGTCCTTTCTATCAAAACTACCTATTCCTTTTCTCTACTATGATCGGCATCCAGATCAAAAAGGATGTGCAGAAAAAAACATTAAAAGTCGAAATTCAAAGATTGATCATGATGGTTGGTCCTTCATTGCCATCCTCCCACTTTGAAAATCGAATTTGGCCAGGAGGCATAAACAAAGCTTTTTTAGATAGGGTATCCGCCTCGCAGTTTTCCTCTCTGTAGATGTGAGAGAAAGAGAGATTCCTTATAGAGATTGTGGCTTCTTGAGTTCTTTCTTTCCAGCACTCTAGGGCTGCCACATGGAAATTAGGTTGACCATTAAGCCAATCAATAGTAATTTTGGAATCTCCAAGTAGTAAAAGCTCGTCGGTGTGCAGGCGACATGCTAGAATAAGAGATGCCCACGCTCCCAATAGTTCTGCCTTCATATTAGTGCCTTGTCCACATTTTAGCGTCCAACGGATGCATGTGTGAGGGTTTAAAATGATTTTTCCTCCTGACCCATAAAGAGAGCCTCCTTGTTGTGTCGCGCCATCGAGCCAGGCAACTGCTCTATCAAGTGGAATTGCTAGCTTGTGTCTGAGGGATGGAGGGTCCTTGATTTTGGTTTCCTGATGTGGTCGCCTCAGCAAGAATGATGTTTACCACTCTTTGAATCGATGGTAGTCTCTCTTCAAAAAGCGTTGTATTTTTGGCCTTCCAGACATGCCAGCAGAGATAGACTGGAAGCAAAGAGTGGTTCTTGTTAGAACCAATCCAATTGCGAAAACAGAGAGGCACACTGGAACCTGTCCAGGGCGTGGTAAGATTTAGCGCCAAAGATATTTGATGCCAAACTAAACGGGTGAAAGAACACTATAAGAAAATGTGGTAAATTGATTCGTTGCACTGTTTGCACAGGATGCAGCGATTTGGGCCCTCCCAGCCACGGACTTGCAGATTCTCCCAAACCAGAAGTTTATTTTCAATCAAAATCCAACTGAAGAGTTTAAGCTTCAAGGGACAGTCCCCCTTACATATCTTTTGGCACCAGCTTGCATTGATTGATGTCCAGAATTTAGCAGCCAATGCCTGATACACATTTTTTGCAGTAAGAAAGCCGGTGCTATCCCCTCCCGTCCATATAAGGGCGTCCGACCTCTCTTGAAGACAAATGTCTGCATCAGTCAACTGCTGGGTAAAGTCGTCCCATTCTGCTTTTAACACGGAATCAATCTGTAGGTCCGTGCCATTAAGCCATTGATCACCTAATTGTCCCCCACTGGGCGAAATGTTGATTTGATGCATGAAATATATACTCTTGCTGTGTAGATGCGCCGGAAGTGGAGGAGAAAGTAGGGAATTTCTGTCCAATCCCAGAATACTGTCTCTGCCGACTTCAATCATGTAACCATTGCATGGTTTCCATGCAATCCATTGAAGAATGATCGGTAGCGATTTAGAGAGGTGTTTCCAGGTTTGTGAGCCTCTAGTAGGTTGCTCCGAGGCGGATCTGATCCAGATGTGAACAGGAAGGTGTGGGAAATACTTAGCTTTGATCACCTTAGTCCAAAGGCCAGGTTTCATTAAAATTCTCCAAAAAGTGTTTGCCGAGATCGCCCTATAAAAGAAAGGCAGATTTCTAAGTCCCCAACCTCCCATCAATTTGGGTTTTGAGATTACCTCCCATCTGTAGAGGTGAAATCCTTTGTTCTTTTTGCTACTTGTCCAAAGGAAGGTGAAGAATATTTGTCGTAGGGTCTTCAGAACAGATGCAGGGATGTGAGTTAACGCCATCCAATACACCGAGAGGCTTTCCAAGACGACTTTTATAAGAGCAAATCTGCCTCCCATTGAGAGCATTCTGTTGCACCAATTGTGGATTCTACATTCAAATTTGTCAATAAGACAAATCTAGTCTTTTTTTGTATAGCTGGTTGGTTTTATAAAGTAGCCCAGGTAAGTAAACCCCTCCGCTAACTCATGAGAATTAATATCGAACAAAACTTTTAAATCTGTTATCATTTCCTCCTGTGCTTCCGAGACCAGGAAGACTGACTTATGGATATTGGTCTCTAAACCTGAAACATAGCAAAAGGTGTTAATGAGAGAGTGAATAATGGTCCATTTAGCTAGATTGGCAGTGGTCATGATCAACATGCCATCTACAAAGAGTATATGCAAAATATGAGTCAACCCCGAGACTTTAATCCCTTTCAGGTGTCCTTCCACTTGGCTTTTTTTGAGTAATATGCTGAGACTTTCCAGGATCAAAATAAAAAGAAGAGGTGAAAGGGGGCATCCCTGTCGGAGCCCTCTCTCACAGTGAAAAGCTTTAGTAGCTTCCCCATTGATCAGAATTGCAAGGGTGGCAGAGGAAATACAACCCAATATCCAATTGGTAGTAATTATTCCAAAACCACTCTGTAAAAGAATAAGATGCAGAAAACTCCAGTTGATGCAGTCAAAGCCTTTTTTAAGGTCCAACTTTAGAAGGATGGCTTTTTGTTTTTTTGTCTTAATATTATGAATGCATTCTTGTGCGATGCCAATAGCATCGAGAATTTGTCTCCCTTTAAGGAAGCCAAGTTGTTCATCTGAAAGTGCCCGGGAGAGAATAGGACGAATTCTTCTGGCAATGATCTTAGAGATTAGTTTGTAACACAGATTACAAAGTGAGATAGGTCGAAAGTCTTTAAACTGCCTGGGTAGATTTTATTTTGGAATCAAAACAATAAAGGTATTGTTTAGCTGAGTTTTTACTACCCCTATGGTTCTCGCATCCTCCACGACATCCAAAAGATCCTGACACATAAGATTGAAAAAATGGAGATATTTTATACAAACCAACCGTCGGGTCCTGGGCTCTTTTCTTTTTTGAATCCTTTGATAACCTCTAAAATTTCCTCCTTCGTATAGGGAGATTCTAAATCTATTGCCTCCTCGGTTGATACCATCTTTGGGAAGAGTCTTGTTGTTTCTATCTGTGCTGTAAGACTAGGAGCAGAATCTTCCTGGTAAAATGATTTAAAATGATTGAAGGCCGTTGTTTTGATATCTTCTTGTGACTGGTGAAGTTTACCGTCCTCTGCCTCTATATCCCACAAATACTTTTTAGATCGACGAGAGATGACAACTCTGTGGAAGAAACGAGTATTTTTATCCCCGCCTGCCAGCCAAAGTATTCTGCTTTTCATGCACCATATCTCCTCGTCCTCACGAAGGTAATTGTTACGGGCTTCTTCTAGACAGTGAATTTTATAGTCAAGGTCAGCGCAACAAGCATCCTGGATCTTTAATCTGAGAAGGTCTTCCAGATCCTGTTCTATTCTACTTAAATCTACCTTTTCAATTTTCTTTTTTTCTTTTAACCAATGAATAGTAAGTGCTTTTAATCTGGAAAGTTTTCTAACCAGCTTTCCTTGGGCGTCTCCAGGTACAGTAAGGGTAGTGTCAGCCC
This sequence comes from Picea engelmannii, assembly GCA_009831015.1. Taxonomy (NCBI): domain Eukaryota; kingdom Viridiplantae; phylum Streptophyta; class Pinopsida; order Pinales; family Pinaceae; genus Picea; species Picea engelmannii. Next base: position 225,742 of record ML784792.1, read on the forward strand.
ACACCGATTTGACCAGGCGGTCAAAAGAATTCTCCCTCAGCCATTGTGGATTAAACTTGAAAGGTTGTCCATCTTCGAAATGGCCTTCACCTATCTGTAAGCAAATTGGTGCGTGATCAGAAAGAAAAGGGAGATTTACCCAAGCTCGGACGCTGCAAGATGGTGAGAGTAAATCTTCTGCAACTAAAAACTGGTCAAGTCTTTTGGCTATGCCTGCTGGTCCCAGTCTCCCATTTCTCCAAGTAGGCAGTACCTCTGCTGGCTTCAAATCGACCAAGGAATTTTTGTAAAAAATGTGTTTAAAATAACTCAAGAGTGGGTCAATCAATGCCTTTTCTCCCCACATTTCCTTAGGACTGGTGGTTAGATTAAGATCTCCAGCAAGGATGAGACTCTTAGCCGCCAATAGACCTAGTCCATCAAGTCGCTCCCAGAAAGCTTTGCGGTCAGCACATGGACCATATACGTTGAGCAGATTGAGTTTAGTTCTCAATTCAAAATAGGTCCCGGAAAGTAAAATCCCCCCTGGGCTAAGCATCGGAGAAAGATCAAAAAGGGAAGGGTCCCATGAGGCCAGTAGGCCACCCGAGTTACCTACAGAACTTGCAGCACAGGCCATCCAGTTCGGTCGGAGCTGATGCATAAAATCCCTAGCAACAGATGCATCCACTAGTGTTTCTTGTAGGAAGATGATAGACAGATGGGTCTTCTCGAGAAGTCTTCGCATGGAGGCAAGTTTCAGGGGTCCTCCAACCCCTCTGATGTTGAGGGAGAGAAGGATCATGATTTACCTCAGGCTAGGGATTTTAATCCTCCAAGAGCCCCTTGATTTGTAACAATAGATGATGTACCCGATGTCGGAGGTCCAGTCAATGTCTTTTTGTGCGCACTGCGTGTTTTTAGTGGCGAAAGTTCAAGCCCTAAACCTCTTGGATCCGATTCAGTCTCAGGAGGGGAAAACTTTGAGCAGTCCTTTCTCATATGGCCAGTTTTGCGGCAGAGGGAGCGACGAAACGAGATTCCTAAGTAGTCCAGACGTTAAGCAATAAGTTGACTTCTCTAATCAATCTCCAATATTTTAGGTAGTCCAGCCTGGATGTTAATTTCCACATAAATCCTCGCCATTCTTCTGTCTGGTGCTGTGAGAGAGTTTATATCCACCCTTAGAAAGCATCCTAAGGAGGCTCTAATAAGTTCAAGCACTTGTTGGTTCCAGAGCTGAAGTGGGAGACCTGGGAGGAGGACCCAGATATGCCTGTGGCTAAAGAACTCTGTGGAAGGATTAAAGCCAAGCCTCCATCGTTTGAGCATGAGGCTTCCCCCGTCAAATGCCCAGAAACTTCCCAGGATAAGGACAATGTCCTTTGGTTTCTTGAAGATAAAACCAAACCAACCATGTTGTAGCAAGTGAATCTTGGGTAGGTATCCTAGGAGACGTTTCCAGTTGTTTGCGATCCAATCATCGAAATTCTGCTTACATTTCTCTTTGTAAGCTAGCCTCCCAACTAAGGCACACAGGGCCAGGTTGCAGGCTTCTAAAAGTCCAACGTCCATTCCAAGAATGAGCTTGGGATGTCTCAATTTTGGTTTCCAAACCTTATGCAGCCTCTTGTAGGTGCCTTGTTTTTGAGGGAAAGGGGTACGATCAGAGTGTCTTCTTCCTTGCTGAAAGTTCCCTTCAATGTGTCCGCTTCCTTGCTGATAGTTCCCTTCAAAGCTCCTCTTCTGTTTACCAGGAAAACGAACTCCTTCCAATGTAGACTGTGAAGTTGTCCCGACAGTGGCAGGAGATAAAGACCGGCAGGTCAGGTTTGCAATGGGAGATGTTTGTGTGGGTCCAGATTTCAAGTGCAGTGGTGCGATAGATCGATTAGAGGCTCGGAAATGGCTGTTGCATATATAATCTATCGAGGCAAGGAGTTCCGGATGGTCCCATGGGTCTCCAAGACTCCCTGCAGTGGGGTCCAAGCACTTAGGCTCCATAAAATAAGCTTCTAAAGACTACTATCGGAGACTGTGGAGGAGAAAACTGATAAGGACTTCTGGAGTAGTCAGGAGAGAGGGAAAGATACGTTAGGGGACCCCCATCCTAACTGGCAGGTTAGAGGAAGAGCAGGGAGAGCTAAGTGGAGAGAGGAGAGCACCAGTGAGTCACGGAGAGGAAGCCAGGGCTAGCTTTAGAAAGGGGCCAGAAAATCACCTAAAGAAGATATTGGAGAAAGCGTACAAAGCTATCCGTAAGTCTAAAACCAAGACTGACTAAGGGAAACTGCCAGATTCAAACCAGAGTCAATCCTTCCATGGGCGCTAAGAGCTCACAAAAGCCATGGGGTAAATACTTAACCAAGACTGACACAAGGGAAACTTCTAGGGGCGCCAAGGGCTCTACAGTTGCCAAGAGCTTCCAAATTAAACTGCCAGATTCAAAACATATTCAATCCTTCCATGGGCGCAAAGAGCAGAGTCACTCCTTCCATGGGCACCAAAACCAACATTGGTAACTAGATTCAAACCTCCCATAGGCGCCAAGAGCTCAAACGTCCCATCACCTTCTTACAACTTAGTTGCATCACTTATGGATTTCGTTTTAGTAAAAGTAGAGATAAATGTCTTTTTGCAATGTTTTTATATTATATTATAATTAAAAGGATTATATATTAATGTAATATTGTATATATTTTAGTTAAATAAGAAAGTAATGTAATTTTTTTTTTAAGTTTAAAATTTGTAGCTTCTAAGAACTAGTCATCTTAAGGATGAATGCAATTTCTTTGTTTATGTTTATTTTTTCATCTAATTTTGTTGTATCATCTTCTTTATAAATGTTTTTAGTTTTGCTACAATCGTTTTTTTAGTTTTGAACAATGTTTTTAACTTTGTAATTTAGTAGGGTAGGTATTGGTTAGGGTGTTTGTGATTTGCATCCAAATTCAATTTGGAGTAGTTGGTATAAACTTATTTCATCTAATTACACCTCGAATTCCATTTTCGCTCTATCCCATTTTTTCTCGTCCACTTTTTGGTACGTCTCAGTTCCACTCACATTCGTCTTGGAGCATCTAACACTAGTCTACCCTACACAATTGCTCTGCAACTTGTTGCTCTGTTCCTTCGTTCCAAGTCCACCTCTCGCTGTGAGCATCAAAGTCCAACTCAACCACCGAGCTTTGTAAGTTGCACAATTTCTTTAATAGTGCCCTAATCGCGTTGTAATTTCGTGAACAATGTCCCAATCGTTACACCTAACCATGAATTCCATACCATTTCTACCACTTTGCATCTTATCTTCCATTTCCCCATTATCCCACCCACACGAGAGTTAATTATGGAGAGAGGTTGATAAATCTTCCTCAATAGTGATCTAATGGTGAACAATGTCCCGATCGTTACACCTAACCATGAATTCCATACCATTTCTACCCTTATCTTCCATTACTCCATTATCCCACCCACATAGGAGTTAATTATGGAGAGAGGTGGATAAATCTTCCTTAGTAGTGATCTAATGCATGTGATGGGAAACTCCTTTACTAACATCATGGTTTGATTTAATACATTCATATTGCATGTTTGCTTATTGGTAATTATTATTAATTTTAATATTTAATATCATAATTAACTTTTATTTTAGTATTTAATGTTATAATTAAAATAGCTAAATAAATTGACATGGTGGTATTTAATGTTATAATTCAAATAGCTAAATAAATTTACCATGGTGGTCTTTAAACACTCTTTAATTCAACCTACTTACATGCTTTGTTGGCTCTCCTCTACCAGCTTTGTTTCGATCTTTTCCTTTGGAATCTAATATAAACCCACTTACTCCTACTCCCCCTAAGAAACTTTGCTCATTTCAAATCTAGTAGTAACCCTTGGCTCCTACCGCATCTAAGAAAGTAATGTGTAACCCTTTGGCTCCTACCGCATCTAAGAAAGTAATGTAATTAACTAATGAAGATAAATTTCATTTTTGGTGATGTTGTATTTACATATTTTTAATCAATCTTTGTATAGTCATGTTTTATAGGGTATAACAACATAGGTGTATATGAGAATTATAACGTCGATTTGGTGGTATGATTAGAATTCGAGTATCATGTGATACATTAACTTAACTTATATGTGAAAAGCTACACCTTGCAAGTGTATAGCGTACACGCAAGCTTAACACCTTACACTCCAAACAAATACAAACAAACACTATCCTCAATTATATTTAAAGGAGATTCTAGAAACTTTTCGAAACATTGAATTTTAACTTTGTATGTAACCACAAAATTGTACTACGTGATAGGAGAGTGTTTACATTGAACCACAAATGTATAACATTATTTCCACTTCTATTGGTAAAGTACGGTTAGTGTTTGAAAAGGTGTAAAGTTCGGTATAATTTTTCACATTAAAACAAAAATAGACTCACTTTTTAAAAAATGTGGCATTTTTAAATTTCAAAATTAAAGATAATACATTTTATCATATTTTTTTTATAAAAATAAGTTTTTTGCGGGACTCAAGTTAGGTTGGTATGAAGATGTTTTGTTAGTTTAATTATTGGGAAATTAAAGAAGAGATCACTTTGCATATTATTATATCTAAATTTAAGGAAAAATTGTGGTGCTAAAAAGAATTAGAGGACAAAAAGTTAAGATATTATAAGGAGGTCATCAACCCTAATTAAAAAAAGCAAAATTCTCTTAGTGACTAACCTAAACAAGAAAATCAAAATTACTAAAATAAGAACAAACTTTCACTATCTACATATTAAAACATTGTGTAAAACAAGTCCTAAAAAATTGTGAGTAGAAAAAACTTATTATTTTTGTCACATTAAAAAGATTAATAATAAAAAACACTTTCTTTTAAAATATACTATATACAATAAACCAAATTTAATTTCAATAAATCATCATTATTATTATTATAACTATTATAATTAAATTCACTTATTATTATATCAAAATAATAAATAATAATATTATTTAAAATAAAAATATCTTTAAAAATCATTATCATTATTATTATAATTAAATTCATTTTTTATTATATCAAAATATATATATTAAAAAATACAAATATCTTACAATATATATATAAATTTAAGGCGAAGAGTTTACGTATGAGATGGAATTATACTTCTAGAACCATATCCGAATTAAATGACATGACGTTAAGGTATCTTGGACTGGATTCCACAATATTTATCCACAATTTATACACATGAACACGGTGTCTGACAATATCCTGACTCAGACACCCTCGCATTAAACTTGTTTCAGGTCCCATCACGCACATGTGAAAATGTACGACGTATTATTATCCGCACATTTACGAATCAATCAGTCCCGTCAACCTCAACTGACGAATTTCCAACGGAGAAACTCAATCACCATCACATCGAGCGAATCGTGACAGTTGGAATCTTGTCAAGCTCAATGTATTTTAATTTTTACAGTCAAGTGATGTTGGTATTGGCGTTTGGTTCTTAGCAAACGATACATGTTCCCACTTCAAATTTCAAATCCGTGTTATCGCTGTGAATTGAATGCAGATTGGTTCTCCGTTAAAATTTGATTGTAAACCACGGAATAACCTAAGGAAGCTCCGTCCAATCTTAAATTTAAGCATAGTCTAAACATTCTAACTTTTGACAATTTTCCGGTGATTTTTTCTATTTGATTTTGCTCAAAATCTGATGTGGAATGGTTGAATTTGCAGATTTGAGTGGAGGGTTTTTCAGCACGCTAAATCTATTTATGGATTCAAAAGTACAATTTAAATAACAACAAATAGCAATTTTGTCCAAATTTATATTACCAGATCCCGACCAAAAATCCTCAAAATAAAACACATTTAGCAAACAACTTAAATTTAAATTTCTGTTTCTGTTCTGTTTCTGTCTATAGTCTAAGAATTTACCAACAACATCTTCTAGAAACTTCAGCAAAACTTAAGAAGTGAATTAGCCTATCTACGTCATTATCGTTGGCAGTTTTGGACTTGGTGGATGACAAACTCATGCCGGAGACGTAAAGTAAAAGAACTGGAAAATAGGACTGTTCGATAAATTTAGATAGCCTTAAAAAATAAACCAAGTCTGTAGAAAAAGCCAGACAACTTAAGAAAAAATCAAAATTTATGAAATCAAGGATTTTTTTTATATATTTAACATGGCCAAAGGGTTTTTTTTATTAATGATCGAATAAAAAAAAAAAAATTACTTTTTTATATTTACTTAATTATATTAAAAATTACTTATATTTATTTAATCATATTAAAAAAATCACTATATATTCATTTGATTGTCAAATTTAAATAATTAGAAAATTTACTTAATCTTAACCATTTATTTAGATATTAACATTTTATTTTTTACAGTGTTAAATTTACATTTCTGCCAAGTATGACCATATCTCCAGTACTACTTTATGTCCTCTTCCCACCAGCTAAAAAACTAAACAAACATAAATGGATCAATCCATTAGTGAGTGTATTGAAACTACTCTTTATGTTGAGGGCATCCTTCATAGTGCGTGCTAATTCTTTTTGGTATTTCATGAAAAGAAGCACAAGTGTTCCTATTTTCAAGAAAGCTGAGCTTAAGGGAGAGCAAGTTTTGAAGGTACTGTCGAATTTAGATCCTCCGTTGGCAGATAAGGAATTGATCAAGGTAATCACCGATGTAGTTGCGGTGAAGAACACTGAGAATAATAGTATTTAAAAATTTACGAGAGACCCAATTGAATTGTAAATCTCATCGTTTCATTTTCAAGTGCTTGCAGATGGTAGAGGTATTTAAAAAACATTTTCATGATGGTTTCGATGAATACCCATTCATGACATAGGAGGCATTTCATTCTTGTTTAAACTATATTGAATTGAAATAATTAGAATTGAGAGGATGATATGAATGAATGATGCTTTATATATCAACTAGGTTGTGCTAGTAAAATAAATTTAAAAAATAAGATAAAATTTACATTTATAATACTCTCTTTGAAATGATTTCTCACATGATGGTCACTGCAGTGGGCTGGAATTTCAAATTTATCTTACTTGTCAAGTGAAATTTTGATGACAATCATTTATTTTTCATGCTTTCCCCAAATCAAGAGTGTCAAATTGTCTTGTGTTGTTATATGTAAATTTGAGTAAGTCAGTGAATGGATATTCAATTAACTATTAACATTTTATGTCAACTAGGCGTATGGACTAATTCAATTTCAAGGATTAGGAGTATGGACTAATTCAATTTCAAGGATTGAGAGTTTGAAACTAATTAAATTTTATTTATTGTTATATTTAATCCTCCAAGAAACCTTTGACCAAATAAGTGACACACTATAGTAAACTAAGCACCTAAAGGAATTTTCCAGATCCTGTCTTATAGTTGGGGCATAATACTCTGCGCACTCATACCATGAGCACACACGCCCCCTCAAATCCATGGTGAAATAAACTTAATGGAACTAGATGTTCGAGTCATGTGAGCTTCCGACACTAGAATATAGCTATTGTCAATCCTCTAGATTTATAAGACAACTTTCATGCAAAACATTAGACAAACTATTGCACCTAGTTTCCCTAGTGACAAGCTAGTAAGAGGTTTTTTTTGTAAACTTAAAGACTCATTGTATTCGATGATGCTCACACTTGTGAAGAAATGAAATTAAAACTAGCTAAATGAATTACATAACAACACCTCAGAGGAGTGTTATTCTATATACAACATCACTAGATTGATTTGTTATTCATAAAATTTAGCACTCTATAGCTAGGATTAGCACTTTAGATGCTAAAAGCACCTCTTCATAATAGAACCTAGGATTCCAAAACTAAGATTCCAATTTAGATGCAAAAGCATCTTCCATGAGAATTAAACGTGGACTAATGATATAAAACTCCCACCTATTAACTATTGGACGAACTTAACCAACAAAATATTATTTTATATACAACTACAAATATTTTGTTAAACAAGTAATTTAGTTGTTAACTAGCATAGGACATTGTTGATTCACCATTATTAAAGAAAAACAGATTTGAAATAAGTAGTGTTTCACTCCATGCTTTCTTTACTTGAGGAAGGGGAGCTCTTACTTAAAAAAAAATAAAAAAATTATTAAAAAATTATTTTAAATAATATTTTGAAAAAAAACATTTTTTTTAATAATAAAAAATATTTTTATTAAAATTATTTATATATTATTTTAGAGAATATTTTTTAATTATTTTATTTTTTCAAAATATTTAAAATATTTTTTTTTTCAAAATATTTTTAATAAAATTATACATTGTAAATTTATTTTTTATTTTTTTAAATAAAATAATAAAAAAATACTTCTATTAAAATTATATTTATACTATTTTATAAAATATTTTTTAAAATACTTTTAATTATTTTATTTTTTCAAAATACGTTTAATAAAATTATACACTTTAAATTTATTTTTTTATAGATTTAATTTTAAATTATTTTATTTGTTCTCATCTTTGCTCCTTAATTAATTAATTCATGTATAATTAAGGAAATCTACCGGTAAAATTCCTTTTTAGTGTTTTTTTAATATTTTCCTATATATCACATTAACAACCTTTATTCTGTGCTGCAATCATTTCAGACCGGATATGACACCACATTGCCCACTTTACAAACATATTTGAAAGCATCGGAACCTTTACAGCCAAGCAGATACAACGTACGATCGTGATTCATATGTTTTAGCTCGGCATTTACATATACATATATCTGGATAACTTCATAACTGCACACTTAGACGTAGTAAAATTCACTGCTGGGTTGCTACAGCGGATGCGTCGTCAAATGTGAGTCTATCTCAGTAGTGTTTTATAAATAAATCCGCGACATATTTGCTGGTGGCAAGTTATCATACTATTTGTTTTAACAGATCACAAATTTATTATGGCGGATTGCTTTAGTTGACTTAGGAGAACACTCTTCTAGAATCCCTGTGACATACACACATGAGGCATCATTATTAAGCCTCTGTTTGCCTGTCTCATTCTGTCCGGCTCTATCTAGATGAAGAGGTTCAAATATTTATCTTAGTAATGAATTCAATGCTCTGATCTTAGGTTTCGTTGCAGAAGTGGTTGAAGGGATTGGATGCCTGCAAGGTCATGGCAGTGTCTGTGGATTTGGAATCAGGCGGGCTGTGGCGATCTGGGCACAGTGCATGGAGTGGCGAAGACAATGCCTTCTCTGGGTCTTTCAGTAGAAGGAGTATCCATGTGGAGGACGACGAAGAGGCCCTCAAATGGGCTGCTCTTGAGAGGCTCCCAACTTATGACCGGCTGAGGAAGTCCATTTTAAACGAAGTTGCAGAGACAGGGAGCTTCAGATATGAGCATGTGGATGTCACCACGCTCTCCAATGAAACTCGCAAGAAGTTCATTGAGAGAGTGCTGCAGGTGGCCGAAGTGGACAACGAGCGGTTCTTGACGAAACTCAAAGAGAGGATTGACAGGTAAAGCAGATCTGACGTCCAGTTTGAGCTTTTTGCAATGGTGAAATTATATTGTGATGATGGAGGCAAATTTTTGGTTTTACAGAGTTGGGATTGAGATGCCAACTATAGAAGTTCGGTTTGAGCACCTGAACATTAATGCAGATGCCCGTGTCGGAGGCCGAGCCCTTCCTACTCTTTGGAATTTTACTGTCAACATAATCGAGGTAAAGGATTGGACAATATTTTTATGATTTGGTTGTGCTTGTCCTTGCTTTTCAATGAGTTTTGGTTTGGAGGGTCAGTAAAGGTAATCCAGCTCGTCAGTCCCACCTGGGTATTACCGACTCCATTGCAATTTGTTTTGAAATTGCTCTTCCACTGAGCTACATGCCTCTTTCGTGACAGACACCTTTTCTCAGACCATCACCTCGACCCTTGGCTCTCCTTTTCTTGAAAATCAGCTCAATACCCGACTCCGTTACCATGTTAACAACTGGACAAGTTAGGAGTGAAACCCAGGACCCGTTTGACATCAATGAAGACCAGGTCGTGTTTGACATCCAGGCATGGATTCTCCAAGCCACATTTTGGCTCAGGCTTTCTAGTTATTGCCAATCAGCCTCAGCACCTTACTTTCATAGAAGTTCCACACGCTGGGCAACCTAGCCTACTTTGATATCAAGGTGTGGATTGCTTTTTCATAAAGGCACTGAATCTGTTTATTTATCTTTACTAGTTGATAAAAAGAAAACCATTTGATGTTCCTATTTTTTCTGAAATATGGTTAAGCAACGTAATTCAAACATGGGCAGGAGTAGAGCCTTTGTGTGTTGTGTGAGAGAAGTTGTTTGATTACCATCAAGATAATATGTTTAAGTGTAAGAAAAAAATCACCTTTTTTGATAGTTAAAGGGAAATACTTACTTATTATCTATTATATCATAGAGGATTATATTACAGTCTAGTCTAGCTGTGATTTAGTGGTTGAGATGGAACACTGCATATACAAATGCCCAGGTTCAAACTTTTGACAGGAGTAAAACACTTATATGTATGTGAGGAAGGAAAGGTGTTTGATTTCCAATACTCCCATTCAAACCACACTTTGGCTCAGGCCAACACCTAGCTCTCACAGAAGTTCCCAGAAGTTCCATGCGCTAGTAATCAAACCCAAAACCTGCCCACTGCAAGCCAGCCTACTCTACCACGGAGCTACATGGCCCTTTGATATCAAGGTGTGGATTGCTTTTCCAACAAATTGTTGAATATGTGACTCTACCATGGAGCTACATGCCCATATGATAACAAATTGTTGAATATGTGACTCTACCACGGAGCTACATGCCCCTATGATATCAAGGTGTGGATTGCTTTTCCAACAAAGTGTTGAATCTGTTTCTTTATCTTTACTAGTTAATACAAAATAAAAACCAATAGTTTCCATCCTTCAGGTTCCTCCTCTGTTTTCTGCATCCTTCCAGCAAAGCAAATATGTTCAGGCGAGGCCACATATGATATCAAGGTGTGGATTGCTTTTCCAACGAAGTATTGAATCTGTTTCTTTATCTTTACAAGTTAATACAAAATAAAAACCAATAGTTTCCATCCTTCAGGTTCCTCCTCTGTTTTCTGCAACCTTCCAGCAAAGCAAGTATGTTCAGGCGAGGCCACATAATGTTTGTTTAGTAAAAAATCACCTTTTGGGTTAATTGAAGGGAATGCTTATCTATTAGCTGGGTATACCATATATGGTAACATTGCAGTTGGGCTATGGCTTAGTGGTTGTGACGGAGAGGTTCAAACCTCGGCAGGTGTAGATATCCTCTCAGAGAAGCACAGAGATCCGAAAGCACAGAAATCCAGGCACCCAATTCTAATGGCAACCGGTCTGTTTTGAGGTTCAACACCCAATTAGCATGGGGTAAGAATGAAATTGGTAATTTTAACATTTCGCCGTTCGACCGCATCAAAAATGGTGTTATTGTGCAGGGATTTCTTAACGACGTGAAGATCTTGCGGTCAAGGAAGACGACTCTAACAATCCTCCATGATGTCAGTGGCATCATCAAGCCCTCTCGGTAAACTTTTCATATGTCCTTTTTTCCTAGATAGAAGATATGTAGCATAGGTCAGCCGTTTCAGAGACTTTCTCCATTCTCATGAAACGTCATTGAACTGCTCAGAATGACACTTCTTCTTGGTCCACCTGGTGCTGGAAAAACTACATTGCTAACAACTCTGGCTGGAAAGCCTGATCGTGATCTCAAAGTAAGTTTAGGATCTATTCTAATAAGACAATACTGTAGAAATGTAATCCAAATTTTAAATATGTGGCTTATCAAATTCGGCATCATTCTTTAATGTCATGTGTGCCCAATTGATTTGTTGTCTGGACTCTGTATTTTAGTACTTCAAAATAAAACAAGTTTTCGTGGAAGTAATTTTATTTCTTACAGAATTTTTTTTTCTTTTTCCTTTTTACAGGTTACTGGAACTGTAACCTACAATGGGCACTCATTAAATGAATTTGTGCCTCAAAGAACGTCTGCTTATATTAGCCAGCATGATTTGCACCTTCGTGAAATGACAGTAAGGGAAACATTGGATTTCTCTGGGCGTTGCCAAGGTGTCGGGGCAACATACGGTGAGTGTTTGTTTAGTTTTTTCTCGAAGTTACACCTTTTTTCCATTGAATATTGAGCCCGTGTTTATGGACTGCCTTCCAGAGCTGCTGCAAGAACTTTCAAGACGTGAAAAGCAGGCAGGCATCAAACCGGATTTGGATGTTGATGTCTTCATGAAGGTAGGCATATCTGCTAAAAAGAAATGGTTCTATTCAGAGTTCCTCAATTAAATCTTGAACACCTTTGTGTTCCTCAATGGGGTTTTGGTTTGATGGTAGACCTGGGTGTTTCTTACCATGATTCAAATCCTGAAAGACATGTTTTGTCCCAGGTGGGCCGTCTTTCCCATTCAAGCTAGCTATCTTGCCTGCTGAAGCAGGCCCCCAAAAGTCTTCGGATTTCGAATTTCTCACATATTGCAGAACTTGATTTTTCTTATTGCTACAGGAAACTGCAATTGAGGGACAACGGACTAACTTTGTCACGGACTATGTGTTAAAGGTTATTCTTCAAAAGCTCAGGCTTATGGAATACGAATGCTTCAGGTTTTTTAGGCATACGGATTATTCACATAGGTTGCGGTGTCTTTGGTTTCTTCCAGATTCTGGGCTTGGACATTTGTGCAGACACAATGGTTGGAGATCAGATGCACCGTGGAATCTCTGGGGGGCAGAAGAAGAGAGTTACCACAGGTGGGCTAAGCAAGAATAGTTCCTTGGCACCACAGAAAATTTGCATTTGCATAATGTAGTAGTGCCAAGGCAATTTGCTGATTGTTTGATAAGATCTTTGCAGGAGAAATGCTGGTCGGTCGTGCAAAAGTTCTTTTCATGGATGAAATTTCAACAGGATTGGACAGTGCTACGACTTTCCAGATTATCAAGTGTTTCCGCCAAGTTATCCATCTCTTTGATGCGACAATGTTGATCTCTCTTCTGCAGCCTGCCCCTGAAACATATGAGCTATTTGATGATATCATCCTACTGTCTGAAGGAGAGGTGGTGTATCAAGGACCTCGAGAATATGTGCTTGATTTCTTCGAGTCCATGGGCTTCAAGTGCCCAGACAGAAAAGGGGTTGCTGATTTCTTACAGGAAGTAAGTATGATTTCT
>ML784792.1:256381-271862 GCA_009831015.1 Picea engelmannii
TTTTTCTGAGGTTTTTCTATGCTATATTGATATTTGGTTCTTAACAGAAACCCTCTATTGAACATCTCAAAGTGTTTGGTTGCGATGCTTATGTACATGTTCCAAAGGAAAATATGAGTAAGATGGATAATAAAGCTGAAAAGTGTATCTTTATTGGTTATAATGACGTCATGAGATGTTATAAGATTTGGAACCCATAAAAGAAGAATATTGTTTACAGTGATGATGTTGTTTACAGAGAGATGAAAGATGTTCTCAAACGTGAATTTCTACTAAGGGAAGAAGAACCTGGGAAAGAGTTAGACGATCTAAAATCTAACTCAATAGAAGAAGATGAAGCAGAAGAATAAAAATATCATACCCCAGTATTGAGGAGATCAGTGAGGGAAAGAAGGAAACCAAAGAGGTATAGTCCACCCAATTTTTGTGCTAATTTTTCTTTATATATAACTGATGAAGATCCCATAAATGTCAGGGAAACAATGAATTCAGAGGATAGTAAACTCTAAAAGTAGGCCATCGTTGAAGAGATGGATGCCTTGGATAAGAATGAGACTTGGGATCTAGTTGAGTTTCCAAATAGAAGAAATACCATTGACAACAAATAGGTGTTTAAGAAGAAGTTGAATGCAGAAGGCAAAGTGGAGAAATTAGAATAGGTCTGCATTTAGATTTAGAAGTAGTGTCATTAGATAGTTAGTTATAGATTTTAATTCATCTGAGAACCTTTGGTTGTCAGATTCATATTTAGATAGAATTTTAGAGTGGAAACCAAGCCCACATACTAGTTGAAAATGTTATTCCAAACGAGAGCGAGTCTAATTGGGACTTTCCATCATGTGTTATTCCTTACTTGTTTGACAGGCCTTTTAGACCCATAAACACACCATTTTCCAATGATCCGGATTTAAGAGCGGAACGAACTGATTAACAGACTGAATACAATAAACATAAAGATAGGAAGAATAATACAAATATTCAGTGAACAATATCTTCTATTAAATAATGAAATAGGCTGAAACTCTAAAACTGCAGAACTGAAACTTGCTCGAATGGTGGTAGCTATCTCTGAGAAGAGATGTGGCTGCTATGTGCATCCGTCTGAGCAGAATTAGATTACAATGAGGCTCCAGAGGCCCTTTTCATATTACTTATGAATGCCAAAACCCTAGACATCTAAAAACCTAACCCTAGAAGGTGAAATGCCAAAAGTCATGTGGGCCCTATGGGTAAGTTGGTGTAATTTGGTACCTCAATTTCCTAGGGTCGTAACTTTTGCATACGACCTTCGTTTTAGGCGTGTGATAGCCCATTGGAAAGGTCTTTTAGAGAACTACACATTCCACCATCAGACTCTGATTTCGTCTACACTATGACTGTGGCGAGCCAAAAAAAACAATGTTTAGAGCCCCAAAACATCCTTGAAAGTACAATAAGATGTACACTAAGTTGGATTAGGCGAGAGGCCACCCGTATCCACCTAAAAAATGTGTGGGGCTTCATACATCCCAAGAAGTGTAGAACTCACAATTATAAAGCAGTACAGAAGGTCGTGTTGAACAAAAATAGACACAAGGAGCTAGTTGGAATAGGTGGGTGGCCACCAATATCCACCTGGATCAATCCTCCCCCCTTAGGAAGCAATGGTCTTCATTGCGTTGTGTTCCCCCATCAGGGGAGGAAACTTCTGCTGGATTTGGCCCCGGGTGAGCCTGTTGGCACAGGGGTAGACCCAGAGTTCAACGCTTCAACAACGCACCAACAAAACCCTAACTACCGACCCTTTGGACAACACCTGCGAAGCAAATGAAGTCTCACCTGAGGTAGAGGCAGGGGGGTTGCAAGACTCAAGTGTCTACAACCAATATGGGACATAGATATGTGATTACAATTCTTAACAGAGCACTTAAACAACAATATGTATTAGTTCTCGAATTTCGTTCACATCGCAGATAAAACCCTTATTACAGATCAACGTAGTAACCATAAAGATCAAATACTTTCATTCATTTAGCACATAACATTAGCTCAGATCTAACATTCATTCATCTTTAAGCACTAAGAAACAACATCATATCCGTTCGTCATACATTATAACAACAACACTAAGCAGATAAACAAATAAACAACATCACACAAAACACATCAAGACACAGGATATACGTGGTTCACCCCAGTGTGGGGCTACGTCCACCAACATCTTCTTCTTCTTTATTAGTCTTCAATCTTGTTACATTCATCTTCTCCTGTGCACAAAGCCATAGATCCAACTCCGCAGTGGACAAGTGATCTGCGTACAACGCACTAGATCCACCTTCCCCAAAACTAGGTCAAGGCACAAAGCCAACTCCTTACTAGCACAAAGCCTTACTTTACACAACCATATTGCAAAAAGCAACTTCCAATCTCTTGCACTAAGCGAAACATACTGTGCACATAGCTAACACTACTTCTTACATCACTTAGCTACTTCTTATTTATACATTTACAAAAAGGCCTAGCCATGGGTAAACCCATGGGCCGACATCCCATAACCCATTACATAAACCACAAGACCCTTTGCTGGGTCCACAAGCCCACAAAATAAGTGAGATCACATGATCTCAGCTCTTCCTGGGCGCTCCATCTTCGACCAACCCGTCAAAGTCCCAAAAGTGGTCAAACACGACCAATGTTTCCTCAAATCTTGGTCAAGGGCCAACAACCCCCCAACACTCACCTGTGACTCATCCCGAGTCACTTAGATCTGGGCAACGTACCTTCAAAGGCCTCGAGCTTAGCTCAAGCTACCTCAACTTGTTGTTTTGACAGAGCCTCCTGCTCGATGAACTCCTGAATTACTTGTTCTGTAACGGGCCCTTCTAGGCGTTGTTCCACTGTCATAACCATTTGATCCAGTTGCGAGCCTTGTCCTTCAATATCTTCAAAAATCGTGCAAGCTTCGTTCTACACCGATTGTAATCTCTGTGTAACATCCATGACTCTGCTCTGGATGGCAGTAACCTGCTGCTAGAATGTGCATTGTTCCTGTGATATTTTCATCCTATCCACTGCAGTGAGTAGCTTCATCTGTGCCTGGACGGTGGATGCCTTCTGTTGCACCTCCAGGAGATGCGATTTCAGTTTCTTTAGCTCCAGGTCTTCTACGAGGCATTCATAGGTCTGCGAACTATGATTACTTAATTTCTTACACTCCGAGGCAAGTGCCTTGATTCTTTCTACTGCATTCCTGGCAGCTTCCTCCCTTTGATCGTGCACTTCTTGCAGAGTGATCGACATTGCTTGGAGCTCCAAATCCATTATCCGTGCTTGGAGATGCTGAATGGATTCAATGAGCTTCCCTACTTTCATCTTGGTTGAATCTGGTTCCTCCTGTGCCAAGCCCGACATAGAGAAAAGTGCTTTAGTTACCGCTTCTTTAACCGTAGTCTAATCTGTGAGCAACTGGGTTTTTTCTTCTTGTATCTTCACATTGTTCTACTTGAACTTTGCCCGAATTTCATTTTTATCCTTCCGCGCAACTCAAAGTTGCTCTAAGACCTCCTCCTTTTCTTTATTCAAGGCCTCTGTAACATGTTCCTTTTCTTCTTGGACTCACTGAATTTGAGCCTCTGTTGCATCTGCTAACCTTCGTAATTGGGTGGGCTCATCCCCCAATTCTGCAATCTTCGACGAAGAAGGCGCAATAGGTACTATGTGACTCGAATGGATGGATTGTTGTATGTCCTTGAGCTCCTTCTCTATTCTTTCATACAATGTTTCTTGATTCACTTCATGTCTCTGGAAGATATCCTCTGAAGCGTCCTCCATGACTGCGATGATGAGATCAACATCGTCCACTATGAACACATTCTTCGACTGAGGCTTATTGGCTCGGGTCTTCTTTCTTGCTGAGGGTTTCTATGAGGAAACCTTCATTTTCTTCGATGTTTCAGACTCTGTAGGGGGATCCTTCGATGGTGTAACTTCGCCTTTGCCTTGATTTTCTCCATATTCCCATTCTTCTTCTAGATTCACTTTGTCTCCTCCTCCTGCGGGTGAATCAATCCTACTTTCCTCTGAGGTGCTGTCCTCCTCATTAGTTTCTATGTTCTGCACTTCCTCCTTTTTCTTCGTGCTAGTATGTCCATCATGTTCGACCCGAGTGACCAAGGGGCTTCCAATGATGTCGGGGTCAGAGAGTTCTGCATCCTCAACTGGTACAAGGAACTCTGCTGGCCATTCTTTGGTGATCTCCTCCATGTCTTCGTTGGTCAGCTTATAATAGGACTGCATTTCCTCCTTACTTTCATCTGTGTGCGCAATGATGTAGATAAAGTGCCGATCTACGTGGAACTTCGCTAGCGGTCTGTACTGATGCAATGTGTTTGAAGTCATTCATGAAAATGCTTCAGCTGCTGGTAGTAAGCATGGAAGACAACATTCGACTGCCACTGCTTCGACATGTCATTCGTATACCACAAGGTAGAGAACCTCGTGGCCAATGGTTCTGATGGCTCAACTTATGGAAATGTCGCTCCTTCCGACATCTGCCAAGCGACAAAGACGATCAGTACCAGTAACCAAATGAAATGGAATTTGTAGCCTTGATCCTGTGCTTTGTGGTAGTCATTCTCCACCTTGTTGACAAGGTAACTCTCCCAGTTCATTTCCATTCCTTCTACACACTTCCCTGCGAGGTCTACTATGAATCTTGTGACCTATTTCAGACGGTTCTTTCTGACGATCTTTCCAGTTATAAGCTGAAAATCTAGGCGCATTGCGCCACCCTGGATGGAGGCTACCTTGTAGCCTCACTTTCTCTTTTCGACATCGCCATAGTCTTCCTTTATGCATTGTGCCAACGGGCGATTTGAAGTCTTCCCTGGGTAGAACTGTTGAGGGTCCTGTCCCTGCATATTCAGTGCTATGATGAGGTGAATTAGTGTTGGCTCCACATTGACACACCTGTCAAGCCACATATACCCTCCATGGTAACATGATAGGAGGATTTTAACGCAAGCGTTAACCTCTTGATGTCAGCCAAAGTGAGGGATCTTCATCACGTTCAGGATCGTCGACTGCGTGAGATTCTTAATCCACGGCTGGGAGACTATGCACAACTTCTTCCCAGTTGTTCTCATCAAATACCTATGTGGCGCGAGCATTGCGTGGTTCTTCCTGTCTCTGAGGTTAAAATTGTTGTTCTTTAGAGCTGGGATGTGTCCTAACTGGGGTCCAACTACGCGTATCCCCTTCCGGATTTATGCGGTGATCAACGTGTACTCAAAGTCACGCGGGATATTGTCGTTGTTCATCGCGCCAGCCAAAGGCGGTATGTACTCCAGCAAGACCGATGAGATCTGCTTCGCATTAGCCAGATCATCGTGGTGCTTGCTTCACTTCTCAGTTGCGGTCCGTCTAGAACGATGTCCAATCGAGGGGGATGCTTGCAATCCTCCAGTCGAAGATGCCTATATTCCTACAGACATAACTCTCTCATCCATGAGCTCCACAAGAATCTCCTCCACAGATTTCTCTAACGCGCTATGTTCATCCGACATTCACACTTGTAATCAAATATATCAGGTAGGCAAATAGACAAGCGAGGTAATCAAACGGATGGCAAGGTCTAGAAAGCACAACGTGAAACAATGGATTCTCTGTTAGCTCGGATAATCACGGGTGGAAAAAAGTGGTCCCGGTGCAGCGTCTGATGGGTTAAATAAGAGAGTGTTGTAATAGATTCCTCCAATGGGCAAGAATGCCTCAATCAATACAAATCCATTCGTTATGGTGCGGACCCAACGGTCCAACGACGGTATTTCTGTCAATAACTACATTTCTAGTTGTTCCAGAGCGTTATTCTAATGGTCGGGGCACCTCCCACGGTCATATAGCTTCGCTGTGGCGAAGTCCCATTCTGCGGGGTTCTGCTATTCTGGCGAGGTTCAACTTCTATAGATCTTCCTCCTGTGAAGTTTTTTTTGGAACTTCTTTTAGTTTTTCCAACTTGGATTTCTCCTTACTGAGTTTCCTTGCCTTCTTTCCTATGATATAAGTCTCTGGATTCCTCTTTCCATTTTTACTCTTATCTTCTCTTAGCATAATGACTTCGCGCTGCTGATGTTCTTTCATTGGGTTCAAAGGTAATACCTCTTTGCTTACTAGGTTCTCGGTGGACATACTTTCTTTTTTCATGGATAGATCCTTTAAACCTTCCCGTGTTCTTTCAACTTCGACAACTAATTTTATTGCCCTATGTTGCTTCGACTTATCCTCTTGTTCTTCTATTAGTCGCTCTATTTTTTTGGCTATGAAGTCCCTTAGTTCTTGATTTTTCTGTTCTGTAGCTTCCTCCTCTGCTTTCCTTCTGATTTTATCCTTCTCAATCCAAGTCTTTCCTAATAAAAGTGGGAAAGGAGCATTGTTCTCAACAAATTTAATGACTTCAAAGTCCTTTTCTGTCGATGCTTCATGGGAAATCATAGGTATATTAGTAACTCTTCCACATAGGGTTATCATCTTTCCTTTAAACAAGCCTATCCTTCCCAATGAAGGTATCATAACAGGCTTTCACAAAATTTCTCAATTGCTTTTTGGCAGAATGTTCACATGTGTTTCTTCATCCAATACACAATCTATGTCGAAGTCTTCTATTCTTGTGACTATGCACTGTTTCTCTTTCAAGATCTCTGACAAACTGACATCCTTGTGGTCATTCATTACTTCTTTTAACTGTACTAACATAGTCTTATCTTTCTCTGATTCTTTCTCTCTTTGATTCTCTAACATATCCTTAGTTTCTTGACCTTCTTTATAGTTTTTTTGTCTCATGTTCATCGTTTCGACTTTAAAAATCATTCTTGGAAAATCCTCAACCTTATGACCAATAGATTTACAACAAAGACAAATAGGACCTCCACCAGGGAATTCCTTAGCAAGATGTACTGATCTTTTGCAATTATAACACAATGTCAATTCCCTCTTTGTTTTAAACTATCCCCAGCCTCTCCTTGACTGCGCACTAGGATCACAGTGCTGGACCTGCATTCTGCAAAAAATCTTTCTAGGTTCTTGCATCCACTTATTAGTCCAACAATTCTTTCTATGCATAAGAATAGCGTTATTTTCTCTATTTCTATCAAATTTATTTAGATAAACTCTTTCTTCTAACTGTGCCCTAACATTCAGGCTAGGACAAAATGTATCAAACATACCTAGATTCATACTTTCGAAACAAACATTTCCACTTATCTTACCTTTAACAGAGCACAAAGCTTTAATATCTTACCTCTTTCTTTTAGATCTGATTTCTTTCTTAACACAGAGCTTCACAAGTTGATTAGAATATTGCGAACTACAACAATAGATCTACGCACAAAGTTTTCTCTTTTCTTCAGTTCCCAGAAATTACAGTTTCAGGTCCTGGCAATGGAACCATTTGTTGGCATAGGGGCAGACCCAGGGTTCAACGCTTCAACAACGCACCAACAAAACCCTAACTACCAGCCCTTTCGGCAACACCTGCGAACCAGATGAAGTCTCACTCGAGTTAGAGGCAGGGGGGGTTGCAGGACTCAAGTGTCTACAACCAAGCTGGGACACAGATCTGTGATTACAATTCTTAAAAAAACACTTAAACAACAATATGCATTAGTTCTCGAATCTCATTCACATCGCAGATAAAACCCTTATTACAGATCAATGTAGTAATCATAAATATCAAGTACTTTCATTCACTTAGCACATAGCATTAGCTCAGATCTAACATTAATTCATCTTTAAGCACTAAGAAACAACATCAGATCCATTCGTCATATATTATAACAACAACACTAAGCAAATAAACACATAAACAACATCGCACAAAGCACATCAAGACACATGATATACATGGTTCACCCTAGTGTGGGGCTACTTCCACCAACTTCTTCTTATTTATTAGTCTTCAATCTTCTTACATTCATCTTCTCATGTGCACAAAGCCACAGAGCCAACTCCGCAGTGGACAGGTGATTTACGCACAACGCACTAGATCCACCTTCCCTAAAATCAGGTCAAGGCACAGAGCCAACTCTTTACTAGCACATAGCCTTACTTTACACAACCATATTGCACAAAGCAACTTCCAATATCTTGCACTAAGCCAAACATACTGTGCACATAACTAATACTACTTCTTACATCACTTAGCTACTTCTTATTTATACATTTACAAAAAGGCCTAACCATGGGTAAACCCATGGGCCGACATCCCATAACCCGTTACATAAACCCTAAAACCCTTTGTTGGGTCCACAAGACCGAAAAACAAGCGAGATCTCGTGATCTTAGCTCTACTCGAGTGTTCCATCTTCGACCAGCCTGTCGAAGTCCCAAAAGTGGTCAAACACGACCAATGATTCCTCAAAACTTGGTCAAGGGCCAACATAGCCACTTGCCTTGGTGTAGGAGTTTCCCTACCTTGACAACCCAATAAAGCTGGATCCGTTGCTCGCGAGTGCCCTTGAATTGTGTGTCCACGATATGATCGATGGATGCTTGTTTCATGCAGTGAGGGTTGAGATCTATTGGTATCAGCTGTTCGACGATCTCAAAGGTATCCAATAACGGTGGAAAATATGGCCTAAGGAGGTCCACATTGAATAATGGATGCAGACCAAGGAAGGGTGGAGTGTTGAGCTCAAAAGAATTTCTACCCACAACCTTGGTGATAGTGTAAGGCCCATAGCGAAGTAGGCGAAGCTTCCAATGGGGTCTGGTGAGATGCTCCTTCTACAAATGTAACCAAACTTTGTCACCAACCTAAAACTGGTGTGGTACCCTATGTTGATCGTGGCTCTGCTTGTACTTAACATTGGATTTACAAAAAATCTCTTGGACCTATTGGTGGATGTGTTGAATCTTCTCAATGAATATGGTGGCTGTGTCAATCACAAACTAATCAGGGGAAGAGTCTATCTGTGCGGTGGCAAGAGGAAGTGCAACATCAATGGGTCCCAAGGGTTGGAATTGCAAACCCACCTGAAATGGGCTATGGCCGATGAAATTATGGAGAGCCCTCTTATAGATGTGTTGGACATATGGGAGACTCTCGTCCCATGTATGGGGATGCTTAGAATTGTACATGCGCATGGTGTGCACGATCATTCGATTGAAGACCTTAGTTTGGCCATCGGTTTGGGGGTGGAAAGTAGTAGATATTTTTGATCTTGGTGTCCAATAGAGACCAGAGACTCGACCAAAAGGTGCTAAGAAACCTGCTGTCTCGTCTGGAGATGATGGTCTGTGGTATCCCAAAGTGGACCCAAACTCGTTCGAAGAAGATCTTGGCAGTATCTGCTGCTGTGACATTATTCTTACAGTCTGTGAGGATGGCCATTTTCGAAAACCGATCAACGACCACAAACACACAGTCATTTCCATGCTTGGTGGACGACAAACTAGACATGTAATCCATTGAGATGGATTCCCACGGCTTCTCAGGAATATAAAGAGGGGTGTATAAGCCTTACTTCTTGATGGTTGGCTTGGAAATGGTGCAGGCAGTGCAATATCTGATATACTTGCTGACGTCCTGTCAAATTTTTGGCCAATAAAAATGTTTCTGAAGAATGACCACATTTTTCTCTACGCCAAAATGTCCTGCCACCCGACTGTAGTGGGCTTCCCAAATTAGATTTGCACGCTCGCTTGTAGGAACACAAAGATGGCCCATGTGGCATAAGAGTCCATCCTGAATGTGAAAATCAGTGACAGTGGCACCTGTACCCAAGAGATGATATGTGGTGGCAAAGTCTGGATCTTGCTGATAAAGTTGGGGCCACTCCGATGCTTCATGTCCACAGGACTGGAGCACAATGGTGAGTGCATCCACATAAGGCCAACTGAGGCAGTCAGTGACACAATTGGAGATACATGTGTTATACTTGATGTTGAGATGGAACTGTTGCAGGTAGGTGGACCACTTCTGATGGTGGTCGTTCTGCAATTTCCCTTGTGTCTGTATGAACTGTAGAGGCTTGTGATCAGTGTCTATGATCGTCTCTTTCCCCATAATATAATGTTTCCATTGAAGACAGGCTTGTACAATAGAATACATTTCCTTATCATAGGTGGGGTATTTCCGGACAGTATCAGAGAGTGTCTCACTATGATATGCCACATGATGCCCGAGCTGAGTGATAACTGCGCCCACAACATAGTTAGATGCATCATTCTCAATCTCGAATGGTTGTTGCCGATCGGGTAAAGAGAGTACTGGATCTGAGCACAAGTGATGTTTCAGATCATCGAATGCTCGTTGCTTCTCCTTCCCCCATAGTAACTTGGCTCGACCATCTCCCTTGGTCACCTGGTTGAGGGCCCATGCAATATGGGAGAATCCCAACATGAACCGTCAGTAGAAATTGACTAGTCCCAAGAAGCTCCGAAGCTCGATCAGTGTGGTTGGGGATGGCCAGTCATGGATGACTTGGATCTTAGCTGGATCAACATGTACCTCATGATCATAAACAATGTAGCCCATGTATTGGACCCTGTTCATGCCAAAAGAACATTTTTCCAAGTTGGCATAAATCTTGTGCTACCACAGAGTGCTCAAAACCTGTTGAATATGTCGCATGTTCTCCTCCCACGTTCTGCTGAAGATGAGGATTCCATCCAAATATACTACCACAAAGGAGTTTGTGAAGGGTCTCAATACATCATCCATCAACCTCATGAAAGTGGCTGGTGAATTTCTTAAGCCAAAGGGCATGACTAGCCATTCGTAGAGACCTTCTTTAGACTTGAAGGTTGTCTTCCAGACATCAGCTGGTTCGATGGGAACCTGGTGGTAGCCAGACTTCAGGTCAAACTTGCTAAAGAAATTTTCTCCTTTGAGTTGGTCAAGAAGGTCATCAATCCTAGGAACGGGGTAGCGGTTCCTGACTGTGATTTTTTTAAGGCTCTGTAATCAATGCAGAGTCACCAAGTCCCATCCTTCTTCTGCACCAGTACAATCGGGCTTCCACAAGGGGAGGAGTTAGGTTTGATGTGCCCCTTTTGAAGAAGCTCTTGGATCTGAAGCTTGATTTCATCATTCTCCATCAGTGAGCGTCGATAGACTGGCCCATTAGGTAGAGGTGCCCCGAGGGTTAGATCGATTGGATGCTTGACTTGACAGTGTGTCAGTACCCCTGTAGGTGAGGCGAATATGTCTCTGTATTCTTCGATGATCCCATCCACTTTCTTCTGCTGCAAAGAGAGGCATTGTGTAGAGGCCATGAATGTGGCGATGACCTTATACTTACTGTGTGCACGTATCACAAAGAAGAAGAACTTCCCGTTTTATAAAATGACCTTACTGCATTGCTTAGCAAAGATTAAAGAAATAATAGTAGGTGGTTCCACCTCTGGGATCCTGTATAATTGTCCACCCAAAGTAATAATAACACTGCGGGGTCTAGACTCATACACAACATGACACTTCCACAAATATGGTTGTCCTAAAAGAACATCACAAACTTCAAGGGGAGAAATATCACACAGTACCTCATCTTTGAAAGGCTTGATGCCATAGGAAAGACGACACTGTTGGCTGACACAAAGATCCCTTCCTTGATGAATCCAGCTGATGGTGTAGGGCTGTGGGTGCGGTCTCGTTGGCAGGTCCAATCGCTTGACGACCTCTGCTGAAATCAAGTTATTCTGACTACCGCTGTCGACAATGAAATGAATCGGAGCCCCTTTGACCCACATCTATGAGTGAAAGAGACGTTACCCTTCCTCTGGTTCTTCTGGTTCGCTTGGACAAAATTTTGTGGTAGTGATCGTGGCACTGGGTTCAACATCAATAATCCACTTCCCTCCTTCAGGATTTGACTTGGGATCAGAATTGACCTCTGACTCAGAAGCCTTCAGCTCGGCCACGAGGGACTGCTTGGAGCAACATTTGTCGGTGTTGTGTCAAGGACTTTTATGGTACTCGTACTATTTTCCCGTGTCCTTCTTCATCTTCTCGTTTCCCTTCTTGTGTTGCTACTTGGATGAATTGTCCTGAGGGAAACCATCTCGACTTGGTCCCTTACTGTATGGGTTGGGGTTGCCTTTGCCCTGCTTCGACTGTGAGGGGTTTGCAGATCCAAACTCTCATCGTTTCTTCTTAAATTTATGCTCGATCTTGACAACATATCTATAAGCCATGCCCAATGAGGAAATTTCCATGAAATCCATTTTTGTTTGAATGTATCTATGTAAACAACCACGATATTTGAGTACCAGATGACACTCAGAATATTTGATACCCAATTTGGTGCGTAGGGTATGGAAAATATTGGTGAAGTCTGGTACTATTTGGTCCCTTTCTTGATGTAGGGTGGTCCATCTGGTATACTGGTCCTCGTAGTTGTACTATTCTTTAATGGAATCCCAGAAGGAATCCCATGTAGGATCCACCACAAAAATTGCAGATTCTTCCACCGCCCTTTGCTCATAGTAAGTATCCCACCAATATTTAACATGGGGAATGACCTTGAGGAGTGAAAAAGTGATCTTTTCCCTATCGAAAAAATTGTGGACCGAAAAATATCCTTCGAGTAGATTCAATCATTTATCTACAACATCCACATCTATCGATCCTTCAAATAATGGAATATCAAAATTTACATGTACCTTGAAGGGGGTTTCATGGCCGCTTGATGAAGATGCTTCTCTCGTGGGAAATCGTCGAAGGATCTGCGCGAAGTTGTCCATCATTTCGTTCCTTTATCACGTGAGGGCTTCCTCGAGCAACATTTTAATAATATCTCTTGCTCCATCTTTTTTATTTTCGTCTCCCATGGGTTTTCGTCGGGCTCGGCGCGATCGATTTGGTAATGACTTGATTGGTTTGAGTCCCAACTTCTTGTACCCAGACCTTGTCATGGACATGCAAAAAGAAAAATAAATGAAGAGCAGACCGCTCTGATACCACTGATCTGGATTTAGAAGCGGAACAAAATTATTAACATAATGAATACAATAAACAAAGAGCCATGAAGAATAACACAAATATTCAGTGAACAATATCTTCTATTAAATAATGAAATAGGCCGAAACTCTAAAACTGCAGAACTGAAACTTGCTCGAATGGTGGTAGCTATCTCTGAGAAGAGATGTGGCTACTACGCGCATCCGTCTGAGCACAATTGGATTACAATGAGGCTCCAGAGGCCCTTTTCATATTACTCATGAATTCCAAAACCCTAGACATACAAAAACCTAACCCTAGAAGGTGAAACACCAAAAGTCATGTGGGTGCTGTTGTTTTAGAGTCTGTACTTAAGGCTATAAAGTACAGGGTCTAGGCATCCGAAAGTGAGTAAAAGATAAAAAGGGGAAAAATCAACCTTTGAAAAAAGGAAGCTAAGGCTGATTTCGAAGTTGTCTCTGTATCGCTTCCAAATGTTCCTGGATACTTATATCCCGTTCAATTGCGGCCCATGAACATTCGAGTTCGACCCGGGTGATGGCAGTTTTAAGTATGGTGTCAAAAAGGTTCAAAGCGATGCTTGTTTTATCCGATAGGCCGGGTTCAATGTTGGGCTGTCTTGCAAAGGGCACGGTCATGGAGGAACAAAAAATGAAGAGAAAGTTCGTGGTTTAAAATGCTACTTCTATTTTTTGACTGTATAAAAGAGAACTTTCGAAATCCGATGTTAAAGGTAGAACACAAACCAAAGGCATTCTTCTGTAACTGATTTAACTTTTTAAATAATCATGTATGAAATGCGAGAAAACATTAAGCCGTCAACAATGCGAGGCTCCTATCAAGGGAGAATATCGCCCTGTAAACAGAAGACGAAAAAGACAAGAAGTAATCTGATGAAGCATAAAATATAGAGATCTAAAAAGTTCACGGGTCTTGTACCTGCTGATAGCCGATATAGAGGAAAAACTCCAAGCGATTAGAGGACTAAAAAGTTGGTCACCACAGTAGAAGTTGCACTAAATTGTAGCTAATCATTCATCAAAAATATATATGCGAAATGAAATTTAATATAAGATAACAGAGAAAAAAAAACTCATAACTCAGTCTTCACAGAATCAAGAATCTTCAGATTGCTTTGTATTAATTTTCAAAAGGAAGAAAGTCTATATTACAATCGACCAAGAAAGGTCCAGCCTCCGTTCTCACTTCAAAATGCATATTTATACAAACTTCTAAACATTTGGATCTCAATCATTCCAGATGTTTTCGGTTACAAAATGGGAAATTTAAGCGTTTCGATTCTTTGTCTTTGTCCTCCTTCATGCGGGTAGAGCACCTTCCTTTCTTTACTCTTCGGGTTCTAAAAATAGAACATGCAGACACTTGTCATTATTTGGCACCAGAAACCTGCCCCTTCGCCTGCTTGGTGCAAGTGACGCACCTCTCCACCAACTGGGCTATCAACCTGGAAGGCTCTTCTTGGTTGTTTGCCTCAAAAGTGTAACAATCCTTCACTAACTGTGGCAGCCTTCCCCTTACTTGTCAGTCTTCAGTGATGGTAGAACATAACTGTACACTAGGTTTTATTAACCATTTATCCACTTGGACTATATTAGTCTGGCTTATCTGTGATATTTTAGCCTGCTCTTTTTCCTTGTTCTCCATGATATTGAGAAAGTTCTTGGCTATATCGATATGGCCTAGTGTCCCAGCGCTGCTTTCCCTGTCGAGATTCGACAAAATTTCATTTATCAAGCCAAAAGTTTCTTCACAAGAATTTCTCATTTCTTTAGCTCGTTCTCTGCTTTCTGATATATTACGCTCCCACGCCTTCAACAATATATTTCCTCCGGTTTTCTTTGGGATGGAAATCCTGGAACTACTAACCATTTCTTTTTTCGTCATGGCTATAACAGCCTCTTGGAAAGCGACCCAAGCCGCTCTAGCTTCTCTTTCTCTCAAAGAAATGTATTTTAGTACTTGGTCAATGGTCTGGCAATGGTTTTGGATGGCCTCCACTTTAGCAAGTAAATCTTGTTGAGCTACTGACACTCTTTTTTGGATTTCAATAACTTGGGATTTAAATATCCCGATATCTATAACCCGACTCTCGACAGAATTCAACTTTACCTATAACTGCCTGATCAGTTCTTCTTGCTGGCTTACCTGTGCTCAACTGGTCTGGGCCAACAGATGTGTTTGCTCGAGATTGGATCTAAGCTGCTCGATTTCCTTTTGATCGACTGCTCTGGCTTGTTCCAGACCTGTGTTCATCTGATCTCTGGCATTTGCCTCTGCTGTAGCCAGCTTAGCCTTCAAATTACCGATCAAGCGGTTCTTCCGCTTTAACTGCTCCTTTAGAGATCCGACGGAATATTGGTTGGCTATAGAAAAATCCCCCAACGTCCCTGCTATATGAGTGGTGAATTCCTCCTTTTTCATGGCCTTCCCATCGGCTAGGATTTTAAATTTTTTGGCTACTATGCCTGCTTCTCAGTAAAGCTCTTGCTTCACGAAAACCTTTCTCTTCTTATCGAAGAAAAATTC
>ML784793.1:11075-32993 GCA_009831015.1 Picea engelmannii
TCCGAGCCCAGACTTTTGTCTTTTGCAAAATGTCATAAAATCTCCCAAATCTCCTGTTTTGTAACTGGATTATCTAAAATAAAATTGTCATCCTCTGTCACAAAGCGTTGATAATGTCTGGCTATATTAGCTTGCTCCATCGGAATGTTGGTTCCATCAATTGCATACAATTGTTTAAAGTATCTTGAAGCCTCATCTTTGATTTCCTCCTGACCTCGGACCAACTGGCTGTTTTCTGCCACTATTTCCAAGATATGCTTCTGATTTCTTCTCGCACTAGCATACTTGTGAAATAATTTTGTATTACAATCTCCACGTTTCAGCCAAGTGGCACGACTTTTCTGACATCGATGTTCCTCTTCATTTTTTAGAAGGTCGTTTCGCTCTGATTCCAAAGTTTTCAAATGTGATTCAGCAACAGTGTCAAAACCAGCCTTCGACAGCTCGTAAAATCCCCTACTGATGTCCTCCTCCATAATTTCCAACTTGCGGAGTTTTTCCCGCCTAATATGTCTCGCCCAATCTTTGATTCTAGACTTTAAAGTCTTCAATTTCCAAACAAACCTTAGTTGGATGTCCACTTCCTCTAGGAATGTAGAGTTCCCCCGTACATCTTTCACTATCAGTGCAAAATCCTGCTCCACCAACCAAGTTGGATTTAACTTAAATGGATAGGCCACCCTTGATTGAGAGAAATCAAACTGCGCTATCACAGGAGCGTGATCAGATATGAATGGAAGTTCCACCCAAGATCGATACCTCCCAACCGCAGATAATAAATTTTCCGCAACTAAGATGTGATCCAATCGTTTAGCAATAAAAGCACCCCCAGCTCTATCATTTCTCCAGGTAGGAACCAAGACATCTGGAGCCAAATCAACCAACAAGTGATCCTTGATCAGATCGAGAAAGTAGTTTGCATGTCTATCCAGATGTGCTGCTAGTCCCCAAATTTCATCTACACCTATGGTAAAGTTCAAGTCTGTTGCAAGTATCAAACTTTTAGTAGCTAACAACCCTTTAGTCACCAAACGATCCCAAAAATAAGGTCTCTCAAAACAAGGGCCATAAACATTTAGAAACTTTATAACATGTTGATTTTCTAAGGTAACACCTGAGAGAAATATGCCCCCACCACACAAAGTAGGATTCAGTGTGAGCTTGTTTGGGTCCCAGGTCGCCAATAGACCACCCGAGTTKCCAACTGAACTAACCACACACATATACCAGTTAGGAACAAATTTYTGCATAAAAAGATGGGCCTTATCCTCCGCGACCAGAGTCTCTTGTAAAAAAATAATGTCAGGCTTAACTTTAGTGATAAGTCTACRCATGGAGGCAGGTTTCATGGCTCCTCCCACCCCTCTAACATTTAAAGAGATAAGGATCATATTTTTGCCCGTGCAAGGGCTTTTAATCCTCTAAGTGCCCCAATATAAGAACCACTAGAAATAGTAGCAACATCAAGTAAAACATGAGATAGGTAAAACTTGAATATTATAATTTTACCAATGCAAATAGGAAGCAAAGTGAACTATTACTCCAATGACAAAGTACATGACAAATTTAAAAAATTTAAATGATCTTAATTTCATAAATAATAAAAATTAAAAACAAGTGAAATTAGCAGCAAGAGTGCTTATTCGTACCTCTTAAAAGTATTTTAATGTATGTAGTACAAAGCCAAAATCTAAAGTAATTATAAAACACTTGAAACTATTGACAATGACACAAGTGTAAATTGAATTCTTCATAATCTTTTTAAAATAAATTGATGAATAAAAGTTGTGTCATATTACTCCTATATTCATGACATTGCAAAGTATGATTGAACTAGAACACTTGCTTTTCTATACTTCTAAGCAACAAATTAGCTAAGATATCTAGTATCACCTAATTAATT
This sequence comes from Picea engelmannii, assembly GCA_009831015.1. Classification (NCBI taxonomy): domain Eukaryota; kingdom Viridiplantae; phylum Streptophyta; class Pinopsida; order Pinales; family Pinaceae; genus Picea; species Picea engelmannii. The sequence goes on from ML784793.1 coordinate 12,979, forward strand.
TTAATGTGAACAATAACAATAATAAAGTTATATATTTATAATTAGATAAATAATGTTGTTATATTAAAATTTAAAATCAAAAGTATCTAATATCACCTAATTAATTTTAACATGAATAATAAGAATAATAAAATTATATATTTATATGAGATAAATAATGTTGTTATATTACAATTTTAAGTTTATTCAAAATTGAAATTCACAATAATAATATTATATATTTATAATTAGATAAATAATATTGTTATATTATAATTTGAAGTTTATTTAAAATTTGAAATTCTCAATAGGTAAAGACAAAGTGTTTTTTTAGAAGAAAGGATAATTTTCATAATCTTATATAACATTTACATTATATTAAGTTGTAAATATTGAATGATTTTTAAATGTGAGATTAATGTGATTTTAATTTAACGTGAATTTAGAATAATAATAATATTATATATTTATGATTAAACAAATAATATTGTTATATTATAATTTGAAGTTTATTTAAAATTTGAAATTTATTTAAAATTTGAAATTCTCAATATGTAAAGACAAAGTGTTTTTAGAAGAAAGAATAATTTTCATAATCTTATATAACATTTATAATTATATTAAGTTGTAAATATTGAATGATTTTTAAATGTGAAATTAATGTGATTTTAATTTAACATGAATTTTAACATTTATAATTATATTAAGTTGTAAATATTGAATGATTTTTAAATGTGAAATTAATGTGATTTTAATTTAACATGAATTTAGAATGTGAAGACAATGATATCACTTTTATGTTTTGTAATTAATTTTATTTTATTTGCTAGCCCTTGAAGTTTATAAACCATAAAAATATATTTCCCATTAGTCTTTTAGTTTTATTGTTAACATATTCAATACACATATCAAGACATTCTAAGAAATTATTTTAAATTCTGAAACAAGTTTACATTACATGTATTTTATAGAATTTTAGAGTTTAAATCAGATTAGTTTATATTATATGTATTTTTGAATTTTACATGTATTATGTATTGATATACCTACTTTTTCCATCAATTTAATAAAAATATATTACCCAAATAATATTAGAGACTAATTATGTCCCCGAGGTGTAGGACAGTCGGTGACGAAGTGTGTTGTTAAGCCACTCTGTGATGTTAAAGTCACCGGTTCGAAACCAACGGGGACAAAAAATCCAATCATGTTAAGGGTTGGTGTGGCTTACGCTGGGTGCGATCCCCGGGTGATTTTGACGGCTTAGATGCCCCTGAGTCGCGGTTTCTCAAGCCACAGGTTAATCGCGTAGCCAACAGGTCCCGCACAAATTAACAAACAAAAAAAAAATATTAGAGACTAACTATAAAGAATTGTTTAAAAAGTTAAAACAAATTTTCATGATCTCTAACTACTTCTATGATTAAAGAATTGAATCTCTTTTCACCTTTCACCCGTACTTAAGGTGAATAAGTAAATTTTATTAATCTTTGATAAAATTGTGCAAGATAATTAATTCAATGGTAAACATATCCACAACTTCCTATTAACAAAATTTACACCCTTACCTAATCCAAACTGTGATGACTAGGCACGGCATGGCACTGTGAAGACATTGATGTTTACTTTATCACGCATAGTTCTTACATTAACCTATTATTTATCTTGCAGAGTTCTAACATTAACCTATTATTATTTATCCCGTGTCTATTTTTGGCACGCTTTTCTTATTTGATTGGGCTATTATTGCCCAATCAAATATGTCGAGGTAACACAATGGATTAAATCCCTTTGAAAATACATAGATATTTGGATAATTAATGCCCAGTCAAATATGTTTAGCGTAAAGGTCTATTATCCATGGATGATCTCATTCTAGCAGGGGATCTAAATTTTAATACTAGATCAGATGAAGTTTGGGGATCCGAGGCACTAATAGATCCATTGGCCGGGTTTTTTAAGGAACTGTTTGCAAATAATTATTTAGTGGATATTCAGCCCGCAGAACTGGTGCCAACATGGCGCAATGGTAGAAGTAGGGAACAAGGGATACAAAAGCGATTGGATAAAGTGTATGCATCAGAATCTATTTTTGGTGATTCTGCAAGGTACAGATCATGGGTGGAACTCCCGTTTATTTCGGATCATGCACTAATTATTTTTCAAATGGATTTTGTACTTAAGAATATTGCTTATCCATTCAAATTCACTCCTGCATATATGCTTGATGAGTCCTTTGGAGATCTTGTTAGGTCTGTATGGTGTGCACATCAGAGAATTGGAGAGGAAGGTGCACAATGTAGACTTGCAATGAAGCTAATTAAGTTAAAAGCCTGGGTCAAGAACTGGCTTGTAGAAAAGAAACAGAAGGAAACCAAACTCTATGAAAAGTTAGACGGTGATATCGCTTTGCATACAAAACAAAGCTTGGACATTGGTCATAATAGTGATCTAGATATTTGTCTGAAACAACTTGAATCTGAACGGAATAAGATATTGATGGAAGAAGAGGAACGATGGCGCCTGAAGATCAAGGCCACGTGGATCCAATGCGGGGATAAAAATACTAAGTATTTCCATAATTTTGCTAGTCACAGACGCAACAAAAAACATCTATGGGAAATTAAAGATGATAAGGAACATGTTCATCACGGCTAGGAAGCAATAAAGAGGGAAGCAAAGAGGTATTTCAATTCCTTTTATAAAGAATCGACTCAGAATTCGATTGTAGACTAGGTTGAATCAGTGAGGATGTACCCTAGATTGGTTTCAGAAGAGGAAATTATCATACTCGAAAAAGTTGTTACAAAGGAGGAAGTGTAATAAGTTCTAAAAGGATTTGCCAAAGAAAAACTCCCAGGCCCCGACGGGTGGTCTGTTGAATTTTACATATCTTATTATGACTTGGTAGCTAAAGACTTGCTAGAAGCTATTGAAGAAGTGCATCTTAAGGGTGAGGTAAACATGACTCTGAATTCGACTTTCATTACTCTTATTCCAAAGGTAAATGGCCCTGCTACATTTGGAGACTTCCGCCCAATTGCTTTATGCAATCTCTTGTAACACCCTGTTTCCCCCAATTTGTAATTAATCATAAAATATGAATTACCATGCTAATGCATGAGGAAAATGTAAATGTATTATTGTTTGAGTTGCCAATAACTGATTGCGGGGGTGAAGCCTTGAAAGTATTGGCCATGATATCACTAGAGGAAGAATGTGAAAACTATAAGAGAGGGTTCATATATCAAATAACCCAAATCTCCCTTGATAAGGATGGCAAACCTCCTTCGAATCCCAAGGAAAGAAAATCAGTGAATGAAGAAAGAACCGGTGGTTGAATCACCAACCACCCCCATGAATGGAAACATGGGTTGTCAGCTCGAAGTACTGCAGGGACCTACAGACCTGAGCTTCCTTCTGACAGAAGGAACGGGATAGGTCGGCAAAGCTTCCAAGGAAAGAGGGACACAGACAGGGGAAGAAGCTCACAGGGGGGAGAGGCGTGAAACTCTCCAGTGAATCACGAACAGAAGGTCGTGAGCTTGATGCCGAAGAGCATCTAAGAAACCTCGCCGAGACCACAACCGAGTGAGAAAGCTCTGAGTTGCAGAAACAAGACCCGAACAGAAGCTGAAACAACGAGAGAACCCTCGAGAACGATAAGAATTCCCTGGTGATATCATGGCTTGGCACGGGGGTGGCCAGAGTGCTAAGAATGAATGCCTCTGAGCCTATGGTTGGGTGGAAGGACGAACACCCACAGTCAGTTGGTTGGTAGCAGCCTGTAATAGATAAGCGATCTCCTGCCCTATGTAATTTAGTTGTAACTATGTATGAATTGGTTATGCGGTGCATGCTTTCAGGAATGTGAATGAATGCTTAATGGATATATTCTATCCCTTCTATTTCTGCTTGGTTGTATAATTAGGCAACTAAGGAATTATATGGTTTGGACATGGCTTGTTCTCATAAATTCTTGAGTTATGTAGTGTCTTAAGCTAAAGCCACGAACTGTGAGCTCGTCGACCTTAGGCGTAGTTGCATGTACGATGGTTTACTCACCTATTCATTCTGAGTCCCTTGGAGGATGAAGCTTGTTAATCTCAGGAGAGGTAGTGCAGATATGCACAGGCTCTCTGCGAGGCAAACCGAACCTAGAGCCCCTTGATGAAGGAGCACAATAGTTGTGCTAAAGACTCTTCTAAGAGTCAAGTCCAAGAGGAAGAGAGAAAATCTCTCAAGTCCTTCATAGCTGACGAAGCTCAGGAAGGATAGCGAGTTTCAAATACCCAAAGAGAGTACCCTTTCGTTTTCTAGATGCAAGGACGAGATCCTTTCATAGGATCTGAGGTCTGTCATGATTGTTAGATTAGAGGAAGGAACGTAGGCGTTAATGCCTCGACCCCTTTCGGCCTTCGCATGTAGCGATGGGATCCTGGACCGTAGATCCAAGGATCTGACATAGCCCTATTGACTGTCGATCTTAGCCTTTGTATAGGCAGGAGAGTAGCATTTCGTTGACTCGCGACTTGGAGTGGTCGAGGGTAGGGCTGCATGAACTCACGATTCACGAGATCACAACGTGATCGTGATCGTTGGATCCAAGGCACGGGAGAACCGATGGATCAGAACTTTCATGGTTATCACCTATCGGGGGTTCAGAACTAGAGGGGGTTTCTTTTCGATTGCAGAAGTCGCGAAGTTTCGAGCGCCGAGGGCTTGTGCAAACACGTGACCTATCCGTAAGTGGGGACCGCATGGTTGACAGGTGGCGTAACAATAAGCGCCTAGAGAAAGGTGGGAACGAGTGATAGGTGATGGACACATGTCGCCTGGGAAGGAGTCAACCCATTTTTGACTTATCGTATCTCAGGAACTCGCGAAGGAGGAGCATGAGGGCTCAACACTCCAACTCATGAAGTTGCGAGATGCGAGTAGCACTAGTATTTAGCCTAGGAAGCAAGTGACCGATGGTGGACATGTGTCACACTGGGAAAGAGTCAATCCACTGTTGACTTATCATGGCTCGGGGTTTTGCAAGATGAATAAGTTGCACCTTGATTGCTAAGGCCACGAAACATCGAGAGCCGAGGTCTCGTGTGACAGGCGGCGGGGACATAGCTCGTGAGCAGAGTATAGCGGGGTTGACAAGTGGCATGTGCGCATCGCTTTGGCAGAGCCCATGCAACATTGACCTCTCGCACCTCGGGGATTCGCAAAGGAGGATCACGAGAGCTCAACACCTCAACTGGCGAGGTTGCGAGTGGTGTTAGGGTGTGGCCTAGACTACATTTACATGTAGCAGGCACTAGTGAGGAGGGAGCCATACCCGTATAGTATCTCGGGTATCGGTGTTTGGAGAAAGGGGAGTCGAGAGTCTAGATTCCTGACTCGCAAGTTGCGAAAGGCGCTTGCGCTAAGGCCATCTTGTGGTCATTTGGAGGAGGATAAAGGAAGAGAGGGTCTATGTTAGGCCCCACAGAAGTCTCGAGGATTCTGTTCCTCAAATAAAAAGGATGAAAAATCTAAGTTGTTGTAGTGGGTGTGTCACAAATTGGTATCAGAGCATGGTTACAACACTTGGCCTACTTGGGCACATGTACGAGCAACGTAAGGAGATGTTGTTATCTGCATTTACTCCTTGAGGAGAAGGGCTACCGATTGAACCTATGATTTTTGGATTTCTTGTTGAATTCCAACAAAGGAATTATATTGTTCCTTTTTCAAAATGATAACTACTCTTATAGGATTAGGAATGCATTGATCAGTATTACTGATAAGACCTGAGTGTGAATAATAGAGGTGGAATAAATGGTGCTATGAAGCTGCACGAGCCAGACAAGGGACATGAACTGAGTTGTTCATTTATAGTGTGATGATGGCTACCTACTAAAGTAGGTAGAGTCTCTTGCAATTGAGATGGCTGGTTAGGTAAGAATTAAGATCCAAATGAAGAACTCCTTCATGATTTGGGAAATTTGGTATGCCGAACATGCGTATAGAATCAAGCTTGTGTTAAAGTTTGGAAACTCCAAAGGTTGAGCGCGGAGTATACCAGGAGGAGTAGTGGTTTTAAGTCTTGAGAGGAAACACTTAAAAAAGTTTCTAAGTTTTGAAGAGTTGAAGCGTTCAAAGGTGAAGCGCAGAAAAAATGAAGTTCGAAGAAAGAACAAGTATGGAGGATTGAGCGGGAGAAATTCTTCAGAAAAGAATTTTGAAGATTGGATAGGATCAAGAGTCAAGATCCATTCAGAAAGAACCGAAATGTTTTGAGTTGTTCGATCTTGGAGAAGTAGTGCACTGGTTAGTTGCGAAGAGATACCGGAATTTCACAGAACCAAAGAGCTTGGAAGAAGCAATGAGAAATTCGTGAAAAGATCATAGTCGTTGATCAAGGAGCGATCTGAACCATTGATTGTCCAGAGAGAATTTCGCAATTTTGGGTATCGAGAGTTTGACGGATGGTGGAATTCTCGGAGGAAAGAATATTGAAATTTCGTGAACCATTAGATCTAGTTGATCAGCAGAGGAGATAAGGCCGATAACCTCTCATCACTCATAAGATCAGGAGGAATAGTATTTGTTAGATTGGAATCAACGAGAGATGTTGATCTAGAGCTTCAAGGTTTCGTCTATTGGTAAAATAGAAGCGTAGACTTTCCAAAGTCACGCCAGGTAAATCACTGATTCAATAAAGGTCATTGGTTAGCGGATAACCTGAACCGTAGATCCAGTGTAATTGGATCTTCGGGAGTCAGAGGTTTATAAGTCAACGGGAAGAGTTTTGAGGACTCATATGTCACGAAATCCCAACATCCAACCTGAGCCATTGGATCGAGACAAGCGGTGGATCGTTGATCTGACGCATATACATTTCGGGGATTCGAAATTGGGAGTTAAGGGATGAAGACTTCATCAGAATCTCGAAAGGTGGAAAGCCGGGATTTGATCAGGACCGTTGATTGCCAAAGAGATCTGGACCGTGGGATCCAGGTTGTTGGACCCTCGTGGATTAGAAGTTTTTGGAAACGGTGGAGCGTTGTCCACGGATTCTCCGAAACACGGGATCCCGATGCGTGTCTGGGAGTTGACCCCAGGTTCCGAGCGAAGGGTCATGTGAATAAAAGAGCCGAGAAAACCTTAGCTTCGGTCTTTCGGGTTTTTGGATTTCGGGGATCGAAGAACCAGAGTTCCTTGCAACATGAATCCCAAAATCGCGAAACGCGAAGCGCCTTTTTGTTCAGATCGTGGTCGCATGAGGAGAAGGCATGAGCTAGTATGATGAATATGCATGAGTTGAATGCAGTGTGAAGCTTCGTAATAGGAGGCCTGATGTTAATACCAGTAAGGTATGAATGATGTGAAACGTGCAAGTAATGCACATGTATGATGTAAGAATATAAGTATACTAGAGGCCCAATATGATTGCCCTGATGAGTGAAACGTGAAGCAAGTATTTCTCTTGTCCAGATTAAATGAATACTATGGAGGCATAGCTGACTCCATTCTGGGGAGTCATGAAATTTCTGTTCCAAATAATAGCCTGAGGGGAATGTATTCCATTTCCTCATGAAGTGCCAATATAATTAGATGAAAGGGTAAATGAGCAAAGATGTTGTCTTGTCACAATAAGAGACAAATGATTACGCCTTTGAGCATCACATGAGAAGGATTATGAATGAATCTGAATTGACTGATCTTAACAGTAAAGATGCATGCTTATATTCCTTAAGGGGAATATTTAGTAAAAATCTAAAGCTAACTCAAGGATTGAGGCCATCACAAATAGTGATGGATATGCAACAAGGAAGTTGCATGCCAGAGGAGTTCCTAGTGGAGAAACTGTGTAAGGACTTTGTCAGAAGAATAGAGCCACAACCCTAATAATTGTTGAAGGTTGGACAATGGGCTGCAAGTCCTGTCCATATAGAAGAATCCTGGATTACATTTTGAAAGAATCATGTAATTAATAGAAGACTCACAACTGAATATTGACCATTCTGATAACCAAATGGGAGTGTGTAGGATGCACATGTTCATGATTCATTATGAACAAAGAGTTGCTATTAAATCATGTTGCAGTATCCCCAAAAAAAAAAAAAAAGAGTTAGGGTGAGGCCTAACCAAGGTGGCTCAAGGAAAAGAGAAGGAAGATCCCGACAGGGAGTAGAATTGCAAAAGTAGAGAAGAGACAGTGAGTCCTTAGAGATACCTTAACTCGGTTGGAAAGTCCCAAGCAGTGTAGGAAGAGTTGGAAGAAGGGGAGAGTCCTCAACTCTTTCCTCGTTGAGTATTATGTTTTCCTTTGGATGAGAAAGTTGGTACACCAATAAAAATAAAAAGGTCTTGACACCATAAGTAATAAGGATTGTATTATCGAAGATACAATCGAAATGTGTTTGTGTTGCACTTATGGAAACATTTGAGGATGCTTATGAATTCAAATGTTATGATACATGCATTTGGTTTAGTTTTATGACTAATGTAATTGTGTCTATGATGATGCATGCTGTGTATAGGAATGAATTGGAGCTATTGAGGAAGACAATCGCCAATGATGGGCAACCTCAAACAGAGAATGACTAGGAGAAGGCTGCGAGTGAAAGATTATTGACAAGACTGTAAAAGTCCCCATAAAGCACTGGTGATGAGGTAAAAATAAGAAAGAGGGTGCTAGCAGCCAAGAACCAGTATAAAGATATTCGTACCTGTGTGGCACAAGGTATGAAGGGATTTGGTAAAAACCCCTTCTGAAATATTTTATTGTCTTAGTGTTATGCATAAACTGGAGAGACAGTTGTATGCCTTGGATACCCAGGTAAGATATGACTCAGGACAAAGAACCTGAATAATGGAGGTATGAACCTCTGGTAGTAAACATTATTTGTAACCCTTGGAAGAATTCATGAATTGATATGTCATGAATGCATTGACAATCAAGGAACGCTTAAAAGCATTCATGCAAAACCTTGAGTTTTGGTATACCGATTTGGGGTCGTGATCATCCTATAGCAGGCAGTATGGTCCTACTATAAGAATGAAATAAAATGAATAAACCATATGAGGAAAAGGTTGGTTAAATTCCAACACCCCACGGAAAAGAGCCTATCATAAAGTATGACAAACTTGAAATCAATGCAAGGGTGCATTGGGTATGAGTGTGGCCACAAATGTTGGCGCATTCATTAAAATCAATTGACCTCTGAATGACATTTTGAAAATTGGTAGGCTGGAATGATGCATAGGTAAGGGATGATGTATCCTTTCGCTTTGAATCCTTGAATAGATGAAATGACCTAGACTGTTAGTATACTTGATTTTCGAAAGAAAAAAAAAAGTAATGTACAAAAAAAAACAAAAAAACTAACAATTGTTTGGTTGTGTAAAGAATGAAATTGCAGGGAGGAAAGGGTCATGGATATGGCGGTGAGGTAAGCCCATAGGAAGACCGATTGCCTGCTGAGCCAAACTGCAAGGAAGGGTATCTTTCCTTTTTAGAAAGTAATTTAATTGTTAAGGATGCGCAATTCTGAAATTGTTGTGACGATGTTGTAAAGGTGAAATAAAATGTATATGCATGGAAAAGCTAACAAGTTGTTTGGCCGATTGAAGTTGAAAGTGCAGGAAGCAAAGGGGTCTTGGATATGGCAGCATTGTAAGCCCATAAGGAAGGCCAATTGCCTACTAAGCCAAACCATTATGGGAAGGAAAGTCCCATAATTATGGATCTGGTTCCTGTGCAGAACAAATATGAAAACAAATCGTGAGATTGGGAAAATCTGTGGGTGACAGATTCGCAATAACATTTTGAAAGTTAAAATTTATAACGATGTCTCATGAATTTTATATACCTGTGATATAGGTGAGAAGAAAAGACATGTCCAGAAAGGAACAGATGAAGGCTGTCAAAGCTGAAGATGATGAAAAAGGGCTATTGTTGAGCCATGAGAACCCCGTGATAAGTCATGATCGCCTGAAATAAATTATGTTGAGGTAACACAAGCCGGAGGGACGCCTTGGTAGAGAAAGTCTGAGGGATGCCTCAACTGTAAGACTCGATAGAGTCTCTAAAATTTTTTCGTGCGAGAAAACTTCGGCAGGGAAAGATGGATCGCCCGAGGGACTATATAACAGTGAAGGGGATGCCTAAGCCTGGGCCTGGAGGGTGAGTGACCATAGGAAAGAGGATACCTTAATAATTCTTGTAAACTATTGGGATCATGCACACAATGGGTAGTTTCCCGTGTGAAAAAAAAAAAAAAACCTTAGAAAGGAAGATGAAATCATGATAGCTCTTGTGAACTATTGAATTGGAATCATGCACCCAATGGGTACGTCAAGGAAAGCGATGAACATGGATAATGAAACTACCATTTGGATATAGATCCACAAACTGCACAGATAAGTATTGTGCTAAGATTATGAAATTTTCCTTTTGAATTTTGAACAACAATAAGATGTTTTCGCACAAAATTGTGATTAACGTGGTTGTGTCCAAGAATAATTGAAGGCAGATGATGAAGACTAAGATCCTGAAAAAGGACTTGACCGAGGATGAAGGTCAAGACTTCTGAAGTGGCCGAATGAGAAAGGCATGATAGGTGTTTTGAGAAAGAACACCGAGGATGGTGTTCCTTTAAGGTGGAGGGAATTGTAACACCATGTTTCCCCCAATTTGAAATTAATCATAAAATAGGAATTACCATGCTAATGCATGAGGAAAATGTAAATGTACTATTGTTTGAGTTACCAATAACTGACTGCGGGGGTGAAGCCTTGAAAGTATTGGCCATGATATCATTAGAGGAATAATGTGAAAACTATAAGAGAGGGTTCATATATCAAATAACCCAAATCTCCCTTGATAAGGATGAAAAACCTCCTTCGAATCCTAAGGAAAGAAAATCAGTCAATGAAGAAAGGACCGGTGGTTGAATCACCAACCACCCCCATGAATGGAAACATGGGCTATCAGCCCAAAGTACTGCAGGGACCTACATACCTGAGCTTCCTTCTGACAAAAGGAACAGGATAGGTTAGCAAAGCTTCCAAGGTAAGAGGGACACAGACAAAGGTGGAAGCTCACAGGGGCGAGAGGCGTGAAACTCTCCAACGAATCACAAACAGAAGGTTGTGAGCTTGATGCCGAAGAGCATCTAAGAAACCTCGCCGAGGCCACAACCGAGTGAGAAAGCTCCGAGTTGCAGAAACAGGACCCAAACAGAAGCTAAAACAACGAGAGAACCCTCGAGAATGGTAAGAATTCCCTGGTGATATCATGGCTTGGCACGGGGGTGGATAGAGTGCTAAGAATGAATGCCTCTGAGCCTATGGTTGGGTGGAAGGAAAAACACCCACAGTCAGTTGGTTGGTAGCAACCTGTAATAGATAAGCGATCTCCTGCCCTGTGTAATTTAGTTGTAACTGTGTATGAATTGGTTATGTTGTGCATGCTTTTAGGAATGTGAATGAATGCTTAATGGATATAATGTATCCCTTATATTTCTGCTTGTTTGTATAATTAGGAAAGTAAGGAATTATATGGTTTGGACATGGCTTGTTCTCATAAATTCTTGAGTTCTGTAGTGTCTTAAGCTAGAGCCATGAACTGTGAGCTCATCAACCTTAGGCGTAGTTGCATGTACGATGGTTTACTCACCTATTCATTCTGAGTCCCTTGGAGGACGAAGCCTGTTAAGCTCAGGAGAGGTAGTGAAGATATGCACAGGCTCTCTGTGAGGCAAACCGAACCCAGAACCCCTTGATGAAGGAGCACAATAGTTGTGTTGAAGCCTCTTCTAAGAGTCAAGTCCAGGAGGAAGAGAGAAAAGATCTCAAGTCCTTCATAGCTGACGAAGCTCAGGAAGGATAGCGAGTTTAAAATACCGAAAGAGAGTACCCTTTCGTTTGCTAGATGCACAGACGAGATCCTTTAGGAGGATCCGAGTTCTGTCACGACTGTTATATTAGAAGAAGGAACGTAGGCGTTAATGCCTCGACCCCTTTCAGCCTTCGCATGTAGCGATGGGATCCCGGACCGTAGATCCAAAGATCTGACGGAGCCCTATTGATCGTCGATCTTAGCTTTTGTATAGGCAAGAGAGTAGCATATCACTGACTCATGACTTGGAGTGGTCAAAGGTAGGGCTGCATGAACTCACGATTTGCGAGATCGCAACGTGATCGTGACTGTTGGATCCAAGGCATGGGAGAACCGATGGATCAGAACTTTCGTGGTTATCGCCTATCGGAGGTCCGGAACTAGAGGGTGTTTCTTTTCGATTGCAAAAGTCACGAAGTGCCAAGCGTCGAGGGCTCGTGCAAACATGTGACCTATCCGTAAGTGGGGACTGCATGGTTGACAGGTGGCGTAACAACAAGTTCTTAGAGAAAGGTGGGAACGGGTGACAGGTGATGGACACATGTCGCCTGCGAAGGAGTCAACCCATTGTTGACTTATCGTATCTGAGGAACTTGCGAAGGAGGAGAATGAGGGCTCAACCCTCCAACTCGCGAAGTCACGAGATGCGAGTAGTGCTAGTATTTAGCCTAGGAATTGGGTGACCGGTGGTGGACATGTGTCACATTGGGAAAGAGTCAACCCATTGTTGACTTATCATGGCTCGAGGTTTCGCAGGATGAAGAAGCTGCACCTTGATCGCTAAGGACGCGAAACGTCGAGAACTAAGGTCTCATGTGACAGTCGATGGGGACACAACTCATGAGTAGAGTATAGCGAGGTTGACAAGTGGCGTGTGTGCATCGCTTTGGCAAAGCCCATGCAACATTGACCTCTCGCGCCTCGGGGATTTGCGAAGGAGGAGCACGAGAGCTCAACACCTCAATTGGTGAGGTTGCGAGTGGTGCTAGGGTGTTCCCTAGCCTACGGTTACATGTATCAGGCACTAGTGGGGAGGGAGCCATACCCATATAGTATCTCGGGTATCGGTGTTTGGAGAAAGGGGAGTCGAGAGTCTAGATTCCTGACTCACGAGTTGCGAAAGGTGCTTGCGTTAAGGCCAGCTTGTGGTTGTTTAGAGGAGGATAAAGGAAGAGAGGGTCTGCGCTAGGCCCCATAGAAGTCTCGAGGATTCTGTTCCTCGAAGAAAAAGGAAAAAAAATCTAAGTTGTTGTAGTGGGTGTGTGACATCTCTACTACAAGATAATCTTAAAAATTATTGCAAAAAGAATCAGACCAATACTGTCACGCACATTATCAGAGGAGCAATTCGGTTTCTTGAAAGGAAGACAAATCATAGATGCAATTGGAACTGCCCAAGAGTGCCTTCACAACATCAGAGAAAAAAATCTTCAGGCTTTAATACTAAAGATTGACTTAAAAAAAGCTTATGATTGTATTAGTTGGGATTTTCTCAAACTGGTTTTTCTCCAATGTGGCTTTGGTTTTCCGATGACTAAATGGATTATTGGGTGTATTTCATCTGTGACTTTTGTGGTGTTAATCAATGGTGAGCCTTCATAATTCTTTCATAGTGGAAGGGAGCTCAGACAAGGTTGCCCACTGTCGCCCTTGTTATTTATCTTAATTATGGAAGGCTTGAGCCTGGCTCTTAAAAGAATTCAAGCAAATGAATTACTGTCAGGCATCAAAGTATCTAGGCTTATAAAGATCCTACATCTATTGTTTGTAGATGATGTCCTAATTATGACAAAAGACTCCATTGAGGAATGGAAGGAAATTAGTATGGTTTTGAAATTGTTCTGTAGCACATCTGGCCTTCAAATTAATGCACAAAAAACCACATTCCTCTAGTTTGGTGTGAGGCAACAGGTCCTGGATGTTTTAAACTTATTTTCATTACCAATTTCATGATCTGTCAGAGGGTTTCAGGTATCTTGGATACTTTTTAAAGATTGGCAGGTACAAAACTGTTGATTGGCTTTAGCTGTTAGATAAATATGAAAAGAGGATAAGACATTGGTGCAACCATTGGCTGTCCATTGGGGGATGCTTAGTTTTGATCAAAGTCATCCTTGAAAGTCAACCAATCTACTAGTTGGCTTTGTCAAATATGCCAACTATGATTCTTCAAAGGATCTGTCAACTAGTTTTTGGCTTCCTTTGGACGGGTTGTAAAAAGAAAAAGAGCTTTCACTTATGTAACTGGCAACATATCGCCCGCCCAAAATAGTTTGGGGGTTGGGGCTTGAGGAACCTATACTGTTTCAGCAGAGAAATGGCAGCTAATACCCTTTGGAGGGAATTGATGTAGAAAGGTTTATGTCATTGGGTTATAAAAACAAAATATCTACCATTTGTATCCGTGGAGAGGTCATTTTGTACTGTAAACATTTCAGAGATTAAAGGATCACAGTCCTGGTTATATTTAATAAAATCGTTTCACCTCCTCATGCATGTCACAAACCCACTACGGGCATAATAAAATTTTCGCCTTTTTCTCAAGGGACATAATCCCCGAGTTCCTATAGGGGCCTAGAACAGGATAGCTCTTCCCCTATCCTCTTCCATATGACCACTACCCGCGACCATTGACTTAGTCTGAACCGAGCGTCGCATTTCGCAACTTCGGAGCTTTGGAGACCAGGCGTCCCAACTTCTCCAACTCCTCCAAGTCCCGAATCTCGATTAGGGGCCTAATAAGCGCTATCCCTCTCGCCTGTGATCACGGTGTGACCTTCCTCTAGGAATAGGTCCCAGCTCCCATATTTTTCGGGACTTCGTGATTCAGAAATCACAAACATTTCTTCCTCTTTCCCGGTGACCAAATCTCCGAAACCGCGACCAAGCTAAATCTACAGTTTATAGGTCTCTCTCTATCCAAAGGCCTAGGTTCAATCGGTATTTCGCCACTCGTGAAGTTGGAAAACTCGTCCAAATCCTCCTCCTTGGAATCCCGAAGTCCAAAACTACGAAATTCTCTCACTCTATAGATCAACGACTCTGAGCCTCCCACAGATCAATGGCCCAGGTTTCGTCGAGACTTCCTATTTCACGAGTCCTTAAAACTCCGCCTGTTGACTCTTCTGATGCGTGAGTCAGCAAAATGTCGATCTCCCTCCACATGTCCCTTTCGACAAATAGTTTTGATTACTTCGGGGATTTTTGGACTTTGACGAGTCCACTCTCCCGCCTACACAAGGGTTAAGATCAACGGTCAACGTAGCTCCCGATGGATTCCTGGGATCTACGGTCCCGGTTCCATCGCTGCTTGCAAAGACTGAAGGGGTCGAGGCGTTAACGCCTGCGCTCCTCCTCTAGATCCATTGGTCCTGACAGACCTAGGATACTCTCGAAAGGATCTTGTTCATTCATCTATCAGACGAATTGGATACCCCCTCTCTATATTTGGACTCGCTATCCTTTCTGAACTTGGGTAACGAAATTCAACCTCTCAGAGCTTCGGGCTTCCATGGCTCCAAAACCTTCGAGAACTAACTCCTTCTTGCACAGGGTTCCCAGCTTCGGGTCACACGAATCCTCATATGGTTCTTGGGCAATTATCCCTGATCTTAGTCGGGTTTCTAGATAAGGGCTTGGGTGTTTCTCAAAGTCCCTAGGCTACTGACCTGAATGAAGCGATTCCCTAACTCACCGAGTTATGAGCTATGACACCGAGGTAGGGTAACTTCGTGGGTTTACTGTAGCGGTAGCCATACCAAGGAGCTTACTCTGACTCTGGGACATGATGCAACTTCCATGGGAAGGTGCTTTCGAGGGATTTAACCAGAATATCATGAAAATTAGGGAGATGAGGTAATTCTCAGTGGGACGGACTCAGGTTTCGGACTTACCCATTTTATACAGAAACCAACTGTGGCAAATAAGTATATACATGCATTCATTATTTCCAATTTAAAACACCAGGAAATCATAGCATACAGGAACCATTTATAGGCATATAAATATGAGCATGCATTTATGGTATTCAATTCAATGTACAAGGCATAAAACACTTATCAAAACCACAAGGCATGATGCGACTGCTGAGAAGGGTGCTCGTTTCCACCCTACCTTAGGCTCAGTCACTCCCAACAGATTTATCACTGGCCACCCCCAAGATTAGACCACGATGCTCTGTGATTCAATCTCTTACTTCCAGCCCAACAAAAGTTAGGGATGAAGGTTACTCTCCTTCTCTCTATATCAAAGAAAATAAACAAGGACGAAGGTTACTCTCCTTCTCTTGTGCTCAGAACTCCATCCGATTACAGGGCTCTCAGTTCTGCTCTATGATCTTCTCTACACTCCTCTTCCCACCTCCATGCTTTCTTTCTTGCATTCCTCTGCAAGATTGTGTGTGGCATGAATTTCCCCATCCGTGGTCAGGTCTGAGAGCTTTACGGATGGGCGGTTGGCCCCATCCCCTCATTACTCTTGAGGAGCCTCCCCACCTACCATTCTGATGGAAATTCATTCCTGGGTCAAAGAGTTTTTTTGGTCTCAAGCAAGTAAAACCAGTGTGGTACTGGTTCGGTGGAAGTTAACGCAACCGCTCCGGGTCCCTTCCACCACTTCTCATTAGAAATCGTGGTCTCTTTCAACACATCCCCTTCCGAGCAGCCATGCTACACATATTCCTAACAGAATTTACATTCATCAACCTTTTATACAAATGTCCATCAAATCAAACATTCACACCTTCGAGATTGCCATAGTTCTTGTCCAATATAGTTATATTTACAGACTGGGGGAAACAAGGTGTTACAATTCCCTCCCCCTTAAAGGAACATTGTTTTCGATGTTCTTATCTATTAACATGACTGGTATGTACATAAGTAAACAAAATTGGATATGTATGTTTCATGGCATCTTCCATTTCCCACGTAGCCTCATATGGGCCAAAGTGTTTCCACTGCACCTTGACCTGTGCAATGGTTTGGTTCCTGAGTGGGGTTTCCTTCCTGTCTAGTATGCATTGAGGTTCTGACAGGAATTCTCCCTCCGGTTCTACCTGGATCACAAACTAGTCAATTATATGATTAGAATCATGTACATATTTCTTCAATAATGAAACATGGAAAACATTATGTGCTTTTATTGAGGGAGGGAGTGCTAGCCTATAGGCTACAGGTCCCACTCTATTTAGAACTTCAAAGGGTTCACAATACCGAGGTGCCAATTTGGCACAAGCTCCCATCCTCAGGGAACTCTTTCTGGGCCTAACTCTGAGATAGATGTGGTCTCTCGTCTTGAATTCCCCGGGGGTTCTCTTTCTGTCGGCATAACTTTTCTGTCTATTCTGAGCGATTTTCAGATTTTGCTTTATCTGAATCACTTGTTGTTCCATTTCTTTCAACATGTTAGGTCCAATTGTAATTTTGTTCATGGGATTACTCCAACCGACTAGAGTGTTGCACTACCATAGAGGACTTCGAAAGGGCTCATCTTTAGTGATTCTTGGTAGTCGTTGTTGTAGGCAAATTCCATCAGTGGCAGGTAATCTTCCCACTTCTTAGGTTGATGCATTACATGGATCCTTAACATGTCTTCTAATATTTGGTTCACTCTTTCCGTTTGTCCATCGGTTTGGGGATGATAAGTTGTGCTAAACAATAATTTGGTCTCCAGGTCCACCATCAAGGATTTCCAAAAGTTTGAAGTAAATTTTGTGTCCCTGTCAGACACGATCTCCTTAGGCATGCCATGTAGTCTGAATATCTCCTTCATGAATATGTTGGCGATATCTATTACCTTGCAAGTCAATTTGACAGGAATAAAATGAGTGGATTTGCTCCATTTATCCACCACTACCATGACGGAGTCATTTTGCTTGGTCAATGTTGGTAATCCAATGATGAAATCCATGGAGATGGTCTCCCATTTCCATTATGGGATTGGTAGAGGTTGTAATAATCCTGCTGGGTGCCGATGTTTTTCTTTAACTTGTTGGCATTCTATACATTTGGCTAAGTATTCAGCTATGTCTTTCTTCAGTCCAGGCCAATAGAATTGTTTCCTGGTGGTCGTGATCATCTTCTGGTATCCCGGGTGACCAATATACGGTCTTTTATGTAGTTCATCCATTATGAACCTCTTCAAGTCATCACAGTTTGGAATATACAATCTATTTTTGTAAGTTAGCAGACCTCCATCCAGCATCTGGTAGCCTTCATACTTTATCCCTATGGGTTCTTGCTCCAAGTACGAGGTCACGGTCTGGAAGAATGCGTCTGTTTCTTGTGCATTCCTGACTCTTTCCTTGACATTCGTCTCACAGGTTCTCACCACGGCCAGGTGAATTGTTTTCATACTTTTGCTAAGGGCATCGACCACCTTATTTTCCTTTCCTTTGATATGTTTGATTTCGAAATCAAACTTGCTAAGGAGGGCCATCCACCTAGCTTGTCTAGCATTGAGTTTTGGTTGGTCAAACAGGTGTCGCAATCCACAGTGGTCTGTCATGAGTACAAATTTCCTACCCAGGAGGTAGTGCCTCCACATTTTCAAGGCATGCACTATGGCGGCCAGCTCTAGATCATGGGTCACATAGTTGACTTTGTGCTCATTCAATTTTCGAGATTCATAGTAGACTATGTTTCCTTCTTGCATAAGGACTTTTGGAATTCATAGTAGACTATGTTTCCTTCTTGCATAAGGACTCCCCGAGCCCTTCCTTGCAGGCATCTGTGCACACGAGGAAGTCATTTTCAGGATCGACGATCTTCAGTACGGGTGCGTGGGTCAGAAGGTATTTCAGGGATTGAAATCTTGCTTCACATTCTTGTGTCCAAATGAATTTAGCTCCCTTCTTCTGGAGGGCAGTGATTGGACAACCAATCTTGGAAAATCCTTTTATAAATATTCTATAGTATCTTGCTAAGACCATAAAGGATCTTATATCTAAAATGTCCTTTGGGGTAGGCCATTCCATGATAGACTTGATCTTGTCAGGGTCTACTGCTACCCCTTCTTCAGATATGACATGGCCCAAGTAATGTATTTGCTTCTGGAAAAAGTCACGCTTGCTAAATTTGGCATAGAGCTGATGTTCTCTTAGCACTTGAAGCACAAGTCTAAGATGTTCCTCATGTTTCTCTCTATTCTTGGAGTAGATTAAGATATCGTCAATAAAAACTAGTACAATTTTTTCTAGGAATTTGTTGAGCACATTGTTCATCAAGAACATAAAAGTGGCAGGGGCATTGGTTAATCCAAATGGTACTACCACAAAATCGTAATGACCATATCTTGTCCTGAAGGCACTTTTGTGGATGTCTTCACCCTTGATTCAAACTTGATGGTATCCAGATCTCAAGTCTATCTTGGAGAATATGGAAACACCTCCCAATTGATCGAACAAGTCATCGATTCTGGGTAAAGGGTACTTGTTCTTTATGGTTACCTTATTGAGTTGTCTATAATCTATGCACAGTCGGAGGGTACCATCTTTCTTCTTCACAAACATGACTGGTGCTCCCCATGGAGACATGTTGAGTTGGATATAGCCTTTGTCCATCATTTCTTTTAGCTATAGTTTAAGTTCAACTAGCTCGTGTGTGCTCATCCTGTAGGGTGTCCTAGACACTGGCACCGCTCCTGGTGCAAGTTCTATCGAGAAGTCAATGTCCCTTCTTAGAGGTAGACCCAATACCTCTTCTGGAAACACATATCTATACTCTCTTAGTATGGGGTGGTCTTCTAGGCTTGGTCTGTCATCCTCGACAGATTCCAACACCTGTATTGCATATAGAGGACATCCCTTTCTGCAATAATTTTTCATTTGAAGGGTTGATATTCGTCTCACTGAGACAGGCTTCTGAATCCCCTGGAGGTTTATCTTTCTCCCTTCTTCACCTATGCATTCTAAGGTTTTATGGTAACAATCTAGTCTAGTTTTATATGTGGCTAGCCAGTCCATACCAATCAACAGGTCATACGACCCTAGGTGTAGTATGTTAAGGGTTGCTTGGGTGGGGAATCCACCCATAGTGAATTGACAAGCTGGTATGACCTCTGCTACCCTTCTTTTGGTGCCAGTGGCTAACTGTACCAACCATGGCTTGGAATGTTTATGTGGCTGTAATTTACACTTATCAACAGCCTTAGGGGC
>ML784793.1:53165-64298 GCA_009831015.1 Picea engelmannii
TAGAATGTAAATATTATATCGATATAAGAACAGTTTTCTATTGAAAAAAAAAAACATTAAAAACACAATATCCTTGATAAGTTTTTGTCCCAATTAATAAATAAATCTTAAAATGGTTTACATTCAAAACAATACCTTCAAAAATTTACATTATTTAATTAAAATACATTATACATTACAAATTTCTTAACTTTTTTTTCCGGGAAAAAATTGTCTCGAATTTATATATTGTATAAACTCATTTGCAAAGACGCACCAGCAGACAATGAAAATACAGAATCTCCGGTCAGTGGATCAAATCATATACACGGCCATCACAATAGTGAGTATAAAGGCTCCGTGGATCAAAACAAAATCTCACAGTAGTGAGTATATCGGCTCCATGGATCAAAACAAAATCTCACAGCTAACACAGAAAGTAAATGGGCAGCATAAAAACATTCCAATTCCAAAATGTTTGCCAACCACGATCAAAATATGCTAAGATGGGTCATGGGACTGTCAACTCCATTGTCACTATGGAAAATGGAGAGTCTCCCTATCTCCTCCTTAAGTGCTCTCTTAGAGAGTGCGTCCGCCTCGCAGTTGTGGGCTCTCGGAATGTGTTGAAATTTGATGTCGGCGAAGAGTTTGGACAGCACCAGTGTTTTTAGTTTCCAGCATTCTATGTGAACAGAGCAGAGATTGGATTTTTGGTTGATCCAATCGATGACAACTCTCGAGTCACCCAAAACAATTAAGTGTTTAATAGACCACGAAGTGGCTAAAAAGAGGGTGGTCCAAAGCCCCAAGAGTTCTGCTTTAGTGTTCGTGCCCCCACCGCAACTAAAAAACCATTTGGTGATCCTTGAGTGGTTGGATTTGAAGAATCCTCCAGCTCCACAGCATCTAGATTGCTCAGAACCATCAAAGCAAGCTAGCGTAAATCCCGCTGGCAATTTGATATCGACAGCTTTGTGTATATGGAAAACATCCGGTGGTTGATTCCAGTGGAAAGAAAGCAGTACTTTGTGGACAACGTTTAGCAGATTTGGTGGCCGGTTCTCAAAGGTCACCCTGTTCCTTTCTAACCAGAGTTGCCAACATACGTGTGCGGCCAGGCAGACTGGAGGAGATTTTTGAGTGATCCACAAATTAATGCATTCAGAGATCGTGTCCCTGTTCCAGGAGTAAGGAAGAGCGAGATGCTTTAGGAGTCGTGTCCAGACCCCCCTCGCAAAATCACAATGTATCAGAAGGTGTTGGACTTATTCACATGAGCAGCGGCATAGCAAGCAGATGCAGGGCCCCTCCCAACCATGCCGGCGAAGCGCATCCCATGTAAGTATCTTACCTTTCCCCGCGAGCCATAGAAAGAGCTTTAATTTAAGTGGAAGGGTCCATTTCCAGAGTTGGAAGAACCAGGAGGAATCTATGCTGTGTAAGCTCTGAGATTGTAGGGCTGCATACAAGTTTTTAACCGTGAGGGTGCCCGTGGCATCCCCTCCAGCCCACAGCAACGAGTCTGGCTCAACCATAAGTGAAATGCCAACGCCTCTGACAGTAGCAATAAAACAAGTCCACTCAGCTGCCCACGATCCAGCAAGAGCCAGGTCACGGCTTCCCAACCAGTGGTCCGGTAGTGCTAGTTCACCATTCAATCGTCCGACCTGTGAGAGAGTCAAGATGTTGAGTGAGCTGAGATGGGCGCACAAGGAGGGAGAAAGGAGAGAGCTCTCCTCCAGCCCGATAATCATATCCTTGCCAATTTTAATCTCCTTGCCTGTGTCGGGCTTCCAACGAAGCCAATGAAGTATCATAGGTGTGGAGGCCACCAGGCCTTTCCAGAATGGAGAAGCCCTCTTGGTCTGAAAGGAGGTCTTTCGAATCTAGTTACAGAGAGGCTGAGATCCCAGATATTTATCAACTATAATTCGATGCCAGATACTTCCTTGAGTAACTGCTCTCCAAAATGAGCTTGCCAGGAGAGCAGTGTTGAAAGTGAGGAGGTTTTTTAGACCCCAACCCCCTGCTCTACGAGGTTTTGAAAGAGTCTCCCAGCTGCAAAGGTGTATACGACATTTTCCAGCTCATCCATTCCACAAAAAATTAAAGGCTAATCTGCGTAGAAGAGTGGTGATCTTGTTCGGGATCCGCTCCAGGGTCATCCAAAATACAACAAGGCTTTCGAGCACTACTTTAATCAAGATAAATATGCCCCCCATGGACAACCACTTGTTACACCAGAAATCAATTTTTTTTTCAAAAATTGCCACAAGCTAGCGCCATTCACCGGGGAGAGTAGCTCCCAGCTTCAGCTAGTATCCAAGATATCTGAAGCCCTCCTTTAAGTCAATAAAGGTGAAGGTGAAGTGGTCCTTGAATCGGAGAAGTTCAGAAGCCGAGAGCCCCCAGTAGTGTGCAGATGACTTTGAATGATTGATGGAAAGCCCCGAGATCGAGCAGAAGTGAAGAAGAGTATCCTGGATTACAGTCCATTCCACCAGATCTGCTTTCGTCATGATGAGAACATCGTCAACAAACATTAGGAGAAAAATCTTGATAAGCTTGGAAACCTTTATGCCGGAAATGTGGTGATCAATGAATCTTTTATTTAGGAGGAGGCTGAGGCCCTCCATAATCAAGATAAAGAGATAGGGAGAGAGGGGGCATCCCTGTCAGAGCCCCCTCTCACTTTTGAAGAAGCTAGATGCTTCACCATTAATCAAGACAACAAAATTTGCATTGGTAACACACGCTAGGATCCAATTTGTGAGCAGGTCCCCGAAGCCCACTGCATGTAATATAAGTCTCAAGAACTCCCAGTCTATACAGTCAAATGCTTTTTTGAGATCAAGCTTCAGGACCAGCGCTTTTTGGTTCTTCTGCTTAATGCTGTGTAAGCATTCGTGGGCAGCTCCAATGGCATCCTGGATTCTTCTGCCCTTCAGGAAGCCAAGTTGCTGCTCTGATAGACTTTTACCTAGATAAGGTTTGATGCGATTTGAGATAACTTTGGCAATAACCTTATAGACAAGGTTGCACAGGGCAATCGGACGGAAGTCATTAAAGGAGAGCGGGTTGTTCTCTTTTGGGATCATAACAAGGAACGTGGAATTAAGGCCACCAACAATCTTTCCCTTGAGGCGAGAGTCCTCAACCATCTGTAGTAGATCCTCTCCAATGAGCTCGAAATAGTAGATAAAAAATTCGGTGGTCCAGCCATCTGGCCCAGGACTGCGTTCTTTTTTAAAATGATGCAGTATATCTTTTAGTTCAGCAAGAGTAACAGGCTTATATAACTCAATGGCTTCCTGGGCAGAAATCATACGAGGGAAGAGACTAGCCGTAGAGGCCTTCTCCGAAAGATTTTGCATGTTTGAAGCTTTGTACTGTAGTGTAAAATATGTGGCCACCTCTGTCAATAAATCTTTCTGTCCACGAATTACTCCCCCATTCGCACTTTCAATAGACCAGATGGTCTTTTTGTTCCTATTAAAACTTGCGACTTTGTGAAAGTAGCTGCTGTTGGAATCGCCACATTGGAGCCAGGTTGCGCGACTGCGCAGTCTCCAACGGAATTCTTCATCACGAAGGATAGACGCCCTGTGTGCTTCTAACAATTTGAGTCTGTCTGTCTCCTCCACCGTCAAGGCCGAGCTTGTTGCATTGTAAATGAGGGAGGAAATTTGCGTCTCCAGCAATAGTAGGCGGGCCTTTTCCTCTTTAATCTTTTCCTTTTCCCATTGAATCGTTTTGTTTTTCAGTACTTTCAGCTTCCAAACCAATCGGGTCTGTGGGTTGGTTTCTGTAAGAAATCGTGGGTCAGTCCAGGTGGAGTGAACGATGGCTGAGTAGTTATCGGAGGAGAACCAAATGTGATTGAATTTAAAGGGAGTCAATCTGCGGATTGTGGGTAACAATTGGAGCAAAATGGGAGCGTGGTCAGAGAAGTATGGGTATTCCACCCAAGAAGATGGCGCAACAAAGGATGTCAGTAGGCCATCTGCCACCAGAAATCGGTCCAGGCGTCTGGCTATAGCATTCGGGCCAGCACACCCATTACGCCAAGTAGGGACCAGGCGAATCGGCTGGATGTCAATGAGGTTATTGGAGGCAAAGATCTCTTTGTAGGTGGCTTCCGCTGGTCCTGGCAAAAAAGGGCCTCCCCAGTGTTCATCTGCCGTAAGAATAAAGTTAAGATCACCTCCAAGTATGAGGTTAGGAATAGCGAGGAGGCCACTCATAGCAAGGTGCGTCCAGAAAGCCAATTTGTCCGAACAAGGACCATAGACGTTTAGAAACACCAACTCCTGGTTGGTGGCTAGAGAGCAGCCAACTAACAAAATACCTCCTCTTGACAGGTAAGGTCACAACTCTAACAGGTCGGGGTCCCATGCAACCATCAAACCACCTGAGTTTCCTAATGAACTGACAGCCACTGAAAACCAAGTCGGTCGAAATTTGTGCAGGAAATCTCTAGCATTTTGATCCATCGAGAGTGTCTCTTGAAGGAAGATAATATCCGGCTTCGATGTCTCCAGTAATCTTCGGAAGGAGGCTGTCTTGAGGGGGCCTCCGATCCCCCGAATATTCAGTGACAGCACAATCATTACTTAGAACGTGCTAAGGCCTTCAGTGCTCTAAGTGCCTTACCGTTCTGGGAGTGTAATTCAGTGTGAACATGCTGGGAGCTCAATGACTCCTTTTTTTCCTGGAACTTCTCGTCTGGAGTGGGGAGAGCTCCGTGATGATGCCTCTTGACCAAACCATAGTCTTTTCCTTTGTATCAATAGGTCGACCAAGGGAAGTACTCGCCCCAGCAGCTATATTGATGGGTTCTTTTCCCCGATAGATTGGCAGTTGTGTGCAGTTTTCAGGCAGATCAACCGAAGTGAAGGAGGTGTTTAACGCTGCCAGTAGTAAAGTACCCTCATCAATCGGCTGACTGGAATCAGTGGGCACCAAAATGGAATCAACCTGTTCGATCGGAGAAGGTGGCTGGGATTGCTCTATCAGGGGTGTGGAGCAATGTGCGGACTTGAGAGGCTTAGGGTCGAGGTTCACACTAGGAGCGACAGTCAATGAGGGATCATAGGTGTTTGGAATGGAAATTCTCTCAGTATTCGGTGGAGTAATCTTTGCAGTTTGTGTGGATGTGAGCCAAATAAAACTATTAATAAGCTCCTTCTCAGCAACTGTAAGCAACTTAAAGAAAGTGGGGCAAATCAGGTTCAACTTGGATCTCGGAGAAACAACCTGTCCTGGTAGGGAAGAGGTGCTCGATTGTGTGGGCGAGTCCAGATAAGCGAGAGCAGGGTCAGCCTCCATGTATTCAGGAGGGTTAAGGTGAAGGTCTAAATCATCAGAGGGTTAAGTAGGTATCTTACCAGGGCAGGAGCGTCGGAGGTGGCCAGTTTCTCGACAAAGGTTGCAGCGGAAGGGGATTCCAAGAAAATCCAGCTTCTGTAGATGTATTCGACCTCTCCACTCAATCTCCAGAGATTCCAGCAGTCCAGAGGTAATGTCGATCTCAACCATGACTCGTCCCAGTTTCCTCAAGTGTCCCGTTGCCGACCGAGAGTCAAGTGCAATAAACTTACCCAGAGTGTTAGCAATGGCAGTTAGAGCATCATCATTCCAGAAGTGAAGGGGGAGGCCGGGAAGAAGCACCCAGAGGTGTCTGAGTTGGAAGTACTCAGTGTCTGGGTTGAATGCAAGCCTCCAACGTTTGAGCATGAGGCTGCTGCCTCTGTCGACCCACGAGGAAGAGAGAAGGAGGGTGGCGTCCTCAGGGGACTTGCAGTGGAAGCTCAGCCAGCCTTTCTTAAGGTGGAGTATCTCTGGAATATAACCCAGTAGTGGTAGCCAATTCAGCTTGATCCAGTCCTCCAGTGTAAGTGAGTTGATCCGCTTGTAGGAGAAGCGACCCACCAGAGTGCAGGTAGACATTTTGTAGAGGTCTTCGAAACCCACACCGTCACCAAGGATCAGTCTCTTTGATCTTCTATTAGATTTCCATGCCTTTCACCCAGATGTAGCCCGATGAGAGGAGTTTACATCTAAGTGTGCCTCCTGTTTGGAAGGAAGTCCCAATCGAGGAGGAAGTGGGGGGGGGTGAGTAGTCTTGATGAATCTTGTCGGGGTCGGATGGAAAGGTTATTGATTCAATAGTGTCGGTCCGTGGAGGATGTGCTGGTTCGACGGTGTCAGTAGGAACAATTGTTTTGGTGGACATGGAGGGAAACGTTTTCAGTGAGGAGGCAAGGGAATCCACCTTATCAAATAGACCAGCTCGTTCCCAAATGAGCTCGTCAGATGGAAGCATCAGGTCGCTTGTCAGTGACTCCATGATAGAGGGGTCAGTACCACCAGTAGTAGGCCCCCAAGTGGACTAACGAGGCATGAAAGGTGGGGTGCGGGCCAGGTGAATAAGACTGCAGGGGGCAAGAGGGTCTGTGTATCCGAGCCAGTCGGGTAGTGGAAAGAACAGTGTGCAGGGGATAACCGTAGGACTGTAGGCTGGTCAATAGACAAGAGGGAAAACGACAGGAGAGATGGAGTTAGCGGAACCAGGCTAGCCGGAAGCTGGGTAAGTATAAAGTCAAAACGTTCAGTTGTACACTCCCAGTTGGGGGAGACAATAAAAATGCAATGTTCGAGGAGGTTGCCAGGGAAGGCTGTAGCAGATAGTTCAGTAGCTGTCTAAAGAAACAAAGGGCGTGTGTCAGCCACACCGCAATAAAATAGGTGACAGTGTTCCTGGAACCAATGGTAAGGAGAGTTAGTAAAACAGTAAACTAAAGAGGCTGTATTCCCGAAGAGATAAGCAACTGGTGCAGCGAAGATGAAGGGGTAAGGAGGTAAACGGGTATGACAGAGACAGTAAACTATCAGATAAATAAGTGAGTTGTATAAAGTCTATACACCCGAACATAGACCAGCTCAGAAGATGTAGGTAATGACAGCAGAAGGGTCAAGTGAACAGCTGGTAATCGGTCGATAGTTGTCCATAGTCGTCTGGTTCTCCTTCGCAGACCTGGTTCAAACTTCATTTTTCCCACCTCAGTCAGTGTGGTAATTTGTCTTTCTTGTTTGCACTTTCCAAATTCGACGAAGGTAAGTTGCTTGGAACAATGTGAACCATGGGAAAATTTCTTAACTTACTTGTACATTTAAAATTTTGAAAATCTTTATGATATTAAGATAATGCTAAGTCACCTTTACAACACCGAGTGAAAAAAATACACTACTATGCTAAGTCTTTTATTTCACATTCATGAAAATATAAAATAACTAAATAAAGGATTAAATAATTTTTTAAAACCAAAAGATTCCTTGGGATTAATTAATTTTTTTAAACCAACAAATTTTTATAGTCATAGTTTTATTGAAAACACACATTTTAAACCAAAAGATATATATATATTTTTAAATATATGGGATATGAATGGCAAATTAAAGGTGGACAAAGCCCTGACCAAGTTTAGTGGTGTCCATTCATTTATTCTTTTCCAGTGGGTGACAGCTTTTAACGGCGACCATTTTTAAGTGGTGTCCCTGCTATGTTTTTGTTTTCTCGGCTTCCTTCAACTTTCCTTTACCTGGCCGCCTGGTTCTTGATCTCCTCTTTCCTTTACCTGGCCCTCCTCGATTGTATGGTTGTGCATCGTAAGCTCTTAGGAGTCGGTCCATTTCTTTTTGACCTGAGATGGGCTTGGCGCGGTTTATTGTGGGTCACTACGAAAACGCGCGTTCAGACATCTGTAAAGGGTTTATGTGTATTGCTATACATATATCTGTGCATAGCATCGGCACCAGCGTGTTTACCATGGCAATTCTCCACAATTTCTCTCGCCCTTAAGAAACTCCTACCTCATCTCCTCCCTTGCAGTCTCGGTCTGAGTCCAACTCATTGCCCATCCTTCACTTCTCCCGCATTTCTGTGTCTATCTTTCAATTGACAATGGCCTCCTCCTCCTCCACCTCGGCTAATCCTAACAGCACCAGCAATTACTCCTATGACGTGTTTATAGGCGATCGGGGTCCCGATGTCAAACCCTTCCCGAGCCATCTTTACCATCGGCTTGTTTCATGCGGATTGAAGGTCTTTCTATATGAGGAGGGATTGCTACTAGGAGACTATTTAATCACTCAAATAAAAGGGGCTATTCAAACAGCCTGTGTTCATGTGGCCATTTTCAGTCCGAGATATGCTGCATCAAGCTGGTGTCTAGATGAGCTCCTAATGATGTTGGAGTCAAAGGCCATCCTCATTCCAGTGTTTTACAACGTGAAGCCCTCTGATCTTCGGTGGACGCATGGCAAAGATGGAGTGTATGCTCGAGTCCTACGGACGTTCGAAAAGAAGACGAGGTATGATCCTTTGACTGGTAAAGAGAAGCTGCGATACGACCCAGCAACTGTTGAAAAATGGAGAAAAGCTCTTTCGGATGTTTCTGACATAAGCGGTTTCGACCTAGAGGCGTGTAACGGGTAACCACTCAAAACTTTCCTTTCGGTAAATTTGTATTACCTTATGTTGGATAGATATACACGTCTGTTTATCACTAGTTATTTCTATTTTCTTGTGATTAACCAGTGAGGGGGCCTTGTTAGATATGGTGGTTGAGAGTGTGTTGAGAAAGGTGAAGAAAACACCATTGAATGTAGCCAAATATCCAACGGGTTTATGGCCACGAACGAAAGCACATCACCATAATTACTAAAAGAGCAGTTTCATTGTTCAATAAATATTAGTTTGTATCTTTCTTCCCGAGAAGCTTAACAAAAAGACGGATATAATGAGAAATATAAGAGTCACAATGTTTAAAGATGTGTTTGTTTTAAATGATAGGAGGGATACAAGAGCTCATAATCTTTTTCTTTGGATATGAAGTTTATATGTTAAAGACAATAAGAGTGGAGAAGTTGGTGATCACAAAGATTGAATGGAAATGTTATATGCGAAAGCCAATTCGTTCTTTTGGACATTTTGTTGGGTTCCATCTTGTTGTTTTTTGCATTTTTTCGTATAGATGAAACTTGAGATTGTACAATCCAGAGTTTACAGATTGTATATCTCCTAAAAGATTTGGGAGTAGTTTAACTAGGGAAGAGATCATTTTTTCAGAAAAAAAAATGGTCTTGAATTTGGTCAGATTTTCAGGGATAGTCTGAATTTTGCATGGATTTCAGAACCTTATTTCAAAGGTAACTAACCCAAATGTTTTAGATTAACCTATTAACCTAAAATTTAAAACTGCACCATTGGAAAACCCACCATAAAACTAACTCCACAGGAAAGATTGCTCCCTAGTTAACCCACTCCAAAGATTTGTGTATAAGCGTCAAGATGTAAGTGATCCATATATGTTCAAAATGGCTAACACTATGCACCTTTTAAAAATTTTAAACATTAAGCGATAGGTGTTGGGAGTGAACTTTGTATATTTGCTCAATTTTGGATGAAGAATGAGCACTTGTATGTTCCAACTTCCGAGGAGAACCGATGGTGCATGATTTCATCGAGTGAAAGTTCGTATGCGCTACACTATGTTCTCGTTTGCTTGAATTCGAGTCACGTTGTGCAATAGAGAGACGTACAATGTCTAATTACCCAACCTGGTCGGTGGGTGTTTATATATATATCTCTACACAATAAGAGGTGTTTTACATTACAATCCTCCCTCGAATATATCCGCCCTTTCAAAACTCTTAACTAGGGTCCTCCTTAGGAATTTGTATCAATCTCATCTACCATCGGAAGTTTCTATTTTTCTATTTAGGATTCTATTTTCCATGGTTTAATATATCTTGGAGAGTCAAAATGTTTATTTCTCAATTAAGAAATAATTCCCATCAATTTTATTGTGAAATTTGGCATTGGAATTGACCAAAGGAAGCTTGAGAAGAAAGGGTGTGTATGTTTTGTACTTACAGAAAAGTGGAAACATAAAAACACTTCATTTTAAAGTGTTAAGCCTTCAAAGACAATAGAGACAACTATGTAAGTATCTTGACAACCAACTCTTGGAATAATTTATTCAGCTAGGGGGTAGTGGAAAAATTAGAGACTCATCATCAAGTCGAACAGAAAAAATACTAAAATATATAAATCTGTAAGACAGTTTGTCCCATAGGCTAGTGTTAACCTAGTAAACGTTAAAATAATTTCTTTCTTATTTCTATGACAAGGCAATTACTACACCCTGTTCATTAATCATAGAGGGCGAGACACTTTCCCTAATGTGGTTGTGTTAGTTTTATAATTATTACTTACAAATTATAAATTTCAATTATGTCCACTCCCTGACCTGGCAGTTTCAATTTACGTGGCAATGTCGGTAAATTAGTTGCATATCAAATTCGATCCCTCCATATTATTTTGCAGCATATTATGTAGACTCGAGTCCCTGTAATGATGGATCGCTGCATGTTAAATTCGATTGATCACTGGATCGCTGCATATCAAATTCGCTTGATCTGGATCGCTGGATATGAAATTCACTGGATTGCTCCATATCAAATTTGCTTCATCGCTGAATCGCTAGATGGCTGCATCACTGCAGAATCATTAGCTGGATCGTTGGATCGCTACATATCAAATTCGCTGGATCCCTGGATAGCTGTATTGCTAGATGGCTGCATCATTGCGGAATCATTAGCTGGATCGTTGTAGGTAAAAATTTAGGATCCCTGGATAGCTGTATTGCTAGATGGCTGCATCATTGCAGAATCATTAGCTGGATCGTTGTAGGTAAAAATTTATAGCGCCATAACCCGTATCATGTTCTGTTCTGTAAGTGTGTGCTATGCATGGGATTTCTTCAGCAAGATTAGCATGTTAGACAACTCTCCTAACGTATACCAGAGATGTTTCTCTAATTAGGCAACGTATTATGGTCTCACTAAGCCCAGGACAGCTCAGGTACCTCATTTAACCCCAAAGTTTTATTGCAGCTCTTGCCTGCATTCATGCTCGATTCTCACCATTCAATTGCAGTGCATGAGATGATTCATATATGTTCATTTGTTCATATTTAATTCACTTACCTCCCTTCACACTCCCATTCTGGCATTTGTTTTATCAATGGTATCACTCCATCCATTCCTCCCTTGTCTGTTCAATTTCACAAAGATACAGAAATAATA
>ML784793.1:90339-107687 GCA_009831015.1 Picea engelmannii
ATTAATGTATTTGTCCTATTATTATTACTCCTTTGTTTGTATTTGTATTGAAATGTTTGCATACCGAAGGTTTAGATCATTGAAACTTTTTTTGAGGTACTTGAATAAGCCTGACAACTTAAATGTTTACATGGCGCGAGGTCTTGAAACATGCCTGACAGCTTAAATGTTTGCATACCGTGAAGCCCTTACACAACTTGGTAGCCTTAAATGTTTACCTAAATAACTTCTCGGAGTACACTTTTCCTCAAAATTTTCCATACAATGTTGCAGTGAATTTGGACAATATTGTTGTCCATCGCTAGTTGAATAGGCATTGTATGTTTCATACTTCTTCTAGGCTTTGAATGTAATTTCGTCATCGTTGAAGCTACATGCATTGTTTACTGGTTCAGTGGGTGCTTCTTCTTCGCTGGTTCGTCGGTTGCTGCTTGTTGTTGTTTGGTTCAACTTTGCAAGGTTGGGGTTCTGCATTCGCAGTTGGATCTATTTTTTTTTTCCTTTGCGGAGTCCAGGTGGTGCACCCACAATTTGACCTGTGCTTCTGTCGTTCATCATTTTGGAGTAAGTTTTCAAGCCATAATTTCATTTTCTATTCCTTCTTTGTTGTTCAGTGTTTACAGTTTGCAAGTAAGAATGTTTGCTTAGTTCTATTGGCATGCTTGTCATATGTTTCCGGTTCCTTTTGTGCTTCGACTGCAGTTTGGTGTTCATTGGAGATACATATGTTGTTTGCTGGTTCG
Organism: Picea engelmannii; assembly: GCA_009831015.1. Taxonomy (NCBI): domain Eukaryota; kingdom Viridiplantae; phylum Streptophyta; class Pinopsida; order Pinales; family Pinaceae; genus Picea; species Picea engelmannii. The sequence continues at coordinate 91,083 of ML784793.1, forward strand.
GTGGTTGTTGTTTGTTCACTGGTTCGTTGGTTCATTGGTTGCTGGTTGTTGTTGTTTGGCTCAAGTTTACGAGTTTAGGGAGCTGTGGTTGCAGTCGGGCCTGTTTGTGCTTTATTGCTGGTTTAGTGCTTGCTGTTTTCTTTTGTTTGCTTCGGCTTTACAGGGTTGGGGTCCTGCACCGACAGTTGGAGCTGTCTTTTTTTTTTCCTTCTTTTTTTGGGGCGCTTTGCGATGTTTAGAACCTGCATGCGCAAGTTGACCTACGGTTGTGTTGTTTGTCATGTCTGGCAAGGTCGAGATCTGGTACCTATTCTGTGCCTGCTTGTTCTACTGTGGAATTTTGCTGATACTTCAGTGTTGACATGATACAAAAAAGTGGCATATGAAATAATTGGACAACTACATGTGAAATTGCAGTATCTGCTATTTTTTTGTTAAGATAAAACATGTGAAGAAACACACTTATTAACCATATATGGTGAAATGTGCCCATATCACATTACAACTTCTTTATCCTTTACACAGACTGGTGTGACCAGGATACAATTTGTCTTGTACTTGAGATATGATACGTACACCAAAGATACTGCAAAAATATATTTCCATGTCTGGAAGCATATCTAGATACTCTGCCACATAAAACCAAAATAATTTAGCTATGTCCATGCAATTTCTTAATATTTTGTGGCTTGCAATATATTTTGGGCAGGGAAAAACTTTATATATTACAACCATGGATGGAGAAAAACAAAGGTTCACGTTTCTAACTATATTTTATTCTATTCGTTGATTCTCATTTATTGTATGTACATATTACTTGTTCTCCGCTGCATACTAGCTTCCATTCATGTTCATTGTATTTTGTGTGTTCCCACATTCAAACAAATAGAATTGCTGGAGAAAACAAAGTAGTCTTAAGTACAACGGTGGAAGACGAGATACAAAGGTACATGCTTGTACTGTTATTTCATATACCGTTGTTTTGTATTTCATTTATTGTCTGTATATGTGTTCACCTTGTTTATTGTATGTAGATATTGCATGCCTTCCTACATAATAACTTATCTTCATTAAATGTCTTCCTGTGTCCATTGTATTTTTCCTGCATTCCTACATTTGAACAAACAGAGTGGCTGGAGAGGACGATGGACTCTTTGGCGTGAATATAGATGAGGAGTTGTAGAGGTGCATACCTATACTGTTATTTCATATTCCAGTGTTTAGTATTTCATTTATTGTCTGTGTATTTGTTCTACTTGTTCTACTACTTTGGACCCTTTTTATTGTATGTATATACTACATATTTTTCTGCTTATTCTCATGTGAATCATATTCTCTTTGCTGCTACATTGAAATAAATAGAACTGCATTTCTTTCTTTTACATGTCTTTCTTCATACTAACTTGCCTTTATGCCCACTGTATACTCGACGTTGCTACCTTGGAAGAAACAAATTGGTTGGAAAGGAAGATGATTTCTTATATGCAACAACAAAGGGTTCTATCATGCAATCTTTGAAAAGGTATACCAACTGTGCTAGTAAATTAAACATACAAAAAGGGTTGGGGCATATAATATTGGACTACAAAACGATGATTTGGAAACAATGGGCCTTTGTACCCTCCCCATTTCTAATTTTTCCATTTTCTATTATCCCTTTTGCTTCCTGATTGCTCTGCTTAGTCGTCTTTTCGAAATTGCCTTGGTGCATGGGTTGGTAGACTCATTTGTTGACATTTATGGGCATGCTTCTACCTTATTCCATACTTACCCACTTTGTCGATTGCGGGTTCCGGGCTGGCGGGTTCAAGATTGCGTCTCTGGCTTCAGAGGTTCCGCGATATACAGATTGGCCGTCCTACCTTGCCATTGTGCCCTATTTACTGTTACACATTTTTTCAGTCAAAAAATCTGAGGCATACAATTTGACCCTGAGGTCCTCATGTTTCTTGAGTATTTGAGTATCCCTTCACACCCTATTTCGTATTCCATCTCCTTCAACCTTGCATGTGTCATTAAGAAAAATTATGGACAATATAAAATGCATATTCTTGTTTAGTTCTTCTGATGTTCATCTACACCTGCTTGCATCAGAAAAAGTTGGACCAGTGACATGGCCATGAGTAGTCAATCATCCCAAACATTAACAGACTGACAAGGCCAAAGGTAAATATGCATACATTTTGTTCCTCATATGTTTACCAAACAAATATCCTCAGCTATTTGTTCATCTATGGCATGGTGAATATGTTGTTGTCATCTGCAACACATACTTTGCAGTTCATAAGAAGTATCCACAAGTGCAAGCAAGACATTGAACATAGCGCATGCTCCACAAACTAAGAGGCCTGGTTGAAAAACTCTGGCTCCATAGTTCATCCAAGTTGTGCATCTACTTGTACATTTATGGCAGGAAAAAAAGAAAACAAAAAAATAATGCACATGACCATTCACATTACTTTTCCTGTTCAAAAATTGTCACCAGGTCTAAACTTGTAACACCCAAAATACTATCAATAGAGGGCTTGAACATCCGTTGAACTGGACAAGTGTTCATCGGGGACATAATGGTCATCTATAGAACCTACTTGGACAAGACAAATAAAACTATATCCATTATGCGTGCTGACTTGACAGACAAGGAGGCCCTCATGACAGTCACACTGACAATTCCTACACAACTTGTACACAAACATGCAAAAAAGATATTGCCATGTAATGGGATATCCATTCCAAATTTTAATATATTTCCCAAAACAGTATATGACCATGGTGATTGTGATCAGATTATATCGCTCAACGAAACAAGTATTGTGGAAAAATCCCCGCTATTTGTTCAGAATATTGTTTCATCACAAACACAACTATCAGGCAACTTGCATAGAGAAACAACATTTATCCAATCAGAACCATTGGCGCAACTGTGACACTCGTGAGAAAACTTGTCTCACAACACATTCTCCATATAAAAGATGAAGAGTCATACAATGAAAAGGCAATGGTACCATTCTCCATATCCACTTTTGTCGTTTTCTTTCACATGTCCATGTCTCTAAGTTAAGTTACACAAATATTGCACTGTTCCATGTTGCAGCTGCAATTGTTTGATACCTATTCAAATTTGTTTTCGTCAGTCAAACAACAATTGCATAAAGGGAAATTTCCACTTATGCTCTTAAAAAATATAACAAAGAAAAGATATGGTAAAGAAAGGATCTTTCGCACAACTCAATCAACATTTGTAACAGAGTTGCGAGCAAACATAGTACAGGATCTCAATAAGCTAACTAGATCTACAACAGTTGTGCATATACATCTACAGTTTCATCCTCACTTTTCTCATACAAATAGCCTTGACCAAATCTCTGCAGTTTTTTTTCTTTTTTTTTTTAAATTTTTTTGGGGGGTGCAGTTGTATATTATATTGTTCAATATATTAACTGCTATGCTCATGTTTCCAGGTTGAAGGTGTTTTGTTTGTAGCGAATATGTACTCGACCCCCTTTGAGCATGTGTGTGCGAAATGCAACTCTCCTACTTCTTCTTCTTCTTTCATAAGTGATGATACGATTGATTGCCTATGATGCAGTAAAAAATGTCCATACATATATAGACATTGCCTCAATGCTGCCATCCAAACCGTCAACAACAACTGTGCATTGTACAATTCGACAACCTCTGTTACAAGATGTGCTTCATGAGTTAGCAGAATTTCCATATGAAGCATACCTACAAAAAAAGGCAAAGAGTGTCTACATGTTGCATGACTTTCAGATACATATAAAATTTACCTTGAATGAGGACAATGTGATATTGCATATCAGTTGGAAAAAAAAAGAAAAAGTATCAATCTTTGTTAGGAAACGAAAACCAATGCGATGATGTGTTTTTTTATATATTGAATTGTTTGATGCAAAGGTCGATGCGTATTTCTTTATGAAACCTTCTGCCTCAACTTTCAATACAGTTGGTGTTTAATGAGTTCCTGGTTGTATGCTTCGCTCTGGAAAATTAATAATACATTCAACATCTTCGCAGTTTTTCTATGATCTTAAAGACTATAGAGGACATGCTTTGCCCTTTGATATAATGTTTGTAACACAAATGTGGTATGTGGCTCGTTTTAGCACTTTTGCTTGATCGATGAACTTACCAAAATTAATCTCCTGGAATAATTTGAAATAAAATAATATATACTATGAGAAGTCCAATAGAATTATCATATCAACGAGAGGACATTAAAATTTAAATTTGTTGTTGTTATACTTGTGGTGAAGTTGACAGTACAATAAATTTACGTAGACATCCCAAAATTGATTTTTCTTGTAGCTTTTTGACGCTTCTGTTATACAAGCAAATATTGGAAACTATAAGCATGGCTCACTATATCTATTCCTTCATTGAAGAACCTGTTCACATGTTTAATGCACTTCATAGTTACTATTAAGACCATCAATGGGGCTTTGTTACACAAATTCCTGCTTCCAAAAATTTCCATCCCCTTTCTTTTTTTCCCTCTGCTTTCCCTTTCTGGTTACTTACTCATTTTTCGGAAATTGTCTAGGTGCAGAAGTTGGCGCATTCACGTGTTCATATTTCCACTTACTTTAATATCACCAGCCTGACTGACCGCTTCCACGTTTCATATTGAACAAACTTTTTGGATCGCGGGTTCCCGCATAAGCTGGTTACCAGATAGGCGGGTTCTGTTGGTGACGGAAGTCACTCCTGGATTGCTTGCAGGAGAAGAGCCCGACGCCCATTAGTTTTATGTCACGGTTGTTTATAGATGGGTGATCAAATGGAAGGAAACTCAAAAAAATGCGGTTCTAACTCTGAAACTAGGCCAGGTATGCATGAGCAAATGAGGTCTTGCGTAACCTTCAGACAATGAGCTGTAGTAAAGGGTGAACAGGCGGAAGACTTGTACAAGAGAAAGTGGAGGTATGTTATAAACAACAGGTTTCTAACAGACTAAGGAAGAAGACGTCCAAATGCGATATCATCTTACATTCAAATGCAAAGCCAGAGAATGCAACAATGCAACAATAAATCTTTTATCATAACATAACCGCAATAACTCGCGCGACTCAGTCAATCACGAACTCTCTTAGCATGAGACGAGAATTAGATGGAATAAGAAGAACTGTCTGTCATAAAACAAGAAATCTCATATACAGATGCATAAGCTGAAAGCTAGAATAACTGTTAAAACATTACAGTAGGGAGATCTGCTCAACCATCGATACTTACAAAATACAAATACTGAGTTATATATACTTAGGAAAATTCTCCTCACAGAGGCGTGCCTCAGTCACCCAAAACTGGGTATCCCTTCAATCAAACTCGTACTGATATCTTTCTTTAAATGCCACCTTGACTACGCATGGCTCTTGTAAGGAGGGTAGTTGAGCTAATAAGTGTTCGGATAGCGTGTGCAGACTTCTCTGTCGAGTTGAAGATTTTGGCATGGATCCTTTGAGAAAATCGATACACAGGACTTCCTCGGGCAGACGATTTGCCAGACCCTCCATTCGCCTTACTTAATGACTGAAAGGAGGTTTCAACCACCCACTTGATTTTCATTAATTGCTTCCTCAGGGAGTGTCCGAGATGATATGCTCAGGAGATTCAGCACTTCGCGTCTCGTGGATGGGAAGGAGCCAGTCCTTGTTCTTCAAAGTTGCGAGGGGCGAGGAGGCGATGGAGCCCAATTGCACACCACGTGTCTCTCTTTGATGGACGGCTGAAAATGCTTCGTGGCGTCGTAGGACCCAGCTTCTATGCTTTCGACATTTGTGAATATGAAAGGGCTAACTTTGCTTATCGAAATCGTGATGAGTGGTATGCCGAGACGACTCATTCTGGTGCCACGCATCCCTCAAATCTGACGGTCCCAAACTCATCCGACGTTGCAGTGGGCCCCAGGTCCCGAATTCTCTCGCTACTTCGCGTATCGGGATATGATGGAGCTGTTTTTTGTGCGTTGGAGTCGCGATGGGCGAGGCGCCGAGATGGCTCTACTTACTGCCAGGTGTCCCCTCTGGATGGATGGCTGAAAACACTTCGGCGATACTGTGGGCCCGAGTCCTGAATGCTTTCGACGCTTCGCGTATCGCAGTGGGAGGAGGTTGGTCCTCATTCTTTAAAGTCACGAAGGGTGAGGAGGCGATGGAGCCCGATTGTGCACCAAGTACTCCTCCGGGATGGACGTCTGAGATCTTTTTTTAAATGATATATAAGTGTTATCCATTGCGCTAATCCTGGCACAACCCTGCTAACCGCGATTACCTGCCGATCATTGATCCGCTCTATACATGGATCCTGGCCGTTGACATCATACTTTGCCCGCTCGCTTGATTGGAAGTCGAAAAATGAGATTTTTCCATGCTACGCTCAGGCGCTTCTCATGTAACTTGCAGACCCGAATGCTCTCGATCCCAAGACAAGAATTATCGCTAACATTAGGTTCCATGGGGGATAGAGTCATCCGTGCGATGCTCTAAGAACTCCTTCTGTAGCTTCAGTGCCTTGCTATTGGGCTATGGAGTCACTTATTAGGCCGAAAACATGCAAAAAGAAACTAAACAAAGAACTAAAAGACAATATTTACAAACAGAGGAGCCGTCTAAGGCTCAAATAAAACATTTTTTCAGAAAATACCCATTCAATGGGCTTTTGAAAACCTTGTCACCCTCCAGATCCTGCAACCCATATGTGTTGTTGGAGAAAATCTCAGAGATTTTAAATGGGCCGATCTAGAGGGCGTCGAACTTGCTATGTTTTCCTTTATCCTGTCTGGGTGCATCCCACTTAAATACCAAGTCCCCGATCTCGAACTCCTTTTTCCCGACCTTTCTGTCAAAAGCCTGTTTGATCTTCTATTGATGACTGTAAGCTACATCCCTCACTTGTTCTCTGATCTACTGCGCTTCCACTATCTGATGAATTCTTCTGATCATATGATCTGGTTCTCCCTCGTAGTCTTGAAAGAACTTCGCCACAGGTAAGGCGAGCTGAGTAGGGAAAACCGCCTCTGCTCCATAGACTAGTTGAAATGGCGAAGTTCTCAGAGACTTCTTCGTGGTGACACGATTGGCCCACAGAGCAAATTTCAACTTTGAATCCCAAGCTCTTTTGTTATCCTCTAACAATCTTTTGATGATCTTTATCAGGCTTTTGTTAGAGGATTCCGCTAAACCATTTCCCTAGGGATAGTAGGGGGTGGAGTGAATTAACGAGATTTGGAACTGCTCACAGAACTTAATTAGAGGTTCAGATTTGAAAGAAGCAGCATTATTGGTGAAGATCCTGCTGGGACAGCCAAATCGGGCTATGATATCCTCCAGGAAGCTGATAATTACTTTGTGTGATGCGCTTCTAGTGGGGACAACTTCTATCCACTTGGTGAAATAATCTGTCACAGTCAGGATCTATCTGTGTTGACCACTTGAGGGAGGATGAATTTCTCCGATGAAGTCCAACCCCCACTGCTAAAAAGGTGCCGAAGCTACTATGGGTTTTAATGGCAGTGATTTGAGCTGCTGTCTTCCTGAGAACTTTTGGCATTTGATGCAAGCTCTGATCTCCCTGCAAACATCGGGGAATAAGGGGGGCCAGTAATACCCAGCTCAGAGTATCTTGTGAGCCGTGGTTTTCCAGAAATGATGACCTCCACAAAGGCCGCTATGGAAATCAAACATAACCTTCTGGGCCTTCTGTGGGTCTAGGCATCTCAGAAATACCCCTAGAGGGTCTCTCCAGTACAAGACTTGGTAGATGAGGCAATACCTGACCGCCTTGAGCTTTAAAGCTCTTTCTTTTCTTGTTCCCATTCCATCAGGGGGCTTCAATTCTTGCAGAAAGTATAGAATGTCATGATACCAGGCACATTCTGCTAGTGATAAGCCATCTTGAGAACGTGGGCTGGGCGATTCAGCTTGCTGAGATCCTGGGCGAGTATTGATGAAACTAACTCCCAATGCTTTGCATTTAGATTCATCCAGTATCTTGGCTAAACCTTGCCCCTTAACCAACTTGGTGGGTTTTATCTCCAAGTCAAATTCCATAATTTTTGCGATCCATCGGCCTCTTTTCCAATCTATGTCGGGCTGCACAAGGATGTCCTTCACAGAAGCTGAAGGAACATATGCTGTTACTTTTGCATGCAAGACATATACTTTGAAAGATTTAAGATCTTTCACTAAGGCATAGGCCTGCTTCTCCATGATTTCATACCTGCTTTCTGTGTCTCTTAACGCCCTGCTGAAGAAGGCGATGGGCTGCTCATGCCCTTTCTCATTTTTTTGCAATAAGACCGCTGCCACTGTATCAAAAGAAGCAAAGGAGAAAATCAGGAAATCCTTGGAATAATCAGGGCTAATTAGCACAGGCGCCTCAGTCAATGCCCTTTTTATTTGGTCAAAAGATGCCTGGGGCTCAATGGTCCATCTCACTTCGTTTCCCTTCCTGAGCATGGCCATGATGTGCTTTACTAGCTCGACAAAATTTGAGACGAACCTCCTCAGGAAGTTAATCTTTCCTAGAAATGCCTGGACCTCTTTTTTCGACCTGGGAAGTGACAGGGTTTTAATCACCTCCACTCTGCTGGGATCAATTCTTACTCCTTCCGCCGATACTATGTGGCCCAGTAGCTTGCCCTCCATCATAGCGAACATGGACTTCTTGGGATTCAGGGAAAGACCAAATCTATGGCACTTCGAGAAAACTCTCCTTAAGTGGCAGCGGTGCTCCTTATCAAACCTGGAGAAGACCGTGATTTCATCTAGGTAGATCACTATGAACTGGTCTTTTTCTCTGATGAAGGCTATATCCATGGCTTGCTGAAACGTTGCTCCTGCATTCATTAGCCCAAATGGCATTTTGGCGTACATGAATGTGCCCCAAGGAGTGGTGAAGGCCGTCTTCTCCCTGTCCTCTGGCATGATCGATATCTGATTATAGCCAGAAAACCCATCGATCATGGATATCCTGGATGCACCGGTTACCCTCTACAATATATGTTCCATCTTAGGTAGGGGGTAATTGTCTTTCTCTAAGCTTCTGTTGAGATTCCTGAAATCAACACAGAGTCTGATTTCTCCTCTTTTCTTCCTTACTGGGACCAAGTTGGCCACCCACTCGGAATATCTCAAGGGGACAATGATTCGTGCATCCAACAACTTTTTAACTTCCTTCTCCATGACGAGAAGCAACATGGGATTTATTTGTCTTAGCTTCTGCCTAAATGTCCTAGCCTCTTCCTTCAATGGGATCTTGTGTTCAATGACAGATGTGTCGTATGTCTTGAGGTCTTCTTATGTCCATGCAAACACATCGATGAACTCTCTCAACAACTCCATGTACTCGGCCCTCTGTCCACTGGTCAGGCTGCTTGACAATTTGACGAATCTAGGCTCCTCCTATGAACAAATGTTGCATTCGGTTGTATCGACATCTTCATTTGAGACTTTGCCCTTTACTGGCACATCATTCCCATCAAACAATCTTTCTAAAGGGACAAGTCCTCTCGGAGTGTGATTGCTGGGCAGCTGAATGAATTGATGATTAGCGATTTTATTTAAAAACTCCTCAGGACGAGGGTCACCTTCCAGGTCGGGATGCTGGTCAATATGCAACGCAGAAAATTCATCAACTGATTGGAGAAACCTTTCGAGTTCAGAATCATCCTCGAACACCTTCCAATGCTTGACATTGTCCGGCACCGAGGGCCTATATCTTACATCAACATCGTTTTTTACCATGGGCGGCAGAGGAAATTTGAGCAAACTAGCTGAGATAGCTAAAGAATCGGCCAAAGTATTTTTTCCCCTCAGAATGAAAGAAATGTTAAAAGCCAAGAAGAAATTATCAATAAGGTCCCATACTTCATTCCGATAATTCCTGAGCCGGGAATTATGGACACGATAAGCATTCCTTACCTGCTGAATAATCAACTCAGCATCTCCAAATATTGCTATCTCTTTAATTCCCATTTCTTTTGCAGCCCTCATACCCAAAACAAGAGCTTCATACTCTGCCACGTTGTTGGTGGCTTCGAATTCCAGCTTGTATGATAGGGACACGGCTTCTTGACAAGGTGATATGAAAACCACTCTAGCACCAGCGCCTTCGCTAGAAGAAGCTCCGACAAAAAACATCTTCCACACGGAGGGGCTTTGAGGGAAAATCAGATGATCAAGGCTGGGGTGCTTTCTGATTAGTAAAGAGCTTTCAAGAGCATTGGTAAGCTGCAAAAAACTAGACCCCAAGTCGGTGTCAAGTGAAAAGATGGGGTGATTGGTGGGGTCTGCTTCATCATTGACAATATAGGCTAGCTGGGCTTCTCTGTATAAACTCCTTTGTTCCCCTCCGAAGACCAGAATGGTGGCGTATGTGAGATCCATATGTAGTGTCCCTCCAAGTTTTTTAATCCACGATCTAGACAACAACATATCGAATTTGGGGGGGGACGTCGGCTACCACAATATCCATGACCACACTTTTCATGGGCAGCTGAAACAGGGAAACCTCCAGGTCTTTGATGAGTCCTAGACACTGCACTCTCCTTGAGTCGAAGGAATATAAATCATGATAAGTTCTTGTCACCTCTAGTCTCAATTCTTCCATGACTATCTTTGGCATAAGGTTATGGGAAGCCCCTGAATCCATGAGGCAGTTATGCAGTACTTTATCATGTATGCTCAGGGATGTGTAGAAGGGGGGGGGATGTGTCATCTCTGTATTCTACCATGGGGCCTAAGATGATGGCTTACTTCTCATCTTGAAGGTTTACTGAGTCAGAGGGGGGCTGGGGGGACTCGGATTGTAGCAGCTTGGAGAGGGATCTTTTAAAATCTTCGTTTTTAACTAGCTTTGAGAGGGGGACGGGGATCCCGATATTTTGAATTTCATGTTCAAAACTAAAGGATGGAATGGGATTAGGAGCTTCCCTTACCTCGGTGATGGGTTCTTTGACTGCTGGCAAAGCGCCCTGAGCTCTTTTATCTTTAGTAGCGGCTGCTGCAGCTTTAGTAGGTCTTTCTACTATGAGGGGTTTGTCTGGGCTGTCAAAGTCTCCTTCTTTCCTTCTCGTCCTAATATTATATCTGTTAGAAGTGTGACTGACCCTTTGTTCCTTCCCCAACTCATGAATTTGAGCACTCATCAGGGATTCTTCATATGCCGACTACGTCAAATGAGGAAAAGGGGGAGTTTCTTCAATACAATGAATTTCAGGGCCAAACTCGTCTATCTCCTCTCTTTCCTCATGATCAAATAGGTTGTTTTGGAGGGGGGTTTGAACCCTTTGATCCTCTCTATCTTTTCCCCTTTGTTCCCTCAGGAAAACTTGAGGCGTATTGTTAGCAGGTCATCTGAAACCTCTATTATCAGTGTTCTGGGGATTTCTGTACATGGGCTTCCCCTCTAATTCCCACCTCTCCATTTTGGCAGCAAGTGATTTTATTGCTCTGGCTGTCTCATCTATCTGATAGGGCAGGGGAGAGGAACTGGATGAGGAAGTTTCATGCATGTTCTTGGACGTATTTCTATCACCAGCGTTCCTAAGTCGGTTGACAGCCAATATGTTGGATTCTACCTCCATGGCTACATCTTGCATGTGTGCCAGCATAGCATCTCTTCTCTCCCTTAGCAGTAGGAAGAAATCAGGATCGAAGGTGTTGGAGTAAGTGATCTTTGCAGAGGCTTCGGAGGGTTTTATCTTAGCAGGGATTCTGTTGTACATTTTATTAAATCTCTTGGAGAAGTCAGAAATAGAGTCTCCTTCCTTTCTCTTCAATGACCCAAACTCTGTCATGTAATACATGAAGTCTTTTTAATCTCCCCATTGTCTCAAAAAGGCATTATATAAAGATGTGATCCCATCAATAGATCCAGGAGGCAGGGCCTTGAATCATTTTCTAACCTCTCCTTGGAGACTATGGACAAAAATTCTCATCCATACGTCTGTGTGCATGATAACATTATCATCCGCGAAAGTGTAAAAGGCTATTAGGTTCTCTTCTGTAGCTGTGTCCCCCTCACCTGTAAACTTGGGCAGTTGTTTAAGGTACCCATCTACTGGGAGGTTATTGAGAGGCTATGGTAGCACGAGGGGAGCGTACCTAGCGGCTATGATGACCTCTATTTCGGTCATAGGGGGATTAGCACTAGCCATAGGAATATTAGGTGGAGGAGAACTTGGAGGAGAAGGCGTTCACGAAGGGGCTGCGGGAAATGAGTCTCGAAGTGGAGTGGGAAACAAGAGAGGATTTAAGGAGAAAGATAACGAGCTCAAGTCAACAGGTGATCCTCCTTGTGCAGGAGTGGGGAAATCTTCTGTGGTCGTGGGTCTACGCCTAGGTACAACTTCAGAGGAGAGGGGAGTGACAAGGATTTCTCCCTCCAATCCCAGACCAAGAGGGGAAAAATCAGCAGGAACACTCCCAAAATTTAGGAAACAAGAAACTTCCGAAGGAGGTCTATTAAGAAACTGAGGAGGAGAAAATGGAGTTCTTACAAAAGGAGATGGCAGATTACCTATTTCGGCGGTGGAAGTTGCTTCTTCAGGGGCCTTTCCTTTTCTGAGAACCACGTCTCGATCGGTTTCAGGTGTAGCTAGGGGAAGATGTGGATGAGACCATGCGTGTTTGCCTCTGAAAGCCACAATTGATAGAGCAGGTTCTCCCCAGTGGAGTCATCACAATGGAGTTGCTAGGTGCACAGCAGCAATCTTGATAATTCTGATATCTGATGCACCTTCAGAATCAGTTAATCATTGTCGTTCAATTTCGGGGAAAATATTCAACTTCGTCCCTGGAAACGATGCTAGAAATGTTGGCGACGGAAGTCACTCCTGGATTGCTTACAGGAGCAGAGCCTGACGCCCATCAATTTTATGTCACGGTTGTTTATATATGGGTGATTGAATGGAAGGAAAATCAAAACAATGTGGTTCTAACTCTGAAACTAGGCCAGGTATGCATGAGCAAATGAGGTCTTGCGTAACCTTCAGACAGTGAGCTATAGTAAAGGGTGAACAGGCGGAAGACTTGTACAAGAGAAAGCGAAGGTCTATTATAAACAACAGGTTTCTAATAGACTGAGGAAGAAGATGTCCAAATGCGATATCATCTTACATTCAAACGCAAAGCCAGAGAATGCATCAATGCAACGATAAATCTTTTATCATAACATAACCGCAATAACTCGCACGACTCAGTCAATCACGAAATCTCTTAGCATGAGATGAGAATTAGATGGAATAAGAAGAACTGTCTGTCATAAAACAAGAAATCTCATATACAGATGCATAAGCTGAAAGCTAGAATAGTTGTTAAAAAATTACAGTAGGGAGCTCTGCTCAACCATCGATACTTACAAAATACAAAGACTGAGTTATATATACTCAGGAAAATTCTCCTCACAGAGGCGTGCCTCAATCACCCAAAAATGGGTATCCATTCAATCAAACTCGTACTGATATCTTTCTTTAAATGCCACCTTGACTACGCATGGCTCTTGTAAGGAGGGTAGTTGAGCTAATAAGTGTTCGGATAGCGTGTGTAGACTTCTCTGTCGAGCTGAAGATTTCAGCATGGCTCCTTTGAGAAAATCGATACACAGGACTTCCTCGGGCAGACGGTTTGCCATACCCTCCATTCCACTTACTTAATGACTGAAAGGAGGTTTCAACCACTCGCTTGATTTTCATTAACTGCTTCCTCAGGGAGTGTCCGAGACGATATGCTCAGGAGCTTCGACACTTCGCGTCTCGTGGATGGGAAGGAGCCAGTCCTCATTCTTCAAAGTTGTGAGGGGCGAGGAGGCGATGGAGCCCAATCACGCACCACATGTCTCTCTTTGATGGATGACTGAAAATGCTTCGTGGCGTCACGGGACCCAACTTCTATGCTTTCGACGTTCATGAATATGAAAGGGCTAACTTTGCTTATCGAAATCGCGATGAGCGATATGCTGAGATGGCTCATTCTGGTGCCACACGTCCCTCAAATCTGACGGTCCCAAACTCATCCGACGTTGCAGTGGGACCTAGGTCCCGAATGCTCTCGCTACTTCACGTATCGGGATATGATGGAGCTATTTTTTGTGTGTTGGAGTCGCGATGGGTGAGGCGCTGAGATGGCTCTACTTGTTGCCAGGTGTCCTCTTTGGATGGATGGCTGAAAACACTTCGGCGATACTATGGGCCCAAGTCCTGAATTATTTCGGTGCTTCATGTCTTACAGTGGGAGGAGGCTAGTCCTTGTTCTTTAAAGTCATGAAGGGCGAGGAGGCGATGGAGCCCGATTGTGCGCCAAGTACTCCTCCGTGATGGACGACTGAGATCTTTTTTTAAATGATATATAAGCGCTATCCATTGCGCTAATCCTGGTGAAACTTTGCTAACCACGATTACCTATCGATCGTTGATCTGCTCTATACATGGATCTTGGCCGTTGACGTCATACTTTGACCGCTCGCTTGATTGGAAGTCGAAAAACGAGATTTTTCCACACTGCTCTTGGGCGCTTCTCGTGTAACTTGCAGACCCAAATGCTCTCGAGCCCAAGACAAGAATTATCACTAATAGGTTCAACATTGCCTTTCCATTGTCCCGTCGCCTGCAAATAACACTCAGACTTCCATGATCTACAAATTAGCAAACAAATTCCCCTTTATCTTGTTTTTAGCAGTTTTCCTTGATCGATGAACTTAACAAAATTAATCTTCTGGAATAATTTGAAATAAAAGAATATATATTGTGCGAAGTCCAATGGAACTATCATATCACTAAGAGGACATTAAAATTCAAATTCGTCATTGTTATACTTGTGGTGAAGCTGATGGTACAATAACTTTACTTACACATCCCAAAATTGGTTTTCTTGTAGCTTTTCGACGCTTCTCTTATACAAATAGATCCTGGAAACTATAAGCATGGCTCGTTGTATCTATTCATTGATTGAAAAATTTGCTCACATGTTTAATGCACTTCATAGTTACTGTTAATACCATCAATGGGATTTCTTACACCAATTCTCGCTTCCGAAAATTTTCATCCCCTTTATTTTTCCCCTCTGCTTTCCATTTCTGGTTACTTACTCATTTTTCGGAAAATGTCTAGGTGCGAGAGTTGGTAGATTCACGTCTTTAGATTTCCACTTACTTTTATATCACTAGCCCGACCAATCGTTTCCCTGTTTCATATTGAACAAACCTTTTTGATCACGAGTTCCTGGATAGGCAGGTTACTGGATAGGCAGGTTCAACATTGCGTTTCCATTTCTCCGCCACCTACAAACAACACCCAGACTTCCACAATATACAAATTAGAAAACAAATTCCCCTTTATCTCATTTTTAGCACTTTTCCTTGATCGATGAACTTAGCAAAATTCATCTCCTGGAATAATTTGAAATAAAAGAATATACACTGTGTGAAGTCCAATGGAACTATCATATCAATGAGAGGACATTAAAATTCAAATTTGTCGTTGTGATACTTGTGGTGAATCTAACAGTGCAATAACTTTACTTAAACATACCAAAATTGATTTTCTTGTAGCTTTTCAATGCTTCTCTTATACAAACAGATCCTGGAAACTATAAGCATGCCTTGTTGTATCTATTCCTTGATTGAAGAACCTATTCACATGTTTAATGTGCTTAATAATTACTGTTAGGACCATCAATGGGGATTTCTTATACCGATTCCTACTTCCGAAAATTGCCATCCCCTTTCATTTTTCCCTTTGCTTTCCCTTTCTGGTTACTTACTCATTTTTCAGAAAATTTCTAGGTGTGGGAGTTGGTGGATTCACGTCTTCAGATTTCCCTTGTTGCGTTTATATCACCAGCTCGACCGACTGCTTCCCTGTTTCATATTGAACACAATTTTTGAATCGTGGGTTCCCAGATAGGTAGGTTCAACATTGTGTTTCCATTGTTTTGCCACCTGCAAACATCACCCAGACTTCCATGATCTACAAATTAGCAAACACATTCCCCTTTATCTCATTTTCTTTCACTTTCTGTTTACTTGGTCCTTTTTCCGAGTGTCTCTTGCTTTTATATACGACACCCAAAGTTCAACAATATACAAATTGACCCTCGAAATCCGTCATTGTCTCCTGTTACGTGTTACGCATTTTGCATTCAACATTTGACGTAGATACAATTTGACCATCGACCCCTCATGTCTCCTGAGTAAAGCTTGTGGCCCTGTTTTCAAGCCCATCAATATTTCCTGTTCCGAGTATGTCTAATGCTTTATATCACGAGTTCGACCTGTTAGCACATATTTTTTATAGAAGGGTGTTTTTTTCCTTAGGAAATAACCCCTTGGTGAAGAAATGATGAAAAAGAGCTTAGTGCGACCCACTATATATTTTATATCTTAAGTTCTTGGGCGATTTGACAATTTGGTGCGTTATGCTAAGGAGCACGTAGATCTCAGCGGTTGAGCATGGCATGCTCAGATCTATGGTCCACATCCCATATCGGACCCCCTGACCTTTGGTCTTAACGGGGGGGGTCCGAGTTGGTGGTTTTTCTAGCATGGGCCCCTCACTAACATGTCGCCTCTGTAGTAACTCATACCCCC
>ML784793.1:133369-147657 GCA_009831015.1 Picea engelmannii
TTGTTCATTTTATTACTTTTTACTATATCAAAAGTGGGTTTTTTATGATTATTTCCTATTTAACCCTAATCACTAATGAAGAAATGAGTGAAATGATTGACAGGTGCAAATATGGATGATTATGGGCAAAATTTTTACTTGGTATGGTGTGATTTTGTTTGTTTTCTATAGTTTTGACTTAAAACCTCAAGCACCTTTTATCCGTTCTTGCGCTTGCGAAAAACATAAGAACGTGATCGAGCGTTGTTTTATCTCTTTTCTGGGATCGCTGTGGTTACATGAAAAATGAACCCCCCTGGAGTTATCTTTAAGCTCTTTTCAGACTCTCTAAACATGAAAAGATTGCCGAGCGATCTTGCTATTTTCATGCTCGTTAAAGTATTTGAAGTTACGCGTCCTTCGAGCAATAGTTTAACCCTTTTTCGGTCTCGTTGGACTACTGTATGAAAAAGGAACTGAGAGAGTTCTCTTTTAAAGTGTTTTTCCAAACTCTATAATCTTGAAAAACCTTCGAGTTTTCTATCTCTAGACTCATTAAACAAACATTGACTGACCCATGATGGGACCAAACCACTCCTTCTTAGGGTTCGTTAAAAATACTTCGAGGGACTCGTTCAAAGGATGAGCTTATATCAACAAGCATATGTGATCCTCTTCAAGCTTGCGTAAAAATAAAGAGGTACTTGCCAGAAATGGTGGGGGAAAATTTGGGAAAGGGATATGTTTCATCGTTGAGTTGATTGGCAGTAAGTGTCACTCTTGAACATGACACCCCCTATTCATCATTTGAAGCCGGTATGGGAAATCCATTTGTCTCTCTTTTGATTTGATAATAAGGTCTTTCCATGTATCGTCTTTGAGTCAATCCTGCCAAATCATTGGTCGTGTCATCCATATGTTCAAGAGCAGTCCGTCTGAAGACTCTATTTGAGTCAGCCATCTGCAGTTTTCCCTTCATTCCATGTCGGCCTTCCTTGTGTCCAAAGTCCAATTGTCACATGCTCTGTTTCACTTTCAAAATCTATTACTCATTTCATGTCACTAATGGGGGATACATCAAGGCCCTCCTATGACGAGTCTTGTTCCATGAACTTCAACACATTATCCATAATCAAGGCTTAGAAATTTTTCAGTACCTTGGAACTTGCATGCCTCAATGCATGTTCCTCGCTTTCGACAGTGGGTTTACATCATTGACTCCTGATCGAGAGATTCCGTTGGGTGTTCGACATCAACTCATTTATTCACAGTTGATGGATTGTACTGTCGTACCTTGGGAGTCATTGATATCAATGGTGATTTCCCTCGCACTTGTTAACGGTTACATCAATGACCGGTAATCAAGTGGTTTCTACCATGTTCGACCTCGACACATGTAATCACATGGTTAGATTCGTACTTTGAGCGATGAGATTAAAGACCCTGGATATTGTCTCTCTGATCTAGGTTGCGATGGAGTGTGTATAATTTGTGACACATAGATCCACTGTGTATGTTTTGTGGCTATGTCGTCTTGATTAAAAATTTGTCGCACAGATCCACAGTGTATTTAGGTGGCTGTGCTATATTATGACTGCATGGATCCACAGTGTATGATTGGTGGCCATGACCTTTGTTTAGGATGTCATCAGTCTGTGATCTGAGTATGGGAATGCCTACCTCAGGAATTGGGATATATGATATTCTACTGATGCTTGGATGTTTGCAGGTCTCTGATTAGATGTGCTCTTGGTTCTTGACACACACATGCAACTTACAAAGTCTATCGACTGTCACTAGTTCCACTCTCAGACTTTGGGGGGCATTATGTTATCTACACTTTTGGTCATCGAGGTGATGTCATGATAATTTCATGATGATGGAAAATCAAGCTCTTTACTAAGAACACTTTCCTGAGAAAAGTTACATTTGTCTGCTTCCAGAAATCATGCTTTTAAGGGATGTTTGCAGGCTACCTATGTATTTGCCTGCGAGAATGCCTCATTCTCGCAGGCTGCTTTAGGCTGGGGTGCGAACCTCTCGCACTGTAACTAATAGCCAGGGTGTGACCATGTTTCAAAGGAAGGAAAAAGATAAGATCTCGAATCTTCTAGAAGGGAATCTTCTAGAAACATGAGTTGGCTTTGAATGGTTATTCAAGTGCTAGCATTCCAGATATCTTGGGATCATTTCCTATCCAAGTAACTAATCTATCTTCTCTTATATATTGAGGAGATTGCTCATGGAAGGGGTTAAGAAGAATAAGCAGTAAGCTAGCTAGAGATTGATTAGAGAATTAGTGCAAGACTGTATGGAGGACTGATGCTACAGCAGCAAGAGACTACAGCAAGGTCATCACAAGTGGTTGATTTTTTTCATGCATGAGCAAGTGTGTGTGTCAGAGCTAGGAGCCATCGAAAGGATACCTATGACATCAAGGCTCAGGTTGTAATTTTCACTTTCAATTAATTCAATACAACAATATGTCCCTTTCCCATAAATATGATATCACTTTATTACATAACTCCTTGATCATATGTATAGACTAGCTATTGAGTATATTAATCTTCCTTTACTTCGATTGGTTTGTTCTGTTGTGATCTGGATGGAGCGAGAGCATTGGAGCGAAGCTTGGAACAACATAGATCTAAGGAAAGCATTCATAAGGTATGTCCATAATCCTTACCTCTTAGTTCATTCAATAGGCTAGATCTAGGGAAAGTATATTATTCTATCCTGTTTTGTTCTAGATCCAGGTGGATATAGGGAGATCGGTTTGTGTCCACACTCACGGATTTATCCTATAACAATACTTATTTCTAGATATGCAATTAAAGCTTTAATACCAGTAGTTCATCATGCAAGAACCGTTAAGATTGTCATTAATGTCTGGAAGGCTGGAGAAGATTTGTCATTAATACGAATTAAACCAAGATTTGCGGAGAAGAATGTTATCCTTTCCAAGTATTCATTTCAAACATTATGCAATCTTTCATGCATGGGCCGGTTGGAATCTTTACGAAATCTCTGATTCTTAATCGTTCTTCGCCGTCACTGCCACCTTCGTACTTTTTTCTAAATATGAAATTAGTAAGCTTTAATGGTAACAAGTCATTACACATGAACCTTGGAGATTGTCAATGATCAATGAAAGGATCGAGGAGATATTCCATTGATACGAATTAAACTAAGATTTGCAGATGGTTATATTATCCCTCCCCAATTTTCATTTCAAACATCATCTGGAGAAAACATAAATTCTCGTTAACTTATGGTAGCATTTCTGTCTAGATACAGTAAACACCTTTAGACATGATGGCCAGAGGTTCTAGTATTTCGGGGCATATTCTTACTACTCATCTCCCTCTGCCCAGGAAAAAAAAAGGAGATGGTCCCTAGGTGCACTGAGAGATATATTTCAAGCCAAATAATTCCAAGGAAACCTTGCCTGCTCAGACAACTTACCCACTTGCATTGATAGCTGGTGCAGATGTTGATGCGATGAATTTCGAGCTAGAAGAAGATGATCTCATGGATGATGATACAACAATGGATGATGGAAATGCAGAGAATGGTCCCACTATTGCGCCCAAATTGAAATCAACTATAACAGGCGACACTCCCCAGCTCGACGATGGTAGTCCTGACAACACAAAAATAAGGGGTTTTAGAAAAGAAACCAACGCTGAACGCAATAACCGCTTTGCAACTTGAAAGTAGGAATTCCAGAGGCCCAGATTAGCTTGTTCTGGGTAGAAGTGTTTCACTGTAAGGAAATTATCTGTTGATTCTCCCAGAGATATATTTCAAGCCAAAAAACTATTCAATTGCGGGACCACTTCCCTGTTCTTTGGATATGCAATTAACATCTTAGGGAATGAGGACCAAAACTCCCATTGGTGCAAGGCATATTCCTACTAGTCATCTCCTTCCATCCATAATGGACTAATTTGGGCCTCTGGAATTGCACGTTCAACCTGTGTCCCTAAAGTTTTCAAATGTGAGGAGGTGGTTTCTTGGTGTGTCCTAACTTTCAGTTTTGGTCTATTCTATTTTCCCTGCAATGTTTTTCATCTTCTTACTCACGGGAAGCTCGTGAGAACTATGAATTTTACCACATGGATTTTGTTCATCTGCTTCAAGCCAAGGATTTATTCCACTATGGACCCACTTTATTGTTTCTTTTTCGGCTTAGGTCTTCTACAAAATATTGAGATCGGGGCACCGAACATTGATCCACCAAGGAGAAGGCTGCAAGGATTTCCTAAAACAAAAAGCATGGTAATGAGTTTTGTATGCATGTTGAATAACATCTTGATGGCTCCTACATGTTACAGATCCTGTGCCTGTGTCTGTGGAAAATATGTTCAATGTTTTGGCCCAAAGAACTCGGTCCAATTTCTAAGCATAGATATATAGTGCTCAATATTCTTTTATTTTAATGGATTTACTATTAAAATTTTTTCCTTGGGAGTCTTGTTTGCTTCTTCTTTTCTGGATTTAACACCTCTTCTCAATGGCATGGTTCGATAGTTGCGTAGTTCTTCAATATTGTATTTGCTTAGGTAATTTGTTCTAAAATGAAACATTTAACAATTATATGGCAATGCACTGTGTCGATCCATCATGATTTTATGGAAACAAAAAAAATGAATTTCAGACAGTTTTCAAACCAACGTTCAATTCTATTCGTAATGCAGATAGAACATAACAATACCAAATCATAATGTTGCAGCAAGATTGTCATTCTTGTTTCTAGACATGCAATTATTAAGATTTAATGCTAATAGAACATAGCAATACCAAATCACAATGTTGCAGCAAGATCGTCATTCTTGTTTCTAGACATGCAATTATTAAGATTTAATGAAAGAAGTTTAATACTTAAGTTAATATGTTACAGTCATGGAAGAATGTGTCTAATATTCAAGAAATCATTTGTTGATAATTACTAAAAAATAATGGTTTTGCAACAATGGGGCTTGTTTGAAACCAATTCCCGCTTTGAAAAGTTTTCCTCCACCTTTCTATTTTCCCACTCTTTTATCCCATGTAGCTTCTATTTTCGATTACTTAGTTGTTTTTCTGAAAATGTCTTGCTGCGCGGGTTGGAGATTTCACGCGTTTTGACCTAACGCTTCCACTTTGTCTAAATTTCACTTTCAATTGTTCCATGACCTACAAACAACACTCCAACTTCTGCGATATGCAGATTTAGTTCTAGACTCCCACATCATCCTCTCTTCCGTGTTACACATTTTACACTCAAATGTTCTGATATATACAATTTGACAGTCGGGGCCTTATGTCTCTTCGGGAAACCATCACCCTATTTTGAAGCTCGTCCAACCGCTTTCCATACTTGACCATTTCTTCACATCTCTTTCACAGATCGTCGAGTTCGCGGGTTCAGGAAATTTCAAATTTCTAGTTGTTGTTTCCTGTGCCATCTACCTTTAGATTTGTTTCCAAGTATATGCAATATGTATACAACTTCTCCAGCAACATACATAAATGATCTTGCCAGGAAATGGAATATCTATTGCAAATTTGAATATATTGGACCTTCTTTTCCCTCTTCTATAGTTGACCAAATCCATGTTTCTTTTTTCCCTCTACTCTCTTTCTTGTTACTTAGTTGTTTTTCCGAAAATGTCTCAATGCGTGTGTTGGCCGAATCACGGGTTCACATTTTCACTTTTGCTTTTATATCTTGACTCATACCAACCACTAGCCATTCGATGCCTATGCACTTCTCAGATCGTGGATTCTTGGACAGATGACCTCTATATTTCACTTCCATTATTTTGTGGCCTGCAAGCAACACCCAGACCTCTACGATATACACATTTATTTCCGCACTCCCACATCATACCATGTTCCGTGATACACAGTTTGCACACGAAAGTTTTGAGGCCTGCAATTGTGGATTCCTAGACAGGCAGAGTGCATTTCCAGTGTTCCTTGACCTGCAAACAACCCCCCGGCTTCCGCAATATACAAATTGCCTTTTGGATTCCTGCATCAGCTCCTCTTCCATCTTACATAGTATGCACTCAAAAGTTTTTATCAATGCAATTTGACCGTCGGGGCCTCATGTCTTCTAGGAAATCCTTGCTAGCCTATTTTGAAGCCTGTCCATCCGCTTTCCATGACCATTTCTTGCAATCTCTTCTGTGGATCATCGGGTTGGAGGGATCAGACAATTTCCAATTCCTAGTCGTTGTTTTCTGTGCCTTCCACCTTCACACTTCTTTCCAAGTATATGCAATAAGTATATAAATTATTCAGAAACATGCAGAAAAGATCGATCTCCGTCTTCTATAGTTAAAAAAATTCTCGTTTCTCTTTTCCCTGTACTTTATATTTCTCGTCACTTAGTCATTTTTCTGAAAATATCTAGTTGCGCGGGTTGGCGGACTTGCGGGTTCACATTTTCACTCGTTCTTTTATATCGCGACTCTGATTGATCGCTTCCCCATTCCATATCTAGTCACTTCTCTGACCGCAGATTCCCGAGTAGACGAGCTCTAGATTGCACTTCTATTGTTCCGTGACTTGCAAATAGTACCCTGACTTCCATGATATACAAATTTACAACTGGACTCACATCATATCATCTTCCGTATTACAATCTACCTATCATGCCCTCTTCCATGGTACACATTTTTCACTGAAAAATTTTGAGACATACAATTTGACCATTGGGTCCGAACATCTCCTGTGGAACTATTGTCACCCCATTTTGAAGCCTGTCCATCCGCTTTCCATACTTGGCCATTTCTTCGAATTTCTTTCGTGGATCGTCGGGTTGGCGAGTTCAAGAAATATCCAATTCCTAATAGTTGTTTTCTGTGCCCGCGCCCTTTGCAATTACCAATTGGAAATTATATATATGTTGTTATTTCTAAATGCAATTAGCAAACGTTAATTCTAAAACATGATTTGAGGAGATCTCCCATTAATATGCATAAAACCAAAATTTCTGGATGGTTGTATTATCCCTTCCGAGTGTTTATTTCAAACATCATGGAATGTCATTTGTGCATCGTCAGGTTGGTCCATTCATTAAATATTCAATCCTCGACTCCGGAAATGAGTCCGACCGACCGTTTCCCTGTTCCATACTTAGCCACTATCCCAAAATTCCACAAATATAAAAACCGACCGCTAAACTGCCCCATCATACTCTCTTCTGTTTTACACGTATTGCTGTAAAAAACTCCGATACATAAAATTTGACCGTCGGACACTCACCTCTCTTGAGTATTTCCATAATACTTTTTTGAATCTCATCCGACCTCTTTTCATACCTTTCCATCCATTCCTTGATCTTCCCCATCTCCGTGACCTTCGCACTTGTCTATAATAAAAAAATGTTTATATATATCTATCTATCTATCTATATATATATATATATATATATATATATATATATATATATATCTTGTTTATAAATATGAAATTAGTGACATTAAATTCTAACATCTCATCATATAGGAACCGTATAGATTTCCATTGATGGGCGAAAGGCTCGAGGAGATCTCCTATTAATACACATTAAACCAAGATTTGCAGAGCGTTATATTATCCCTTTTGAGTGTTATTTTAAAAATCATGAAATGTCCTTTGCACCTCATCGAGTTGACACATTCATGAAACCTCCAATCCTTAATTTCTCTTTGCCGTACCCACCACCTTCACACTTCTAAATATGAAATAAATAATATTTACTGTTAACATTTCACCATACAACACCCATATAGATTGTCATTAATAAGCGAAACGCTCGAGGAGCTTTCCCATTGATTAGCATTGAACCAACATTTGCGGAGACTTATATTATCGCCTTTGACTGTTCATTTCAACCATCATCTGTGGCAAACGAACGTTCTCATAAATGTAAAATTTTCAGACCCCAATCCAGTTTCAGTCTTGCTGATTTTTCAGCCAAAGTTAAATGCCCAAACCTAGTTTCAGCACTGTTTCAACATATGTTTCAGCACAGTTTCAACATATGTTTCAACACAATTTTAGCACTGTTTTAGCTATGTTTCAACGCTCTTTCAGCATATAAAAACTTAACAGAAAATAAACTTCAGAACTGAAACATGAGGATTCTGAACATTGTTTTTAACGCAGAAATAAAATATCAGCAGTATGCAAAACTCAAAAAATATAGACACAAAGATTTTCGGTCTAACTTCGACCCTGGAAAAACCGACAAGGGGAAAACCAGTGAGAGAGGGCTTTTTATTATTTATGAGCTTCTGAGAAATTTCTTTTACAACATATTCATCTTCAGAAATTTACACAAAATTATCTGGACTTTCTTTCGCTAAAATCCTTCTGAACAGTCCTGGAAAATGCTCCTCGATTTCTATCCCAGAAATCCGTACAACTGTATGGTTGTCCCAACAATTAATGCTGTACGAACTGTCTTGAAATTCATACCAAAACTATGCTAAGAATGTACAGAAAACCCAACATGAAAAACTCCTTGAAAACCATGCTGTACGGCCCTCAAAATTCGTGCCAAACTGTATGGACTGTATGAAAATACACTCAGAAATTTGTTACAGCAGTTACCTCGATTTCTGTGCCAATAAATGCTGTACGACCTCCACAAATATGTATGGTACAACCTGTTCTTCCTTGCTGTCTGCTGCCTTGAAATCTATGCTACTCTTTGCTTTGGGATGCATTCTCTCCTTCAGCAAATGCTGTCTCTTTTCTTCAGGTCGACCTCTCTCTTGCTCTCTCTTGTTCTCTTAACAAGAATGCTTGAACTACCCAATAATGGGTGCGCCCTCTTGCCCTAGTCGACCTCATGAGGGAAGGTGAGGGTTTTTCTAATCTAACGGTTGAGATTAGATTAGATGGGTGGCAGAGATTTAGTGTCTCTTCACTCACCCTCACTTTAGTCATAAAGTCACCTTTTAATTTGCATCTCACAAATTAAATGACTAGGACCCACATTAGGCACTTTCTCCCTCTTAGGCGCCTAGGGAAGAGAAACAGTTGCCTTTGTACTTTATTTTAATTAAAAATATAACACTCCCTCATACCGAGGAAAGTGTTACTCACCACTCCAAGCTTGTCCCTGAAAAATACAAACTTTCCTCTACCCAATGCCTTGGTGAGTATGTCTGCAACCTGCTCCTCTGTAGATATGTACTGTAGATCCACAACTCCTCTCTGAACATAACCATGGATGAAGTGATACTGAATCTTGATATGCTTAGACCGGTCATGAAAAAATAGATTCTCCGAGAGTTTGATGCAACTCTGATTATCACAGTAAATCATGGTAGGCCTCAACTGCACATTGAACAATCCCACCAGCATCTTGTGAAGCCAAAGGGCCTCACAACTAGCCTGACCAGCTGCCATATACTCAACCTATGTCGAACTCAAATCCACTAACTTCTACTTCCAATTGAACCAAGACACAACTGTTGATCCCAATCCAAAGCAACACCTTGAAGTGCTTTTCCTGTCACTGACACATCCTACCCAATTTGAGTCTGTATAACCAACTAGACAAACTCCATATCCTCTATGATAGTCCAAACCATAATCTACCGTACCAAAAAGATACCTGAGCACATGTTTTTCTACCACCCAGTGCACTCTCCTAGGCTCCACCATGAACTGGCTGAGAGTGTTGACAACAAAACAAATATATAGCCTGGTATTGACCAAATACATCAATGACCTGATCAACTGATGATACAAAGTGGAATCCACCAACTGTGACTCAGAAGCATGAAGATTCTTCCAGTTGGTAATCATGGGAGTGGTCATGGGCCTGCTATATCCCATTTGAAATCTACTCAGAATATCACACACATACTTCCCCTGTCCCAGGAAGATGTGTCTAGGCTCCTGCCAAACCTCCAATCCCAAAAAGTAATTCATCAGTCCGATATCTGTCATCTCGAACTCTAAAGAAAGGCTCTCCTTGCTGCTGCTAATGAGTCTCTCTGCACCTGTAATGAAAAGATCATCCACATATAGCATAAGAATGAGTGGATCCTCTCCAACCACAATGAAGTATAGGTTGGGATCCACCTCACTCTTCTCAAAACCCAACTGCTGCAAATAGGCATCTATCCTTGAATACCAAGCCCTAGGAGCTTGTTTCAGCCCATACAATGCCTTCTTCAGTCTACACACATGAGACTCTCTCCCATGCACCTCAAAGCCCAATGGTTGCTTAATGTATACCTCCTCCTCTATAAGACCATTCAGAAATGCGGTCTTCACATCCATCTGGTGGATCTTCCAACCCATCTCCGCTGCAATGGAGATCACTGCCCTAATCGAAGTGTATTGAGCAACCGACGCAAAGGTCTCATCATAGTCGACTCCCTCAACCTGTGAAAACCCCCAAGCCACAAAGCGAGCTTTTTACTTCTCAATGCTTCCATCCACAACATGCTTTAGCTTGTAAAGCCACCTAGAAGTCACCACTGATTTCCCCTCAGGTCTAGGAACAACTTCCTAGACATCGTTCTTCATGATGGAATTGTACTCTTCCATCATGGCATCTCTCCATACCTGTCTACTAGTGGCCTCCTCAAAAGTGGAAGGCTTAGACTCCCGAATACTGCTCACCATTGCGATGTAGTTGCAAAACCTCTCGGGAGGTTTACTCTCCTTCATTGCCTGTTTGGGATTCCCCACTGAACTCTGTGCCTCCCTCAAAGTGTCCTGAAGCCACTTGGGCTTCCTCCTCTCTGAAGTAGTGTCCTATGGAGGGGAATATCCTTGATCAACCCCATATGCTGAAGACAATGATCCTGTAGTAGACCCTGAAGTATCTCATCCTAAAACCTATGGACCGATAGCCTCTGGACCTGAACTCTATGGCCCTATCACCTGTGAACCTGTAGTCACAAAAACTGGTGGCCCTGAAATCTGTGTCACTGTAGTCTATTGCGGGCTCACCTGAATATGAGATGAAGAATGCTCACCTCTCTCTGTCCCTTTAGACTTCCTAAAGGCTCTGTCCTCCTCAAATCTAACATCCCTCCTCAAGACAGTCTTCCTCAAGGAAGGAAGGTAAATACGGAAAGCCTTTGAAGTCTCACTGTACCCAACAAAGATCCCTCTCTCTACCATGGGATCCAACTTTGTCCTCTTCTCAGAAGGGACATATGAATAAGTGATGCACCCAAAAATATGGAAGTGCCCCACCTCAGGCTTCTTCCCAGAGAAATCCTCCTCAAGAGTCATGCTCCCCACAGCCCTGTGAGGACTCCTGTTCTACAGATAAACTGTAGTGTAGCATGCCTCAGCCCATAGAAATAGTGGCAGCCCCTGATCATGTAGCATGGCTCTCACAACCCCAACAATGGCCCTATTCTTCCTCTCAGCAAGCCCATTCTACTGTGGGTTGTAAGGAACAATCAACTCACTCTTGATGCCCTCTCTTGCACAGAAATCCATAAACTCCTTGGAGGTATACTCACCCCCATTGTTCGATATCAGGACTCTGATTTTCTTCCCTGTATGGTTCTCCACAAGAGCTTTGAACTCTTGGAACCGACTGAAGACCTATCCTTTGGTCTTCATGAAGAAAATTCAGGACTTCCGAAAGAAGTCATTAATGAATACAACATAGTATAGGGATCCAGTCAACGAGTCTGAAGACATCGGGCCACATACATATGAATGTATAAGATCAAGTATCCCTGCTGCTCTACTGTCACTGCTCGGAAAAGCAGTCTTGGTGTACTTTCCCAAGGTACACCCCTTGCACAACTCATGGTTCTTTGAACTGAAATATGGAACTCCTATCACCATCTCCCTCAGACCTCTCAAAGCCCCATGTTGCAAATGTGCCATCCTCCTGTGCCATATCTCACATAGGTCACTGCTGCTGCTGGTAGAGTGAATCAATGCTCACATTGGCTGGAACAAGAACTTGTACAACCTCTCATGTATAGTACTAATCACTTTGGTCGAAGTGATGCTAGACCCTCTGGGGAAAATAAACACCTACCCATCATGGAAGAAGACTTCATAGCCCTTCTCCTCAATAGTAGAAACTGACACTAAGTTCTTCTTCAAGCCTGGAACATAAAGAACCTCTGTCAAAGTCATGGGAGGCAAAGACTCCCTCCGAAATGATACAGTCCCACAAACAACCACCTTGACCTCCCGATCATCTCCAAGCACTACCTCTGCATCTCCACTCTGTGTAATATCTGTCAGGTGCTCACAAACTGTTGTCATATGGTGAGAGGAACCACTGTCTATATACCAAGTATCTGTAGTAGTGGTCCTCGAGGATAGACATGCAATCAAGGAAAATTCCTTGCCAAAATTGGTGGAAAACTCTTCCACTTCTGTTGAAGCTGTTGTTTGTTTCTTCTTCTTGTTTGGACACTATCCTGCATAGTGCCCAAACTTATGGCAAGCAAAGCACTTGACTTTGCTCATGTCTTTCTTCCCTTCACCCTTGGGCTTCTGTCCTCCCTTAGGACCCTTTCTGAACTTCTTATTTCTATTGGTAGCAAGAGCCACATTCTCCTCCTCATGACCAGTAGATGAACTGCCATGTACATAACCTCTCTGGGTCTCCTCTTGTACAAAGTCATCCCAAAGACGTTCCCATCCGAGAAGCTTCTCCCTAGCAACAATGCCCTCCACAAAAACAACCCATTGTTTGGAGACTCCATTCAATGTTGTTCTCACAAGATCACTATCAACTATGGCTTCCCCCACAGCTCCAAGTTCATCCCTCACCTATGTCAATCTAGTAAGGTATGTGACCACATTTTCAGCCTTGGTCATTTTTATGCTCTTTAGTTTTTCCCTCAATACCATTTTCTGGTTCTCATTTGTACTTTGGTACAATTTAGTCAAAGACTCCCACATCTCATAGGCATGTGTCTTCCCCGTCAAGTGAGGAATCAAATGATCCTTGATGGCATCAAGAATAAATCTCTTAGCCTTGATACTCTTCTTAGTATACGCTGCAAGAAGAGTAGCATCAGTAGGTACCACAACATGATGAGTAGTGGTATTCTCCACAATGTCCCACAACTCGTTCTCTTGCAAAAGCAAGATCATATTATCCTTCCAAGCACCAAAATTTGCTGCCCCATCAAGTCTATCCTCAACCCTCAAACTAGTAGCCATAACCCTCTTTCTGCTGAAAATCACAAATTAAAAAAAAATCTGCCTTGTGAAGTGACTACTGTCCCAACTTTCTGTCCACTAAAATTTCTGCTTCCCTTCAACTCAGCTCTGATACCATGTAAATTTTTCAAATCCCAACCCAGTTTCAGTCTCACTGATTTTTCAGCCAAAGTTAAATGCCCAAACCTAGTTTCAGCACTGTTTTAGCATATGTTTCAGCATATGTTTTAGCACAATTTCAGCATATAAAAACTTAACATAAAATAAACTTCAGAACTGAAACATGAGGATTCTAAACATCATTTTCAACACAGAAACAAAACATCAGCAGTATGCAAAACTCAGAAAATATAGACACAAAGATTTTTGGTCTAACTTCGACCCTGGAAAAACCCACAAGGGGAAAACCAGTGAGAGAGGGATTTTTATTATTTATGAGCTTCTAAGAAATTTCTTTTACAACATATTCATCTTCAGAAATTTACACAAACTTATCTGGACTTTCTTTCGCTAAAATCCTTCTGAATAGTCCTGGAAAATGCTTCTTGATTTCTGTCCCAGAAATACGTACAACTATACGACTGTCCCAACAATTAATGTTGTACGGACTGTCTCAAAATTCATGCCAAAACTCTACTAAGACTGTATGGAAAACCCAACATGAACAACTCCTTGAAAACCGTGCTGTATGACCCTCATAATTCGTGCCAAACTGTATGGAAATACACTTAGAAATTTATTACATCAGTTATCTCGATTTCTATGCCAATAAATGTTGTATGACAACCTTGGAATGCATGCCAATACTCTCAAAAATTGCAGCTGCTATCCTCCTCGACTTTTGTGCACATTAAATGTTGTACGACCTCCACAAATCCATATGGTACGACCTGTTCTTCCTTGCTTTCTACTGCCTTGAAATCTGTGCTACTCTTTGCTTTGGGATGCGTTCTCTCCTTTAGCAAATGCTGGCTCTTTTCTTCGGCTAGACCTCTCTCTTGCTCTCTCTTGTTATCTCAACAAGAATGCTTGAACTACCCAAGAATGGGTGCGCCCTCTTGCCCTAGTCAACCTCATGAGGGAAGGTGAGGGGTTTTCTAATCTAACGGTTGAGATTAGATTAGATGGGTGGCTGAGATTTGGTGTCTCTTCACTCA
>ML784793.1:147707-158158 GCA_009831015.1 Picea engelmannii
CCCCCTTAGGTGCCTAGGGAAGAGAAACACTTGCCTTGGTACTTTATTTTAATTAAAAATTTAACAATAAACCTATGGCATCAACTCGACATCAGTTCTGTGGAGATACTGTGAACATCTTCGGGCACGAGAACTAAAACTTCTATTGGTCCAGGACATATTCTTATTACTCATCCCCTACCACCCAAAACGAAGTAATTTGGACCTCTGGGATTTCTCGTGCAAGTTGTGTCCCTGAATTTTTTGACTGTAAGGAGCTGGTCTCTTGGTGCGCCGATAAATTTATTCCAGCCCAAATAATTATTCCATTGTAGGACCGCTCTTCTATTTCTTTGTCACCTCAGGTCTTCCGCCAGATGTTAAGATTGTTGGAACCAACATTGGCGTTCAAAGGAGAATATTCCAAGTAGTTATTAAGAAAGCATAATAATGGGTTGGACCTCTTTCCTGAGTTCTTGGAAGACTTGATGGTATTTTCTGAAGATATCACAAGCTTCCAGGTTAATTCATTTAGAAATCCATACCGAGAAATTGCCTGGCTGTTTACAAGAATAACAAGATAGGACTCCACAACAACTGTTTCCCGGATGGCTCTTTATATTTTGTATTTCATAGTCAAGGAATATACCATTTTTTATTGGGGCAAGCTAATTTCCCATGAAATTTGTTCCCAATTGTCAAGCTTCAAAAGGAGAATAATTTTTGTATGTCATCCTACTTAGTTTTTGTGATAGCACATTGCTGCCAGTTTCCAGAACTGTCTCTATCCAAGAAGGTCAACTGAGAATTCGACCCAGTAATGTTCTGGTACCAGGCCTTGTGGAAGCACAAGGCCTCCCACTTTTTTTATGAGGTTTTTAATGGCTTTGTGTCTATTTTCTAAGTTTTTTTGTTAGGAGAAGATGCTCCCCAGATATTTGACCAGGAAACGAGTTTTTTGGACAGGAAGGGGGCACTTGAATATCTAGATAATTACACTGTGATAAGGATTTTTGGCTCCAGGGAAAATCCTACTCTCCTTCTATGTCACATTACAGACATAATGTTTGTTACAAAAGTAGCAAGTCAATACAACTACTGGTTGCATCTATTCCAAGAGAAGAAGAAAAAACAGTTCATTCCTCTGCCTTGGAAAGTCGGGGACTTCGTGTTGAGGAATGTCAACAAAATTGACGAATTCATAGCCCATTTTAGCAACCTAAACCTAAGATATGCTGAAAGCATAACAGGGTTCGACCCCAACAATTGTTTTTTACAAAATTTATAACACTTGGCTTCGACAATTCTTTTTTCAAAAAACACCCAACTGAAAATAGAGACACTGGTGACAATGCTCCTACTTCTGATGCTGGTGACCTGGACACACTGCAAAGAACCACTGAATTGTACAAGCAATAGGGAAAAGGTTCCAGTGAGAAGAGTGTTTAATTGGTGAATAACACTCCCAAAAGTACAACATCCTGGAGCATCGCTCCAATGACCCACCACAACAACAAAGAAACTCATAGTTCTTCAAATGGAGGAGGAGATAACGACCCTCCTCACCCTAAAATTGATAGTTCTCACAAGGTTCCAATGGACAAGAAGAGAAAAAAAATTGTGGGACAGGCGGAAGAGCCTGAAATTCAGAGTGAGAACATGGAACTTGAGCCTGATCTGGATAGTGTATTCTGCTACCTTGATTAGCCCAGAGATGCGATCCACCATAGTCTTCCAATGGACATATCTGATACCAAAAATTTCGACGAAGATGAATCCTTCATGTTCCAGAGCGTTTTTTTTGACAACCAGTCCAAAAAATTAATCATTGAAAAAAAATATGCAAAAAATAAGAAAGGAAAATTTCATTCAGAGGTTAACCTTGCCAAGATGCGGCTGTCCCAAATATGTCAAATTCACAGAGCGACTAGAGATGCTCTTTATTATTCCATTGGAGGCATTGAGGTCAAGAATGCAAGACTAAAGGTCTGGTTCAAGGAATTGGAAGAAGCTTTGATTCCCATGCCATTTCTTTCCAATCCTTTCTAAATAACCAAGCCTACCACCCCTGCAGCCAAGTTAAAAGGATCCTCCAGCCTCCTCACATCCTATAGAGGATATGTGGAGAATAATATCAAGAAAATAATGGAGCTGATTACTGAGGCATGGGAAACATCACAAACCATGACTTCCCTTGGAACGAGGGAACATAATTTGCTCGAACATTTGCAGGCGGAGTTAAAAGATGAAGAACATTTCTATTTAAACATGGTCCTTCCTTTTGGCACCATTGTCAATAATATGACAGAAACAAAAAGAAGAGAACAATATCTCCCATCCAAAAACCGGATCGATCAATTAAATGCATGCTGGAAAGAAAAAGTGAAGAACCTGCATCTCATTGTCCAATCATGTGAACAAGCCAAATCAAAAAAAGAAAAAATATTCATAAAGATGGCCAGAATAAACTTAGCTGGAAGGATCAACAACTTCCAAGACCCCAACTTATTTGTCAACTCCTTTCCCTTAACTAAGCAAGCCTTCGTTAAACAGGTTGATATTTTTAAGGCACTGTCTTTGAAAAAGTTTTACAACATCCTTGAATATGGTCAAGATGATGTCGAAAACTGGCTAGTCGACTATTCGATACAGAATAAGTAAATTGATCAGGATCTGCGTAATCTTTCTATCAACTTCAGGGAATTAGAAACTGAACTTTTTAACATAAAAATGCAGAATGAGATTAATGTTGCCCCAATGAGAAGCTACATTGAAGAATGGCTGGAATTGAAGCAGATCGATGACGAAAGGCAACATGCACTTTCCATGATTCCAGTAGCCATCGGCGACATCAATGAAAATGAATCAACAAGCAAATAGAAAAAGGGGTCATATGTACCATCATTGTAAGTCTATACTGATCACATCCTACTTTGTTTATCAACCCAGTTATTCCACCTTTTTAAATAGAAATGTCTAGACAAA
This sequence comes from Picea engelmannii, assembly GCA_009831015.1. Taxonomy (NCBI): domain Eukaryota; kingdom Viridiplantae; phylum Streptophyta; class Pinopsida; order Pinales; family Pinaceae; genus Picea; species Picea engelmannii. Next base: position 150,672 of record ML784793.1, read on the forward strand.
GACTGATACATTTCAATTTATTCTTTTCATGTATTACCCTCTACCATCACCCACTTCTTCTTTCTACAATCCTATTTCTTGTACATATTTCTCTTATGGTCTGTGGGAGCCCCAATCCTAGTCTATATGACAAGCACATTTAAATTTCCAAGAATTTGTAACAGACAATATTATTTTTTGATATATTTCAAATAAAAAATATTTATGTCGTCATAAATTTTTATCTTCTACTATGCTTATGGTCCGCGGGAGCCCCAATCCTAGTCCATATGAAAAATGCATTTAAATTTCCAAGAATATGTAACTTTTTTGATATATTTCAAATTAAGTTGTTTTTTTATCTCCTTTTATATTTATGTCGTCATAAATTTTTATTTTCCACTATGTAAAAACTGTATTTACTTAATTTCAATATAACTTTTTTTTGTTTTCAACATAGAAAAATATATTATATACTTTCAAAAAATAAATGGGGCTCTAGAGGCCACATGCTATTTACTGCATGAATACCACATGTGCTTCATTCCGCTTGCCACATCTCCGCTACAGTTTCCATCTGCCTCTGCTTCTTTTTCCTATCCCTCTGCATTAATTCCCAATTCAAGCCGGCAGGGACTGCACTGCCACGCCACACTTGTTTTATTAAATATTCCAACTACCTTCACATTTATATCTTTCTTTGAAGTACAACTTATGATACAACATTTTAACATTACACAACTCATAAGACAATTAATATTTGATATCTTAACTTGATATAAAAATTACTTTAAATATTGTATTGGGATATTTTGAAAGACCGAGATGTGCTTGTCATATTTGGGGTTGGATAAACTTTCTATTTTTTGTTTTTTGGTATGAATCAGGTGATGTAAATCTAGACAAAATCTCTATTTTTTTTGTTTAAGTTGTACTTCTGAATGTATAAATGGATTTAGTTTGCTAAAAAATCCCTTGAACACTTCAATTATACAAACTTAGCCACTCAAATTTACAGATCCAATCATTCATCACCAAGTTTGAGATAAAATCAAATGGAAAAAATCATAAAAAAAAAACTAAAAGGTATAATGTTTAGAATAGGGTTATATTTTAAAGGTACGATCAAACATTTGTGAATCGAAACATACTACCACAGATTAATTTCCATGGGTTTTTTCTTTGAGCCATGTTGGCCCACCAACAACCTTGCTGCGCCAAGCCTATCTCTTATCTATTTGTGTGTGGTGTCAATACATTGTTCATTGTCGGGAATAGGTGCACTGTATATGCTCTGCAACAACTAGACATAATATATGTATTAGAGAAAAACTGAAATCGTAGTTTCTCATCAAAAAGATTTTTAAATGGGCTTAATTAGGATCTCGTGACATCAACAAGTGTAGGATTTTTAGTGTAAAAGAGCTCTTTCTTGAATGACTAACTTTTTTGAAGTGTAAAAAGAGAGTTATAATTTGTTTTGATAATAAATAGCTTAAAATCTAAATGTTTGTTCTAAAATTTTAAGGTGCTTTGAACAATAATAGAAATAAATTCATTTCTGGAAACATAGTCAATTAGTCACGGCGTCACTAGTATTTGGAATATATATAATATTTTTTTTGCCTCATTCTACATTACCTATTGTGACTTAGTGGCAAGTGCCTTAGCATCAAATGTTGTTTAGATTACAATTGTCAACTTGTTCACACATGTCTAATATAGTGACTAGCGTGCTTGCTACCTAGACATGTTTCACTGAAAGCTTAAAACATAGAGGTTGAGGCTGCCAATGTCTTGTCTCTGGACTCACAGGGATATCAACAAACATTGTTAGGTTCCCTCCCTATCTCCCCTGGTTAATGGAATACATTGTTATTTAATATAGTGAGAGTCATCTTTATTAAATAATGCTCCACAAGGTAGTAGTGTGTGAAAGTAATAAACATAAGTGGCATCATTAAAGAAGGTCCACTAGTTAATGGTTGAGGCCTCATTATGGAGGCTCACTAGTTGGTTAGGGTTTTGGTCAATTAGAAACTACATATAGTGGTATAAGCTATGTAATAGGTTGTCAAGTGAATATTATTGTATTTGAGGCTTTACTCATGTTGGAGGTTGCCCCATCCAAGAGGAAAATGAACAATGCATCTAGTTTTGAATATCAATAAAGGTTTTCCTATTGTATCTCTTTTCAATTATGATTATGTTTATTTTCTTTCCAAATCTATATTTACTTCTATCTTGCTCTGTTTATTTGATTTCCACAACTATATTCCATTTATTTTGCTCTAAATATTCTATTTCAGCTAACAAGGAACACCAAAAATGGTATCAAAGCACTTTCTTGTGCCAACACACACTCTAGTTTTAGATACTTTTTTAGGCTAAAGACATGTTCTAACATATTTAAGTAACCTAGAGATATATCATTCAATGGGTAAACCTACGGTTGGGGAGGACTACATGCAGAAGATACAAGAGGCATCACTTGGTTGGACACCCTTGTAACCTTTGTTGGTACCCCTTTGAGTTGTATCGCACTAGATAGCACCTTTATATGGAATTTTCTTCCATCAAATCAAGGAAAACACCTTGTATTGGAGAGTTTTAGTGTTGCAAATGTTAGGTTAAACTTGACTCGGTGAAAGAGTCAAAGTTGTTAGGCCGAGCATATGGTTTTGGTAGCTTGTGGTTTTTAGAGCCCATGGATTGCATATAATGAAGCCTTTAAAAGGATTAGGATACTCCATTGTAATGTGTCAAGAGTGGAGAGGTGAAGGATCGGTTGGTCGGGGCCAAGAGGTTGGTCGACTTGGTCGATTTTGGTCAAGGGAAATAATAGATCTATTGTTGGTTGGTTTTTACCATAAGGTTTTTCTAGGATAAATCTCATGTGATTTATGTGTACATGTTCTTGTGTTTTTGGTATTTTTTTTTTCTCTCTCGCACTTTTTATTTCCTAACAATTGGTATAAGAGTGAGACAAACTTGGACTCTCTATCAAGAGTGGTTTGATGAAGGAATGATAAGGAGGTGAATGTTGGTCCTCTAAGCCATAGAGAGTTCGACCTTCGGTTGTTGTCATAAAGAGAAAGATGAAATCCAGGAAAGGTCACATGAAAAGGAGAAAGGTAGAGCCGTAAGGAGAAAGGTCGAGCAATTAGTCCATGAAGAGAAAAAAAATGAGCGGATCAAGACCAATAAAGAGAATAATGCGCATGAAGTGTTTGACTGAATGCCTCAACGAGATGATCATGGATTGTTATGATGGTTTTTCATAGCCATGAGGCTTGGTCAAGATGTGCGAAGGAGAGGGATGACGACATAAGTGTCAAGATAACAACAATGAAAAAAAACTTAATGGAGTTGAATGTAAATGGGCATATGACTGTAAGACCTGATGGCATGCGTACCCCAGGTTTGGAATTTTCATTGGTAAAGTCTAAACATAGATGTAGGTGATAGGGGGGAGCATGTAGGATTCCCAGATACCCTGACTTTGAGGGAGGTTTGGCTAGATTTGGTCATGGGAAACCCCAAGTCAAGTTTAAAGGGGGGAATGTTAGGTTAAACTTGACTCAATGAAAGAGTCAAAGTTGTTAGGTCAACAATGGTGGTTTCATGTACATGGTTTTAATAGCTTGTGGTTTTAGAGCCTGTGGATTACATGAAAAAATCCTTTAAAAGGATGGTGATACTCCATTGCAAATGTGTCTAGATTTGAGTGATGAAGGCTCAATTGGTCGGGGCCAAGAGTTTGATCAGTTTCATTGGGTTTGGCCAAGGGTAATAATAGATCTATTATTGGTTGTTCTTTTTTCGTAATGGTTTTCCAGGGTAAATATCATGTGATTTATGTGTGTTGTTGCTATGCTATTGTTATTTTTATCTCTCCCATGTTTTTATTTCCTAATAACTGTTATAGAGAAAGATTTTGGCTTCAGGGGGATGCCTTTGCTGCTAAGGGTTTGAATTGTTTTGTGCCTATGGTATACGTGGTCTAATGCCAATGTTGCAGAAGATGATGAAGAAAGATGGAGTGCCCCATCCATTGGACCCAAGTGTTTAGCAATAATTCATTGATTTTATCTTCTCCGCTCAAGTTTGGGGATTTTAAGGGGGCCTTTTGATAAAATTTACTATGTGAAATGAACACGGGTGAGAGCAGTTACAGGAGCTAGAGCTATATATGACCAAGGATTTTGGCAGCACGAAGAGAGAAATGGATGTGTGAGGGTGAGAGGATGGCAGCATAAGTGTCGAGATAGTAACACTAATAAAATATTTATTATAATGGAGTTGAAAATGTTTATTGCATGCAAATGGGCATACCACTGTAAGACCTGGTTAGGAATGTGTACCCCTGGTATAGGTGATGGGGGGGACATGTTGTATTCCTAGATACACTAGTTATAAACTTTGAGGGGGGTAGGGACAAGAGGTGAGCGATGAAAACTCACTTATTGATTTGGATGGATTTGGTCAAGGAAAACCCCAAGTCGAGTTTAAAGGGGGAATGTTATGTTAAAATTGACTCGGTGAAAGAGTCAAAGTTGTTAGGTCAACAGTGGTAGTTTCAAGCACATTCTTTTGGTAGCCTATGGTTTTTAGAGCCCATGGATTGCATGTAATGAAGCCTTTAAAAGGATTATAATACTTCACTATAATGTTTCAAGCGCTGAGCGGTGAAGGCTCACTTAGCTGAGGCTAGGAGTTTGGTTGGCTTGGCCGGGTTTGACCAAGGGGAATAATATATCTATTGTTAGTTTGTTTTTCCGATAAGGGTTTCTAGGATAAATATCGTGTGATTTATGTGTGCATGTTGCTATGTAATTCTCATTTTTATCTCTCTCACATTTTTATTTCCTAATAAAAACAATATTAGGCAAAATTTTCAAAAAAGCCTCCACTACAACCTCCGCTATTCATATCATAGGTTTTAACAGATGAAAAAAGTTGGGCAGGAAAATGTTTTATTTTTCGATGCTTATATTGATAACATGCACCAATGTGTGTTCATGTAACATGAACCAATTAATACATAAAATTAAAATCATCGGTGCTCGTATAATTATTATGCACTAATTCTGTCTTTCTTTTATATATGTCGCACCGATGCTCGTATAAATATTACACAATGAGTTTTTCTTTTTTGTTTTATGGCACATCGGTGCTCATATAATTTGTACGCATTGATGCCTATATTACCAAGTACACCAGAGGGAAGTGAAATTTTGAACATTTGAGGTGAGATGGTAGTGTCATTCTTTGTTACTAAGCATTGGTACATATATTATATGTAAAGTATCAATTGTATTGTATTTATGTGCACTGTAATATTTTGAAATGATAAATATAATTGATGTTTTTTCACAATTTTTAGCATCGATGTAGCAATGTAATTAATAGGCACTGATGCATATGACTCATAAAAAAACATCGGTGTCTATTTTATGGCACTCACCGTTTAGTGAGTTCAAAAAATACAATGCACCGATATGTATACATTTTAATTAATTATTTTTTTTGCAAATTTTCAATTAGTCATCTCAAAATCAAATATTTTGTATACTAATATTGATTTTTATATTTTTGTTATTTCATTTTGTTATAATGATTGCAGTAATGTGTTGTCCAACATATTGCACCTTTGTTATTTGTAACAATGTAAATCATCCATATATTAATTAATCAACAATGCAAAATTTTACAACATTAGACGATGCAATAAAATGATAAACCCGTTTTATTATATATGAATAAGAGACCCTTAAGTAAGGCTGAAAATGTAAGTACTCAAAAACTTTGTTATCAACCCCTTTCTTCCTCATCATCGTGTTTTATGTGCTGAATGGGTTCCACTTTTTTTTCTTTTTTGCAATAAATCAAATGAAAACTATTATTTCATGTTATAATTAAATTTGATGTACATAAAATAATAAATCAATGATCACATTCCTCTAATGCACATTGTTGTTGGGATGAATCCTCCCACGATGAAATTATGTTCGTTTCTTTTACCACCTCTTTGTACACTTTTTTAGACATCCCTACCGACATGTATTGGTTTTCCCCTTGTTTGTCCCTTGGGATTTGCATCTTTCTGAAAAATGAAAGGCACAATAATTTATTTTTTAAAATCAAAATGAAAGTAAATATAACAAACAAAATTAATTTGGTAATTTTTAGGACATATTATAGAAAAACATGTTTAGTAATAATACTTTTTAAATGATTCATTTTTGTTATTGTAGCTTTTTTCTATTGCAAGTCTCACGGGTCTTGTTGACCATTGCTTCGAAAATACTTCCTGTAGTTTGTATACAACCTTATTCTTGGAGTCATTGGGTTGATTTTTGTATTGTAAGTGGAAAGTACGTCTATACGTTTTTTCCACTATATCCCTAATAGCTTTGTAAAAAACGTTCCCCCTCTTGTTAAATTACAACACCACTCTAGATGAACCAAGGACCAAGTCATCATCATTTACATCCTTCATAATTTTTATATTCTTAGGACAAAATTACGTTCCCTAACAATTGATCCCTACACAACATCAAAAAAATGTGAAATCAAGTTTTTAAAACATGTTAGCGATTAATGTTAAGAAATTTATTTTTAGTAAAAAGTCAAAGAAAAACTTCATGTTGATTACCTTTTGATCCACCTAATTCCTCTCTTTGCAACATTTCCATAAAGCTTTTATGCTCTTTTTCACTTATATTGTGAACAATCTTATTGAGTTTCTTTAAGTTTTTTCTCTGCATGACACGTCTTAACCAATACATATCATTAATTTAAACCTATAGATACGTCACATATATTAATTTTTTAATAAAACTTAAAGAACTTTTCTTTTTTTCTTATTGGGATGAGCTACCATCGTGCTCGTTGCAATAAGTTGTTTTCCTTGAACTTCTATCGGCCATCTTCTAAAAAACAAAATCCAAGAATCATCAGATATATAAATTATGAAATGTTTTTTTACCAAATAAGATTTCAATGTATATAATAAAATAGTATGCACTGGTGCATTAAACATATTTATACGCATCAGTATATGATTATCCTGTTGTTTTGAAATCGAAAAATGTTTTGTTTACAAATTTTTATATTCATGCGGTGCTCTATAAAGTAATAGAAGCACCGATGTCTCATTATTGTTTATTATGCATCACCGAACCTATGAACAAATTTAAAACATGATGCTTTCGGTATTAAAAACAATGTTATTTAGATTTTAAACTCAACGGTGTTATTGACAGGAACATGCACATCGATGCACTATTTCTATACAATGTGCACCGCTAACTGTGAAAGCATTTTTTAAAAGACAGCTGATGACAACAGGGTTTGCAATCCAATGCAATGAGTGGTCCCATTACAACAGATACTAAATGCATCATATACAAGTAAAGAAACCCTATAAAAATATATTGCTTAAAAAAAATCTCATTGTGAAATATAGAGAGGGTAATCAAGAGAAACAACAAGAAAGATAGGGC
>ML784793.1:213808-261049 GCA_009831015.1 Picea engelmannii
CCACTGTCGACAATGAACTGCAACGGGGAACCCTTTACCCACATCTTGGAATGGAAGAGACGCTCTGCCTCCTCTGGATCTTTTGGTTCCTCCTTCTGGATCTTCATGGTGGAAACAATGGCGTTGGGCTCCGCATCGATAATCTGCTTCCCCATGTCATTCCCCTTGTCAGGTTCTGATTCAGAGTCAGAGCATGCATCCGATTTAGAAGCCTTCAACTCGGCTACCAGTGACTGCTTGGCCCGACACTCACTTGTGTTGTGGGTGGAGCTCTTATGGAACTCACACCACTTCCCCGTGTCCTTTTTTGGCTTCATGGTGTTGTTCTTTGCTTGTGGCTTTGGCAGGTTGTCTTGGGATACCCCGCCTTGGCTTTGTCCTTTGTTTTGCAGTTTGGGAGTACCTTTCCCGTGCTTCTGATTTGCAGAACCAAAGTCTCGCTTCTTCTGTTTGAACTTCTGCTCAATCTTGGCAACATATCGGTATGCCACACCAAGTGAGGAGATGTCCAGGAACTCCATTTCCTCCTGAATGTATCTATGCAGACAACTATGGTACTTTAAGACCAAATGTTTCTCTGAATCTTTGATACCCAACTTTGTGCATAGGGTATGAAACAAATTTGTAATCTCATGCACATCTTGGTCCCTTTGCTTCCGCAAAGTAGTCCATTGTATGTATTTGTCCTTATAGCTCCCCACGGGATAATATTGTTACTTGATGGCATATCGGAAGGAATTCCAAGTGGTTATGGCCGAGAACAAAGAGGGTTCTCCCTTGCCCTCTTGCTCCGAGTAGGTTTCCCACCAGTCCTTGACACGAGGGGCGGCTTTGAGGAGTGCGAAAATAATCTTTTCTCGATCGAAAAACTCGTGAACTGAGAAATATCCTTCTAACAGATTCAACCATCTATCTACGACATATGCATCTATTTAGCCATCAAATATGGGAAAGTCAAAGTTTACTTGTACCTTAAATGGAGTGGCACCTCTAGAGTGGATTCTGGATGTCGATGCACCGCCAGTCGGAATCCATTGAAGAATCTGGGCAAAGTTGTCCATCATCGCGTTCCTTTGTTTCTCAAGGGCCTCCTTGAGCAACATTTTGATAGGATCTCCTGCTCCCTCATCTTTCTTTTCTTCCCCCATGGGCGGTTGTCGGGGTTTGCGAGGCTGATCTCGCAAAGGGTCAACCAAATCGAGTCCCAACTCCTTATACCCTGATCTCGTTGGGGACATGCAAAGAAGGATCAAGAATGAGCAGACCGCTCTGATACCACTGATCTGGATTTATGTAGGAACAAAATGAAATATAGAAATACACATAAACGCAGAGATGCAGTATAAATAAGAATTCATTTCATTAATAACAAATGACTGAAATATGCTTACAAACAGAATGTAAATAAACTAGCTAGGGCGCTGGTAGCTTATCTCTGAGAAGAGATGTGGCTGCTACTCGCATCCGTGAGAAGATGATCACAATGAGGCTCTAGAGGCCTTTTTACAATAGACGAGAATGCCAAAGGTCATAGACATCCAAAAACCTAACCCTAGGAGATGAAGCGCCAAAAGTCATGTGGGCCTCGTTTGGGTAAGTTAGTACATCAACTTCCCGGGGTCATAACTTTTGCATACGATCTCCGTTTTAGGCATGTGATAGCTCGTTGGAAAGGTATCCTTGAGGAGATTCATTTTGGGGGATCAATCATGCCTTCAGCTATCATTTAGAACCTCGATCTCAAAAAACCTTCATTTAGGCCCTCAAAATGGCCTCGGAAGTTAAAACCTGCTAAAAATAGTAAATTGCCAAAATTGCCAGAAAACTGTTTTGAGCCAGTCGGAAAAGGTGGGTGGCCACCGATATCCACCTAGATAAAAAACAAGGTTTTAAATCAAATGATTGTGCATATCCTTCGCATGTATAATTCAAAGAACCCTCGCACATGGGATGAGAGACTTCCCTATGTCCAGCATAGCTACAACCGAGCCTTACATATCTCAACTGGACACAACCCCTTTCAAGTGGGGTTGGGATTCCAACCATTGGGTCCCATAGATGTTTCACTTCCCCTTGCGGTCACCTCCACTGACTCATCTCCTGCTCCAAATGAAGCTGACAAAGCCACCTGGTTCATTGAGTGGATCCAACACATCTGCCAATAGGTTCAGGATATCCTACAGAAGTCCAATGACAAGTACAAACAACGCCATGATCAACATTGGGTGCCGCATAAGTTTCAAGTGGGTGACAAAGTTTGGTTTCACTTGTTTAAATAATGCCTTACAGGACCCCATCGAAAGCTTTGCCCAGTCCATTATGGACCGTACACTATCACCAAGACCATGGGGGATAATTATTTTGAGCTCAACATTCCTCCTTTCCTTGGCCTGCACCTAGTGTTCAATGTGGATCTCCTTCTCCCTTATTTCCCACCATTATTGGACACCTCAAAAGTAGCAGAACAACTGACACCAACAGAGCTCAAACTCGACTGCATACAACAGGAATCCAATGATCAGATTGTGGACAGACAGATCAAGGGCACTTGACAACAAAGGATCCATCTTTATCGAGTCGTCAAAGCAGGGTAGCTCTTGCACTAAGGCAAGTGGCTCACCCGGGGCCAAATTTAGCAGAAATTTCCTCATCTAATGGGGGACCTCAACACAATGGAGACCATTTCTTCCTAATGAGGGAGGATTGATCCAAATGGATATCGGTGGCCACCCACCTTTTCCAACTGGCTCAAAATAGTTTTCTGACATTTTTGGCAATTTACTATTTTAGCAGTTTTTTAATTCTGGGGCCATTTTGAGGGCCTAAATGAAGGTTTTTCAGTATCAATATCCTTAATGTTAGCCAAAGGCATGATTGAGCCCCCCTAAATGAATATCCTCGAAGATACCTTTCCAACGGGCTATCACATGCCTAAAACATAGATCGTATGCAAAAGTTACGACCCCGCGAAGTTGATGTACTAACTTACCCAAACGGGGCCCACATGACTTTTGGCACTTCATCTCCTAGGGTTAGGTTTTTGGATGTATAGGGTTTTTGGCATTCTTGTTTATTGTAAAAATGCCTTCAAAGCCTTATTGTAATCCTCTTCTTCTGAATGCGCATTGCCGTCACATCTCTTCTCAGAGATAAGCCGCCACCATTCCAACAAGCTTGTCTCCGCTGCATTTTACAGTTTCAACTTATTTCGTTATTGAATAGAAAACCAGTTTTACTGTATTTTTGTTATTTTGTGTTAAGCACCTGTTAATAATCTGTATTCATTTCATTCTGCTCATAAAATCTGGATCAACATAGCCCTTGGCTGATGTGAGGAGCCTTGCAGATCCCTTTAGTTTTACAACAGGTGTGGTAGGCCCAATTATTTCTAAAGGACTAGAAAGCATTGGAAGAGGCATTAAATCTTCCTCCAATTATTTGATTCTTTCCTTTAGCTTGGCGTTCTATGCTTCAAGGCTTCTAATAGAATCATCTAGAGCATCTCCATTTTCTCAATGATGTTGTGAAACTTGGGAGGGTCGCATGTTCCATAGGTTAACCTCTGAACGAGATTTACCCTTTTTATTCTTTACATCTCTTTTCTCAATAATCAAATTTTTGGACTCACTGTCAAAAATATCGCTTTTAAATACAAAAGAATCTTCCTCATCGAAGGTCTTGCTCTCAATTATTTCCATTAGAAAATTCTGGTGAGTCGTGTTCTCAGGAAGGTTAGAGTTGGGGAACATTTTTTCGATGTCAATCTTGAGCTCCTTATCCTCGAGGGAGAGGTTGTGAATATCGCTTTCAGTTCTAGGTCCCTCCTCTTCCTACACAATGTTTTTTCTTTTCTTCCTCACAGGAAGTTTATGGAAACTTTCAATTTTTCCTGAAGGAGGGTTCTTATCTCCTCCGCTTGAAGAACTGTGGGTTACTTTATTAATTTGGTGGGCCATTGGAGGAGCACTTCTCTGAGATGTTGTACTCTTTGGAGTGATAGATGGGGATTGGGTACTCTTCTCACCTGGACCTTTTCCTTTTTGTTTGTACAACTCATTGGTGCTAAGTATTGTTTCTAGGTCGCTAGTGTCATGAGTAGGAGTGACTGAGACATTATCTCTGTCTTCATTTAGAATAACATTAATAAAAGAGTTGTTGAAGCCAACTTCTAATAGATATTCTATAAAAATTCCACTAGGGTCAAACCCTTTTACCCTTTCAGCATATCTTAGGTTCAAGCTATGAAAATGGCCTGCAAATTCATCAATTTTGTTCATATTCCTGAATATGAAATCCCAAATTTCCAAGGCAAAGGTATGAATTGATTTTTTCTCTTTTCATGGAACAAATGCAACTAGTAGTTTTACTGCCTTGCTATTTCAGTAACAAACATTTTGTCAAATATGTGGCACAGAAGGAAAGAAGGATTTTCCTTAGACCGAAAATCCTCATGACATTGTAATCCTCCATTTGTTCTAATGTTCCCTTTCTATCCAAGAACTTTCTTGCCTGGTCAGACATTCAGGGAGTGTCCTTTCCAAACAACAAGCCTTTAAAAACTAAGAAAAAATCATTAAAAACTTCATAAAAATGTTGGGAGGCCTTGTGCCTCCATAATGTTTGATATTAGAAGGTTATCGAGTCAAATTCACAGTTTACCTTCTCACATACAAATAATCTCGGAAACTGACATCAATGAGCTATCGTGAAGACCAAATAAGATGACATAAATAATTTCTTCTCATTCTTGTATTGTGATAATTGGGAAGAGATTTCAATGGAAATCAACTTACCCCAATCGAAAATGGCCTGTTCCTTGACCGTGAAGTATAAAATGTAAAGAATCATGCGGGAAATGTTGGTTGTAGTTTCTTGTCCTGTTATCCTTGCGAAAATCCAAGCAATTTTCCGAAAAGGATTTTTGAATGAGCTAACCTGCAATCTTGTAATGTCCTTGGGAATGGCCGCTAGATTCTCCAGGAACTCAGGTAGGAGGTCTAACCCATTGTCATTATTCTTTAATAATTCTCTGCAATCTTCTCCCTTGAAGGTAAGCATTGGCTCGGGAAGTCTCAACATATTACGAAATACTTGAGACGACAAAGAGACAGGGGAATGATCCCGTAATTGAATAATCTGCTGGCTTGGAATATATCCCTCGGCGCACTAGGTGACCAATTCCTTACATTCAAAGACTTCTGGGACACAACCTGTGCATGCAATACTAGATGTCCAGATTACTTCCTTTTGGGAAGAAGGGGATGAGTAGTAAGAATATGCTCTGGACCAATGAAAGCTCTGGTCCTCATGCCCGAAAATGTTCAATGTGTCTCCACAAAACTGTTGTTGAGTTGCTTCCATAAGTTGACGAGGATGTTCCTTTGCTCCAGATAATATTTGAGATGAGTGCTCAAGTTATAATATAATATTCCACAAATCATGCTTTAATGAGGTTTAACGAGGAATTTTCTCGAGCCCTTCGCCTATTAATGGCAATATTTATGGGACCTGCATAGTGATTTATTAGCATTTAAAACATTCTAAATGTGCATTGGGAAAAGAGTGAAGGTGGCGGGGATGGGCAAGAGAGACATAGTATTTAAGATTTTTCGTGAACCCGCCAACCCGGGAACCCGAGAACCCGTGAATACAAAAGATCTAAAAAAATGAAGTGTTTAAGCACAATCAGATGGACTTAACATAGGAGAGATGAGATACTAGGAGCTGGGGGGGGGGTCGTCAAAATGTAGATCGTGGAATTCTGAGTGCAAACTGTATATCATAGAATATGGGATATGCAAGACTTGAACCCACCAACCCGGGAACCCACAATTGCAAAAGTGGCTAAGTATAGAATAGTTTCACGATCAGTCAGACTTATAATATGGAGCATGGATGAATATGAGAAATCCACGAGTTCGAGAACTCGCAAGCCTCCCTTTTTTGAAAATCGACTAAGTGTAGTAACTAGAAAGGGAAAATAGAGGGAAAAAGAGAAAAAGGGAATTCGGGTAAGTATAGAAGAGGGAAAAGAAAAGGAAAAAAAAATTGGGAAAAAGGAAAAGGGAAGGGAAATTTTGGAAGTAGGAATAGATCTCAATACACCTCTATAAAAATGCAGGGGGATTTATATCCTTGTGAGGTTGTCATTTCGGTCTTGACGGATTCAAGCGTCAACAAGAGCATATCAGTAAATTTAATGGTATCAGAGAGATAATTGGGAGAGTTTTTTGTGGAGTGGCTAGCCTAGGTGGCTGGGGATGTTATAAAGTGGTATCAAAGCTCCAGTTTTCAACAATGAGCCTGCATGGACCCAATTAACAGAGCGCAGGGTGAAAAATTACCGAAATGTAGTTGCAAATGATGTCTGCAATTCTTTTTTTGAAATTACAAAAGGGAAATTGAGAGGAATTTCAGAAGTAGGTTGGGGAAATTTAACCAGAGAATGGAAATTTACAAATTTTATTGGTAGAATGAACAAATTCGGGTCTATAAAAGGCCGAATTTTGAGTTACAGTGTTTCCATGGTGAAATCAGAAGCAACTGGATGAAATTGGGAAAAGCCCCAATTTCTGTTGTTAAATTCAGGTGGAATTTGGGAAATTTAGTATAGGGATAAGATATTCCTGATTTATAATCTCTGTCTGAACAAATTCAGACCTATAATTGGTGAAATTTGAAGTTACAGTAAGGCCGTGGAAGACTGGGCGAAAATTGGTTAAAAATATTTCCAATTAGTGGTTGAATTGAATGGAATCCATTCTAGGAATATCAACTAGTGGTGTGCACAAGAAATTGATCGCTACAATGGTTGAATTGGCGTTTATTAGTATGAATTGGCCAAAATTTTGGAAGTTCTAGTGCACCATGGTGAAATTAGGCGAAATTGGGCAAAAGCCCCAATTTCCACAGAGGAATTAAAGAGGATTTCGATGCACATGAATCAAATTACATGTACAAGGGTTGAATCCATATGCAAAAGACCAAAATTGTTTATATTGAGGTTGGTCACAAAGCTCTAATGGTGGCCAAAAATAAATTTCGAAATTAAGAAGAATTGGGATTTTTTGGGTATTTTGGAAAAAATTGAAATTAGGAGAAACTGGAAAAATTTTGGTATTTTTCCGTACGCTGACGTCAGCATGATGTGGGGGACACGTGTTAGATGATGTGGTGAAAGGTTGAATTGTATTTACACAGTGGAAAATGCATGGTGGCAATGGATGCTAGGTGGCAGTTGATGTGGAGCCATGCGACATACCAACTGCTAGTCCCACAAAACCATGGTAAGAAGTGGAAAATTGGTTAAGTGTTGAGAATTCTCGGATGGAGTTATGAAAGGAAGGTTACTATATTATGAGTCAATGAGTCCTTGTAGATGGAAAAATGGTTAAGTGTTGATATTTCTTGGACATAATTATGAAAGGAAGGTTACAAGATTATGAGTCCGTGAGTCTGCGTAGATGGAAAAATGGTTAAGTGTTGATACTTCTTGGACGAACTTATGAAAGGAAGGTTACAAGATTATGAGTCCATGAGTTTGTGAGTTTGTGAAGGAAAAATAAGATAAGTATTGGTGGTAGGTTCATGGGAGGTATGAATATAGGCTATGAGTCCGTGAGTCCACCACCCGCGAGCCCGTGAATACAGTAAAGTTTCTAAGAATGTGAAGCTCAGGGTTGAGTGTGAAAAAGGACAAGGATTGATATGTTGAGGTCTGGTGAATTCCATGATAGCATACCCTCCAACATAAGGAAACTAAAATGATCTAAAATTTATGAAAATTATTGGAAAGTTTCGATGTTTTCTAGGTTATGCTTTTGTAGAGCATTTTTTAGGCCCAAAACAATGTTTTTCGCTACTCAAAAAATGTGCACCCAAGTGTAATTTTTATAGTTAAAATTAAATATCTCAATGATATCTTTCTAACAGTGTATCCCATTCATCAATGGAGTTAGGATGAGTGATTTATAATCTGTACAATGGAGAGTAAATTTTAAGCCTTAGTTAACTTCTTAAGGCCATAACTTTCTGCTCAGGAATCAGATTGAGGCACAGGAGAAGTCTATGGAAATATCTTGAGCCATAGAACACATTTATGGAGATAAATTAGAAATTTGGGCACTCAAAAAAAAATGCACATGAGGCGGGTAGAAGGTACTTGTAGCATTCAGGGCCATAAGTACTAAATGGCATGAAACTTCAGTAGGATGTATTTAACAACCTGGAGCTCAGATGAAGATAAAAATTGGCCAGAATGTCCAACATATGGTCATGAAGGAACCCAGTTGAAATCCTATCAAATTGTCAAAGGAGCCAGTGTAAGGATGCTTAATCACAATTTAGAGTTGCACAAGGGTGAAAGGTGATCAAAAGGAGTTTTTGGGTAATAATCAAATGGCTATAACTCTATGCTCAAAACTCAGAATTGAACAAGAAAGTAGTCATTTGAAAGGTATTGGACTGAGGAGTCCATGTAATCACCCATAATTGTGATATAACCAAGAAAATTCATAGGAATCCAGAAAGAATATTCTTACTACCATATACTACTGGATTCTTCTTGGATTATTACTGCCACAGACTATAGGTAGGTTCTTACTGCCACAGACTACTTCACTAAGTGGATTGAAAAAATACCCACTAGAAATGCTACTGACAAGGTGATCATCAATTTTTTGGAGACAAACATTTTTGCAAGAATTGGTTGCCCTACGAAGCTGGTAATAGATAATGCCCAAGATTTCAAGTCCAGGGCCATGATTGACTTATGTGGGAGTTACAACATTGTCCTAACACACTCTACACCCTATTACTCACAGTGAAATGGGATGGTTGAATCATCAAACAAGACTCTCATCAGAATAATCAAGAAGTTGTTGGATGAAAACAAAAAATCTTGGGACTCCAAGCTTAAATATGCCTTGTGGAATGATAGGGTCAGCACCAATAAGCCATTGGGAACCTCACCTTTTCAGTTGTTTTGTGGGGTAGAAGTTGGCTTTCCCACTCAATTTGGTCTACTAGTATTAAAATTTTTACAAGAGGAAATGGAGGAACCAAATGACACCCAAAGAAGATTTTTTCAGAAAATTGAAGTACAAAAAAAGTGAGAAGCATTAAGCCACATAATTGAGGCATACCAGAGCAAGGTTAAGGCAACCTTTGATATAAAAACCTAAAAAGGAAATATTTCAAGAAGGAGACCTTGTCTTGAGGTGGGATGCCAGGAGGGAGGAAAAGCCTAAGCATGGTAAGTTTGACAATCTTTGGTTTGGTCCTTTCAAAGTGGTCAAATTTCTAGATAATAATACATTCATTTTGCAAAACCTAGATGATACCGAGATCTTTGGGGGGCCATTTAATGGGAGCTTCCTAAAAAGTTATTTTGTTTAATGGACCAAGGGTGGTCAATCCTGTACCATAGTTGTTTTTCATTTGCATCGTGATTTAATAATTCGTTAAATAAAGACTCCATATCCCAACCAAGGAACTGGGGTGTAGCTGTAGTTTTAAGTTTCAGATTGAATAAAGACAAAGAGCATGGCCGACAGATAGAAAAAGAGGTAAGTTAAAACAAGTGGGAGCAGATTTTGAGAAGTAAGGCACCTATTCTACTATTCTTAGCACCTCACAAGGAAGTGCTATCCCCGGTTGGAGCCAATGTTGGAACTTAGGTTTGCATCCTTACTCTTTCCCTCCATTATCCTATACATCCTCTTAAGCCATTTTTATTCTTTTTTGTTCTGTCTCTTCTCCATGGTTTATGGCCAGCTTGAGTTGTTTTACCCCTCCATTGTTTTTGCACCATTTTCTTTCTTTCTTGGAAGGTTATTGCATATTTTGATTGGGTTTAACAACATTTTCTCATCTTGTAATATTTTACTGAGATTATAGTAGGTTTGCAGGCCCTTTTTAGTGCAAAAAAGCACTGATTGCAAGAACATTCATGTTCTTGCAAACGATGTAAAAAACACGTTGTTTTAATTGTTTTAACGTTCAAAAATTAATTTAAATGTTTAAAAAGTGTTGTGTTGGTGCTTGCATGCTCATGAGCACTCCCGTACAACATAGTTATTTCTGAGTTCAATCTTCATGTAGTTAGTGTTAAGTTTGTGTTGAAACCATGTGAGCTTCACCATCTGTTTTCATCATCAAATAGTTTGCAGGGAATTATGGTTACAGGTGCAATTTCATCTAATTAAAGGTTATGATCAGCTCGTCGTCTGCAATTTTATCAAATTAAGTTTCAAGTTTGGCTCATTTATCAGGTGATCAATGCAACCTGGTATCTCCCCGAGACCGATGGAAGCTAAATACAACAGAGCCATAGGGCCTCGAGCTATTCGAAGTTGTCCTAGAAATCAAAGACCTCTTTGTTAAATCCAAATTGTATGACTTCATCTGCTTGTTCGAGGGTTTCCACACAAGTGTGTCTCTAAAATTCACACACACATTCTATGGGTTTGAAACCCAGCTTGGGGATACCTGCATTCACCTAACAGAACATTTCATCATGATAGTGTGCAGTCTCCTGGTATATGGAGAGAGGTGGTTTAAGAAGGGTAAATTAAACCCTGAACTCTGCAACAAATTTTTGGTGACAGGTCATGAAAACCCCAACTAGAGACATGGGATTCATGTCGCATGGATAAAAGAGGAATGTAAAGGTCCACTCACAATAGTTCAAAGATACATCACAGGTGAGGTTCGATTCACAATTATACATTATTACCACCTTCATTTTCTCATGCACTTGAGATGGGATAAAGAGTTAAATTTTCCCTTTTATTTGCTCAAAAGTATAACTAAAATGGCCAGAAGGGTTCTATCTCGAGTCTCCCCATAGGAGCTTGTATCATCAACATTTGATAAAAATACTGGTGCTCTTTGCACTGGATGAAATTGAAATGTGTTGGGATTACTTTATGTAATCTATGGGTTTACAAGAGCAATAAAAGAAGCCTAATACACAGATTGAGGATACAAAAAATTAATATGACACATAATATGGGGATTCCCCTGAATCTGGTGGCTCAACGAAGGCATCACAACAACCAACAAACCGAAAAAAGTCCCCCAAAACAAAGGGTACCCCATTAAAAAAAAAGTCAGCAACCCTAATGAAAGAGGAAACCCCTCGAATGCAACTGATATCCTCCACTACAAAACAAAGGGAAATTGAAGGTAACAGGTGTTCTGGTGTGCAACATCTAGCACAGGATATCTCAGAAATCCCATTATCACCCATAAATGTTGAAGATATGCAGTTAAATCCCACCAAATAGCAGGGTAAAGTGCCCAAAATGAGAGGGCAAATAAAATCTAAGTTGCACAGTCCTGAAATATTTAAGGCATAATTTAGCCCTATGGAAACCTTACTTAAGGAGTCCCATGAGGCTAAGAAAAGAAGGATGAGGAAAGGGAATCAAGACCCTGGAATGCCCAACAAGCCTAACATGAAAAATAGAATTACAAATCAATTAAGACTGAATTCCAAGGAACTCTTTAACCCGTTATTGAAAGGCCACCAACCCATTGTAATTGAATATGAGGATAGTTCTGAATTTTCCAACATGGAAGAAATGGAGGAAATGGTTGTCCACACACTGAATAAAATGACAAGGGATAAAGAGATATTAAAATTTTGCAAGGGTTAAACTTCAAGGGTGCACACTACAACTATCAAAATAGAGTACCTTGCAGATTTAAAATTACAACAAGATGTAGGGGAATTTCCCCAAATGCAGGGTTACCCTCCAGGAAATTATCAGATGACATCAAACCAAAGGTCAAAATTCAAGTATCAGAAGTGCAGAAACTTATGAAGGAAACATGAGGAAAAGGACCTGAAACAACACACAGGTATGAAATAAGATCCAGAAAAAGAAAAACTATGGTTGATCACAATAAGGCTATCGCGGATGAAGAGCATAGGTTGAAAGAGAAATGAAAGACACAGGTGCTGTTCAAACCAAAAGAAGAAGCTGATGAAGCTGTAAATGATAGTCACCAAGTGCAAACATTAGAGCTGAAATATCAAACCTTGCAACAACAAAATCAATAATTGGAGAAGCAACATTCTAAGCTACAGAAGAAGTATCAAAAATTGTAAAGAAAACATCAGAAAACCTGCTTCTTCTTGAAGGAGATAATCTGAAATGGACTGTTGTTGTTAAGGAGGGAGAGTCTGAGGATGTTTCCATCTAATCAATGTATCTCCTGGTTAGTCTCTAGATGGAATGCACGTGGGCACCAAGGCATAGTTCCAGTCATTCTCATCTGTCACATTTGTTTTGTGAAGGGTTATTTTACTCCAGCTTAGATAGTGGAAGTATTTTTGACTTGTAAATGTCTAGGTATTCTAGGTTCAAGACATTAGTTTCAAAGAACAATAAGTGGTCATTTTTGTTTGGTATAAACCACATTTTGTTAAGGTTAAGTTACATTTTTTCAAGACCATGTTCTTAGTTAGATATACTCGAGTAAATGAGTTGTGTTTAGGTAGTTATCCAGAGTTGATCTTTAGTTTTCAGGATGGTCGAAATTGTCTGCAAACAATGATAAATAAACATTTTTTGTATTATTGAAGGGTTCAGTTTTTGGTGAAAAAATCCATGTAGCAGAGTTCGTTGGACCTGCTCATATGGTTGTAAAGCTCTCTACCTGGTGAATATATATTGATGATAGTTGTGTTTCCTTTCCCAAATCTATATGTGTTTTAATCTTATCTTGGATGCAAATTTTTGTGATGTGTGCAATGTACATTTCCTTTTTCCTTTAGCGATTGTTTTAGTTTATCTTTTATTGATTATGCAACCTGTTATACAACTATTGTTTTAGTGAAACAACAACTATTTGGTGTTGTTTTTCTTCATATGAGATATGATTGATATATTATTACAATGATGAGTGTTCCATATATAGGGAACGCATGGTGACCATCCATGAAAGGATGTGTCCCTTGGATAATCAATAACTATTTATTATTATCATTTACTTATTATATATAGTATTTAATAATCAATAATTATATTATTAATTATTAATCTAAGAGAATGTCTTCCCGATGTTGTCCAAACATCAACACTCCCTCTCAACAAGGGAGACATTTTTTCATCATGCCAAGCTTGTCTATGAAGTATACAAACTTCACCCTAGACTCATGACACTTGTATGCCAGTATTGGGAGATGTCTCTCTCCCACCTGAACCAAGGATAAACTCCTTCTGCAACTCTCCCTCTGAGCCAATTGACTCTCTTTGAGATTAGGCTCACTCCGGGTCCACATGTAATAGCATATAACATATTAAGTCTTTATCATTCATTGTCAAATAACCATGACTAGGACAAAGACCACACAAGATATTTCACCACAAGTACACACCTGCGAGCCAATGTCAGCCTGATGCTAACTGACATTGTTAGGATAAGTGTCTGGTGATTTGATTATAGTATGCTTAACATTGTTAAGTCTTCTTTTAGCCATCTTTGCTTTGTTTTAGCTTGTTTTCTTTTGAAATATTTGATCTCTTTCTTTGAGTGTCTTTTAGTTACAAAGAATTGTTTTTATTTAGAACTGTTTAGTGAAAGAACACTTCTTTTTCTGAATAGGTTTTTTTAAAAGAATTTTTTTAGTGTGAGTTTCTTTTGTTTTGAAGAAGCTTGCTATTGATTTTAGTGTATATTTGAAATAAAAAAATTTAATTTCTTTCTTTGCATTAGATTGGGGGATTTTTTGCATTTGAAGTAGTGAAATTGCATGGTTTTTGGCATTTTTTGGTCTTGAATCGTGTATTGGTGTACAATCTATTTGGCTCATTTCTTGAAGATCTTGATATTGATGAGTTTAATAAAATCTTGGGACATTGTGCATCTGGGAATGATAAACGTTTTCTCCTTCTTGTAATATACATTTCATTGAAGTGAAATATTTGCATTCTCATTTCTTTGCATTGTTTAGAGTTGGTCAAAACATCACTTAGTCCATGCCATTTTCCTCTTGAGTAACAACAACTTAATAAAATTTACGCGTTAATTAAAATTTACCTAGAAAATTTTATTTCTAGGGCTCTTTGCAACCTACATTAGATTAGTTGTAGGGCTTTGGAATAGGTGTGAAAGATAACTTTCCAAAGCTATAAACAAACATAGAATCTTGAGTTAGGGAGTGGTGAAATCAATTTACCCCATTTATCCTAGGAAGCCCTTCTCACACAAGGGTCAATCACGAGGTCGCAGTAAGGTCAACAGAGTTACTAACCCTGCTTTGTTAGTCTTGGTGTAGTGATTGCACATATTATTGGGGGTCACTTGAGAAAACAACCCTGTGCAAGCCTTCTCAAGTTGATTTTGGGCTCAGTTACCCTGCCCTTTCACGTATATCAGATTGTCAATTGTTTCCCTAGGAGTTATTGTTGTATTTGGTAATCTTAGTGGCCTTTCTCTTTAGGGTTAATACACGAGGTGATGGTGAAGGGGAAAGTCTTCGTTGTACCTAGAGTAGACGTTGGACAAACTCACTTGAGCTCCTTGGAGGGAAAATCCATGTTTATTGTGTGGAATCTTGCACCAAGGTGTAAGTCCACTAATTAGGTCGTCAACATAACTTTTCCACCCGCTCTATCTCAGCCCCTTCTTACATTGTTCCCGTGACGTTGGATTTCATCACCAACTAGTGTGTTCATTGTGAGAAGGTTTTTTTTTTCTTGCTTTCTATATTTTTAGCATGTGTTGTTTGTTTTCCCTAGCATACTCTAGGTTGGATTTGTGTTTAATGGCGTCAGTTCCTGGAACGACCAAAGAATCAACCCCTGCTCTGAGGGAACCTTTTGTTTTTCCTTCTTACGGAAACGTTGGTCCTCCTTTCATCGCTACTTTGAGTCTTCCATGTCTCGCAATTGGGTTATTGGTATGGTTGTTTTCCACTCCGGTAATCCCAAATGAAACAAGTGCTTTGGTTGTAAGCACTTCCCCCCAAGAACGTCAACCTCATGTTGATCCTTCCCCTCTTCACCAATAAGATCTTCTTCTCCTTATTCACTTGCAAGGTCTTCTTATATTTCATCTTCTTCACTGAGTGAAAGCTCTAAAGCTAGTAACCTGATGGATAAGAAGAAGAAGAAAAGGAAGATTAATAAGAAGAAAAATAAGCAAGGGTCCAAACTTCCAACCACTTCCAGACATGTTGGAAAACAACCAGTCATTGATAATTGTGCTGGGAGTGTTGATGATGCCAAGATCACCCAAACAACCCATAAGCCCAAGTACCCTTGTAGGATTTGTAAGGGTAGCCATCTTCTTAAGGATTTCCCTGGTCTATCCAAGGTTATAGAAGCATGGTCTACATTCCCTCGCCAGCCCATGTCATCATCCTCTGAACAACATACTGATGACTTCTCATCAACTAGTCAGGATACTGTTAGGAAGAAGAAAAATAGAGTCAAGTTCCCGTGTAGGTTATGCAAAGGGATTCATCAAACTCACCTTTTCCCTCATATGGACGAAGCCTCAAAATTACCGAAAGAAATGACTTTTTCCCAGTCTCAACTTCTGGCTGCTTACCATAGGCTTACTCTCAACCCACCTGTAGTTGATGGAATGATCAATCTGGTCCCTTCGTTGGTCAGTCTGGTTGATCAAGTAGTCAATCTGGTTACGTCCTTAGTTGAACCAGTTGACAAAGTGGTTGATCCGATCCCATCCTCGGTCGATCCCACTCTCCCATTAGAGAGTGAAACCTAAGCAGTCGATCCGTTTCCATCCATTGACCCCATTCTCCCCTTGGAGAATGAAACCCAAGTGGTTGATTTGATCCCATCATCAGTCGATCCTACTCTCCCGCTAGAGAGTAAACTTGATGCTGCTCATGTTTTTCTTGTTGATACAGACACTACCATGCTGGGGGGAATTCCTCCTTATCCTATGGAACCTCCTCCATGTAACGAGGCCATCCTTTTTGATTGGGGTGCGCTAACTGGAGCTCGTATTCCCTCTCACGTTCATTTCAAGATTACATCATAGGTTTGTGGTCGAGACGTTCCTTAGACACTGATAGATGAAGGTGCATCCGTTAGTATTTTGTCCTCTATTGTTTGGAAATTTTTGGGTTGTCCTCAACTTGTGTCGGTTACCCAGAATCTGTTAGCTTTTAACAGAAGAACCAGTCACCCTTTAGGGGTCCTTCCTTAGTTTTCCATAACTTTGGGAGGGAAAATTGTCATTATTGATGTTATGGTAGTCCAAGACCCCTTGGATTTCGATTTACTCCTTGGGAGAGGTTATGTATATGCCATGAAATCTATCATGCCCACTATTTTTCATGTGATATCTCTCCCTCATGATGGAAGAATTGTGACTATTGATTATCTTTCGTTCGTTGGCCTTGACTTGACCATCAACTCAATGACCTTCTTAAACAGTTCTTATATGCAGACAATATCACCCCCACCATAGGTCAATTATGTGGCATTGTCTCCCATGCCTTCAAATGCCGATGAAAATGATCCTCTCATTGTAAGCTTAATCTCTTATGCCTTAGATCCAGTAGTTAACATGGTGATCTCTTCGATAAAGATTTTAGAGCCTAATATCCTTACCCCTGTTGCGACCTTCGACATGTGTTTCTTACAAAGCATTGTTCTTCCATCCAGTGAAGATCTCTTGGAATCCATCACCGAGTTTTTCCCTTGACATGGTTTCCTTCCAGAGCATTGTCCTCTTGGAAGCCATGATCAAGAAGAGAGTTGTTGAGCATGGTTTTCTAATTTCAAGGTCGTTAAAAAATGAAACCAACTACGAGGATAGTTTTGCGTCTTTGTAAAAGCTTCGTTAAATAATGAAACAAATCTTACGAGGATAGTTTTGCATCTCTGTGGCAACCTCGTTAAAAAATGAAATAGAGGTTACAAGTATAGTTCCTGTTTCTGTGTCAAGTTCGTTAAAACATGAAACAGAGGTATGGGGATTGAACCTGGATTCTCGAGCATAGTTTTTCTTCTCTATGACAAGTTCGTTAAAAAATGAAATAGATTTCCCCCCTCTTTGATTGAATCAAGTGCTTCATTACATATAGTATTTGAAGCTTCATTTCATCCGCATGTGCTGTTGTACGAAATGAAGCTTCGGCGTTAATGGTTACAGCCTCTGGACTTCATGCTGAAGTTAATTCGCTAGCTTCTTAAGCTAGGGGAAAAGTACCAACCATCATTGGATAATGCATTGGGAAGTCACAAGCATATTTTTATTTGGTTCAAGCTTGTGTAAAAATGAAACCACCTACCTCAAGCATAGTTTCCTCTGGTTCAAGCTTGTGTAAAAATGAAACTAGGTCCAAGCATAGTTTTGTTTAGTTTTAATCTTGTGTAACAATAAAATATATCCCAAGGATAGTTTCACTTTGGTTCAAGCTTGTGTAAAAATGAAACCAATCCCGAGCTTAGTCTTTGTTCTTTCTCATGCTCGTCAATACCTGAGAATGTAACCGAGTAAAATTTTATCACTTTTTCAGACTCATAAAGGTTATACGAAAAAGGAACCCCCCGGAGTTCCCTTTCAACTCTTTTGAGACTCTCTAAACATGAAAATATTGCTGAGCGATATTTTTATTTTAACGCTTGTTAAAGAATTTGAAGAAAATGTCCGTTGAGCGGTAGTTTATCTCTTTTACGGTCTCATTAGACTAATTTACAAAAAATGAATACTCTAATCAAGCATGATTAGAAGAAGTTCTGAAGTCCTCTTTAAGTTATTTTCAGACTCCATAAACATGAAAAGACCACTGAGTTTTCTTTCTTTTGAATTGTAAAATAAACATCGAAAGGCCCATATGGGAATGAACCACTCCTTCCTAGGGTTCATTAAAAATACTCTGAGGGACTCATCTGAAGGATGATCTTACAGTTCAATCATATGTTATCCTCCTCAAGCTTGTGTAAAAATAAAGAGCTACTGGCCATAAATGACTGGGGAAAATTGGGAAAGAAATGTATCTAAACTTGTATTCTATGGAAGAGTCTCTTTTGAACATGACACCCTTTCACTTGCTTTGGGTCTAGGTTGGAAAATCTTCTTTTCTCTTGATCATACTCCTTTATAAGATTAAAAATTGGTTTGTGATCCCTGTTTTTGAGTCAGTGTTTCCAAGACAGTTGTCGTTTCATCAATATGTTCAAAGAGAAGTTCAACCCAGAAAGCCTTCTATTGCGTCGGCCATTTCTGCATTCCTTAAGCCTTCCATTGCATCGACCATCCCTGAGTCAGTCCTGAATCACTTGTTACTCAGATATACTTCAAATTTGTTACATGTTTCATGTCATTAATGGGGGATACATTAAGTCCCTCCTGTGACGAGTCTTTTCCTATTGACTTCAACTCATTATCCAGGAATTAGGCTTAGAAACTAATTGGTACCTTGGAACTTGCATGCCTCAATGGAGGGTTTCCTTGCTTTCGATAGTGGGTTTTCATTATTGACCCCTAATCAGGAGATTCCACTGAGTGTTTGAATTCAACTCATAAATTCATACCCATTGGATTGTACTAGTGGACCGTGCGAGTCACTGACATTAATGATGATTTCCCTTGCACTTGTTAACAATATACACTAATGACCGATAATCAAGTGGTTTCTACCATGTTCGAATTCAACACATGTATTCATATGGTTGGATTCGTACTATAGAATGGTGGAGATGAAGACCCTAGATCTTTTCTAACATATTCAGGTTGCGTTGGAGTATATTCAGAGTGTATTGTTGCATAGATCAACAATGTATTTTTGGTGGCTATGTTCAGATTTGAGTCATAATGGTATGGATCCACAGTGTATGTTTGGTGGCCATGACTTGTCTTAATTGACATGGATCTTTGCATGTCGACATTTATTCTTTGAGTCATTTGTATTATGAGTAGGGGAATGCCTACCTCAGTGATGATATATTATTGTATTGTAGTTCCTTATTTGTTGACAGGTTTCTGACTGACATGTTCCTTATTCCCAACACACACTCAACAAAGTATTTCAGCTGTCACTTTGTTCTAACTTCATACTTTGGGGGGCTTAATGTTACACATTATTTTTGTCACTCCTATGACCGTTAATGATGTACATCTATCCTTTTATTTATAAGGACCAATTTCCTTAATCCCTAAAGAATAATGAAGATGAAATTTCCCAGAGAGATGAAATTATCTTTTCCTTTGTAAAAAACCTTGTAAATAAGGATTGTTGCACCTTGCTCGGTGTTAAGGGTGCGATGATATAGGATCAACACAATTTTCACCACAGTGGCCTATGACTTTGTCGCAGTTTTATCAGTGTTAAGGGTGCGACGATGACCCGTACGAAGAAAAATAGAAGCTTCTCGATACTTCTAGGATAGAAGATTCAGGGTGAGGTGACCTCTGATTGGTTTGGATCTAAGTCGCATCCCTTTTTGAGTGGGATCATCCTAACCTCCTCACCCTATCCTTTTCATCTTATGAAAGGAGGGGAGTTCTCATGGGAAGGTTAGATTTTTTGGGTCAGCTTTGGAATGGTTAGAGAATTTTTGGAACTTTAGCTTGGTTACAGAGATTCAACTAATGAGATATTAGTCTAGCCAAGAGTTTGGATTAGCTTTAGCTATAGATAATTCATATGGGGTGTTTGGGCCTATGGTGGCTTTGAGTTTCGCTTTATCAAGCTGAGTTCATAAGTAACTCTCATATATACAGTCTTAGAACCCATGGAGCAGAAGTGTGTGGGAAGCAAGGAACTATTGGAAGGGGCCCTACAATATCAAGGCATCGATTATATTCTCCTTTTCATATTTCTAATACAGTAATATATTTCTTTCCCATAAAATTGTTCTTATTTTATTGTATGACTCCTTGATCACATACATAGGTTTTGTTAAGTATACATTGTTACTTTCACTTCATTGGCTTATGTCTTTTTACAGGTTCAACATCCCATAAGCCTTGGAATGGAGTGAGGACGACACTAGTGAGGACAAGCATAATTTAAAAGGTATGTCATTTATCTCTTGTTAGTTAGTATTCTTGATAATTAAAACTTAGGGAAAGTTTTATATTATGTCTTGTTTTGTTGTAGTTTCGGGGTGAAACTAGGGAGATCCGTTTGTGTCTGCACTTACTGATTTGTCCGATAACATGAGATATGATCGATATATTATTACAATGATGAGTGTTCCATATATATGGAACATATGGTGACCATCCAAGAAAGGATGCGTCCCTTGGATAACCAATACCTAGTTATTATTATCATTTACTTATTATATATAGTATTTAATAATCAATAATTATATTATTAATTATTAATCTAAGAGAATGTATTCTCGATGTTGTCCAAACATCAACACTCCCTCTCAATGAGGGAGACATTCTGCATCATGCCAAGCTTGTCTATGAAGTATACAAACTTCACCCTAGACTCATGAAACATGTATGTCAGTCTTGGGAGATGTCTCTCTCCCACCTGAAATAAGGAGAAACTCCTTCTACAACTCTGCTTCTGAGCCAATTGACTCTCTCTGAGATTAGGCTCACTTTGGGTCCACTTGTAATAGCATATAACATCTTGAGTATTTATCATTCCTTGTCAAATCACCATGACTAGGACAAAGACCACACTAGGATCTTTCACCATAATTACATACCTGTGAGTGAATGTCAACCTGATGCTAACTGACGTGTGGAAATCACTTCAAGCACCTCGAGTCCATATTATTCCTTGTCATGATCAAGGAAGGACTATGCCTGGGCCCATTTACCACAAGTACATCTTTATAATAAATGTATCTTATCTCCCTCGGTCTGCAGCCCAATCTAAGAGAAGGTTCGCCTGATGATGAAACATTAACACTCCCTCTTAGCTAGGGAGGTATCTTTCCACTGTAGTACACAACTACTATCTAGTGGTACACAACCACTATTATTATCACACAACTACTATCTAGTGACACACAATCACTACCAGTGGTACACAACCACTGTAGTAGTACACAACTATTGTCTAGAGACACACAGTCTTCGCCAAGGGTACACAACCAATGTAGTAGAAAAAGATCTATCACACATGCCACTCCCATGTGGAATTATAGAGGCTACACCCTTTAGAAACACTAGGGTCAACTCCCCATAGTGTGTGATGTCAAGGTAAACTCCTTTGACATGTCCTCATGTTCTCTCTATAAGGGACGTGTCATCTTGTTCTCTCCACAAGGGATGTTGGGATATAATCCCAAACCCACTTATCCCTTCTCGAATAATTGTCCTCACATATCAACTCAACTCAGTTGATAGAGGAGTACGATATAGATAATGTCTATCACACATGGCACTCCCATGTGGAATTATAGAGGTTACTTCCTATAGAAACACTAAGGTCAACTCCCCATAGTGTGTTACGTCAAGGTCAACTCCCTTGACATGTCCTCATTCTCTCCCCACATGGTTCTTTCCT
Organism: Picea engelmannii; assembly: GCA_009831015.1. Taxonomy (NCBI): domain Eukaryota; kingdom Viridiplantae; phylum Streptophyta; class Pinopsida; order Pinales; family Pinaceae; genus Picea; species Picea engelmannii. The sequence continues at coordinate 235,278 of ML784793.1, forward strand.
CGTGTGCTCTCCACAAGGGACGTTGGGCTATCCCTTCATGGATAAGTGTCCTCACAGATCAACACACTTATCCCTTCTTGAATAAGCCCAAACCCACTTATCCCTTCTCGGATAAGTTTCCTCACAGATCAACTCAACTCAATCACAGAGGAGTACGATTTGGAGAATGTCTCAGGAGGCTGCAAACATCAACACTCCCTCTCAGCGAGGGAGGCATTATTTTCCATGCCAAGTCTGTCACGAAAGTACTTGAACTTCATCCTGGTTTTGTAAGAACATAAATAACCTTCTAATCTTTAGGAATTTACTGCACCAGTACCTCCTTCTTCTGCACCATGTATCGGAAGAACAATGGAATCCAACACATGTCCAAATAAATTTGTAAGGAGATTACAAAGCCACACTACTTCACAAACTGCCACACTCAATGCAATGTACTCTACTTCTGTGGTGCTCAAGGCCACATAAGTCTATTTCCTGCTACACCAAGAAACCATGGTAGAGCCCAAAGTGAAGCAACACCCAGAGGTGCTCTTCCTGTCCATCGCAATCCTTTCCCAATCAGAGTTAGTATATCCTTGCAATCTCATGTCAATACTGGAACTATATCTCAAACCATTTCCAATTGTGCCTCACGAGTATCTCAACACATGCTTCCTAGCAATCTAGTGTGTCTGTCTCCATTGACTCATAAACTGGATAAGTGTACTCACTGCATAAAAAATATTTGGTCTGGTGTTAACCAGATACATCAATTATCCAATCAGTTGTCTGTATAGAGTTGGATCAATTTCATCAAAATCAGAAGAAGACACACTTAGTTTCTTCATATTCATCACCATTTGTGTAGCCACAGGCTTCTAGTTCAACATCCTAAATTTCTTCAATATCTCAATTGTGTAATTCCCTTGACTCAGGAAGATCTCATCAATTCTCTGCCACACCTCTAGTCCCAAGAATTAGTGCATCATACCAAGTTCCTTCATCTCAAACTCAGAGGCCAAAAAATACTTGCATTCAACAATAATGATCTCTGTACTGGTGAGGAATAAATCATAAACGTAGAGGACCAAAATCAAGGACTCACCATTAATAGTCTTGTAGTACAGGCTGGGATCGAAAACACTTTTTTTGAATCCCAAACTCATCAAGTGTCCATCAATCATCACATACCAATATTGAGGTGCATGCTTGAGTCCATACAAGGACTTCCTCAACTTGCACACATGAGACTCCTTCTCATGTATCATGAAACCATTTGGTTTCTTGGTGTATACTTCTTCCTCAATCTCTCAATTGAGAAAGGTTGTCTTCACATCCATCTGATGTACTCTTCAATCCATGGATGATGCAAGGTCAATAATCACTTGGATAGAAGTGTATTGAGCAACAAGAGAAAATGTATCCTCATAATCTATTCCCTCCACCTGAGAGAATCCTCTAGCAACAAATCTCATTTTGTGCCTCTCGATGATCCTGTAAATTGTGTGTTTGATCTATTTGGAAGTCACTACAGACTTCCCCTCAATTCTTGGAACAATATCCTAGACCTCATTCCTCATGATGGATGGATGCTCCTCCATCATGACATCTCTCCATATTGAATGACTAGTTTCCTCCTCATAATAGGAAGGCTCAAAATGAATAATGTGGATCATAGCTGCGACATACCACAAATATCTCTGAGGTGTCTTTCTCACTCAGAAGGTACCATGAGGAGTTTCATGTCCTTCTACCTCCTGCAGATTCTGATGAGCCCATGCATGTCTCTTCCGACCTATTGAAATATCTCTAGGAACATTAATTGGAGCTACAGGATCAATGTGACCAATATGATCAATAGGCTCAATTGTCTCCCTTCGAAAGGTAATGTCATATTGGACCATATTTTATATATAGAGGTTTCCTCATGAACCAATGTATAAGACATATCGAGGTTCCCTCATGGAACCAATGTCTCACATGGCATATCGAGGTTTCCTTGTGAAACCAATGTCTTGGTTCCTTCGTCTCACCATCTGAGGCACGTCAGGATGAATTCTACATTCCCCCCTACTATTCCACATAGGACCCTCTAGGGAGAATGTCTCATGATGTTTCCTCAAACATCAAAACTCCCTCTAGAGTTGGAGGTGACTCCTCCTCCGTCTCTACTCCCTTTGACACCGAAGGTAGCTCTTCCTCATTCTATGGAAGTAACTCAATATATGTTCCCTATGGATGTACTACAACCTCCTCTACTTGGATCTATCACCATATTTTTTCTACAATCGATCTTGGTTGGTTGTATCCATGATCACTAGAACTCTCTTTGCTATTTGGCATGGTCCCGTACTGGGAGGTACATTGCTCCTAGAGACTTCTTGTCTCTGAGCATCATGTCTGGAAATGTATTTCCTTGATATCATGTTGGAAGGTATTTCCTTCCATGTATTCCTCCTGTGACCGTCATTATGGCTCCTTCTCAGAGATATTACATGTTACCTTCCTAGAACAAGAAACAAGAACAACAAAAAGCATCTCCTAGAGGAGATCAATTTATCTTGTGCACAACTATATACAATGACCCTCCAAATGATATGTCTTCTACTATGACCAACATACATCCATAATATACTTGATGTCATATGGATACCAACATACATCCATCATATACTCTATGTCATACGGATAACCATGTTGATTTTCTAGTGTTAAACTAGACAAGCACAATTTTCTACAAGTGGTAATTACTTCCTATGATATACAATATTACTTTAGTAAAAGCTAGAACATCACTAAGAAACTCGAAAAATTTCAACTTCTTAGTCCCTTCCTTAGATCACTTATCCCACCCGTGAGAGAGAAAAAATATGTATTTCTATTGTTGTGTCTTTCAAGTGTCTTTTTATAGTAATATTAGATTGATCCAAAAAGACACGTATCTTTGAAAATTAAATTAAATTTTATTTCTTATAAATAGTTGGAGAATACCTCCCGTAACTACCCAAAGATTAATTTGGTTATAATCCATCCACATAGTATTTGACTTTGTTAAATTGTTCCTTCATAATTCATGTGATTCTTTGCATAAATATAGGTAGAAGTAAATATGCACTACATTCCTCATATTTAGGTAATTAGACATTTTTACTAGAAATTACTGCGCACCATAATTTATGGAATTCTTTATATAATTTAGGTAGGAGTAAAAAATAAATATGTTGTACATAGAGATTGTAACAACCCCATAAATTTAACACTCCCAACATTTTACTCTACTCTCATTTTCCCGGGTTCTCCCGTGAAGGAGTCAAGGCCAGTCCTGCTCTTATACCATGTTGTTTTTCTTCATATGAGATATGATTGATATATTATTACAATGATGAGTGTTCCATATATAGGGAACATATGGTGACCATCCATGAAACGATGCGTCCCTTGGATAATCAATAACTATTTATTATTATCATTTACTTATTATATATAGTATTTAATAATCAATAATTATATTATTAATTATTAATATAAGAGAATGTCTTCCCGATGTTGTCCAAATATCAACATTTGGCAACTTGTTGGATAATTTGTATACATATATTTGTCTAGGTCTTAAAATATCTTTTTAAGTCTTAATTCTCACCCATCAGGTAATTCATTGCATTGCTTGTTGTTGTTTCCTGTGTTTTTCTTTCCATATCCCCAACTTTCTAGCAATATTCATACCATTAGCTAAGGAGAACCTACATTCATTTTTTTTGGCTAGTTCAACCAATTTTTCATCTCTAAAACCTTATCCTTTAGCTGACCAACAAAATCAAATTATCAAAAACCAACCATTCCAAATTCTAGGTGGCCTAGATCTACCCTTTTAGCAGTCAAGTGCAGACCTTAGGACCAAGATTTTTCTTTGCTGATATTGTTATACATAAAAAATAATCACTTTGATAGTGTCACAAGTGTTGTCATTACAAGGTTCGCAAGTGTTTCTTTTTGCTCACAAGTGTCGCAAGTGTTAAAGAAAGCATACTGCCATGATGCCCATGTTGTGCCTATAAATGACATCAAGAGGACACTTGGCACATGTCAAACACTTGATTTGGAAGAGGAGGAAAGGTTAACTAGTCTTACAAACCTTTTGCCATTTGAAAGCACCTCAAAAACTAAGTTTTGGAGGAGAGCGCTCCCCTATACCTCTTCTGGGAGCGCTGGCGCTCCCCCTTACATTGTCTGGGAGTGTTATAAAGCTACTTTATCCCTTCTGAGGGAGCGTTGGTGTCTTTAGGAGTGCTGGCGCTCCCCTAAACACTACTAGGGAGCGCTACAATGCTCTGATGGCCCTTTTGAGGGAGCGCTACCTATTATAGGCGATAGTTAAGTTGTTGAGATGAATGGGGGAAGGATCCTTTCATTCTTGGAAGGCAGTTGGATTCGAATTCCCAGTCTATCCATGATATTAGGGCAGATCCTCAACTGAAGGAGGAAAATCCTCACCTTCCCCAAGGATATCTCAAGTTGTTGAGCCTCTCCAAGGCTATATAAGAAAGCTTTCTAATGGTGAAAGAGGACAGAAAAGGGAGAATCACACCAAACTTATGATCTTATAAGTGGTGCTGGAATAGAGATAATTTGGCAGCAAGAGACCTATGATATTATAGGGAGAAATCAGTGAAGCTATCATCCTTCAGATCGTGGATCTTTTGAGCAAGGGCTAGACAAGGAGGACTTGACGAAACTGCTGCAATCCATCTACGACTGTAAGCAATGTTTTGTCCTCATTAATATAATTTGTTTGGCCTGTTTCTTTCTAATTCATGTTCAATCTCACATGAATTTTTCTCTTTAGTAGATAGACCTATTTCGGGCTAATCTTGATAGAGTAGGAAGTAGTCGTACTTTGTTTGTCTACAGGGCTTATCGAGGAGCGAAAGATTGGAGCTCAACTCGGAGCGTGCAGGGACAAACACCTGTAAAAGGTACTTATTTTCTCCTTCCTCCTTACACACTAGTCCACCTAGATCTAAAAGGAAGTTAGTGACCATGATAATAAATTTCTGTCTTAGAGTTAAGAGTCTAGCTCTTTGAGGAGATCTACCTGTCTGCAGGGAGATTTTCCTTCAACAGAAATTGGTGATTCCACTAGGGAAATTCGAATCAGACTTTTAGTTTTGATCTTCCTCATAGACCTTGTCTTTCCCTTTGGTTTTTTTCTGACCTTTTTCACCCATTCATATCTGATTGCACTTGCTGATTGGTTCTTTACCCCATCACACTCAGCCTGATTGTCAAAATTTGACTGAATTTTGGGTTTTTTGGACTTTTTTCTGAGATTTAGGACTCCAACGCTCCCATGCCTTGTTAAAAAAGCACCAAAACTCCCTTAAGCTTCTGGACAGAGATTTATAATGCTCTGGTGGCTCTGATACCAGAGCACCAGCCCTTTTTTGCCCAAAATCTCTTCAAAAATTGCAATTTTTGAAGGTCCAAACTTTGTTTTCTCACTTGCTGGGCTGCTTTGTGATTCAATGATTCTTCCTTTGACCTTTGTCATGCTTCCTCCTGAGAATTAAACACCTTGTTGTTCATATTTTATGACCTTCTTCATTCTTTTTGAGTTTTTGCTGTTGAGAGCTTGAAATCGATCTGCTGCTTTTTTCCTCTCCTATCTGATTGAGTGGGAACTCCGGTGAAGGACATTTGAAGTCTGTGACTCTTCTCACTTGGTTTTTTGAAGGTCATTGTTCTTTGAACACTTCATTTTTGTGTGAATTGTTTGGTTTTTTCATTGTTACTTTTGTTCTCTATTTGCTTCTTGCTTCAATCACAACAGGAGGGTGTCTATTGTGAATGCGAAATCTGATCATGCTTGTCTGAATCTCCTTGATATGAAAAGGTAGTTGATAGGAGAATTATTTTGCATTGAATTAGTTATCATTCACACACAAACAAAAAATACACATATTAGTGCTTGATTTTCATATTAGAAGGTGTTTTTGAAAATTCTTTAGCATTGCATTGGATTCGATTGAGAACCAATTGTTTGAGGACTTTGCATATTAGTGTTTGAAAGTGAAAACGACTCTTTCTCTTTCCCTTAAATAGGTGTTCATTAAAAAGAAATGATTTATTATCATATTCTATGCATCTTTTTGGGCATTGAGTCATCATTTCATTAGTTTCACTTTCGTGCACCCTTTGAGTAAAGAACAGCTCTAAAACAAACGCTAATTAAAAATTATCTAGAACATTTTTGTTTTTAGGATATTCCACCAACAATAGACTAGGGTTAGCACTTTGAATTAGGCTGTGACTACAACTCTCCAAAGTTCTCAAAACAAACATTAGCATCCTGAGTTAGGGAGAGTCAAATCCAATTGTCGTATTGTTTTTCTGGGATCCCCCTCTCACACAGGGGTTACGCATGAGGTCGCATTTGGGTGAGTTATGGAGATTATCCCTCCATGGTTCAATTGTTTGTAGTGGTCGGATCATATATTGGGGGTTACTTGGAGGTATACCCACGATTATGTGTGGGAGCCTTTAGGTTTGATTTCAGACTTGTTATCCTGCCCATACGTTCTAGATCGGACTGTCGACTGTACCTGCCCAGGCACTCACTGTGAATTGGTATCTTTAGTTGCCATAATCTTTAGGTACTTACACAAGGTGACGGTGAAGGGAAGTCTCACTATACCTGGAACAAATATTGGTCAAACTCACTCAGGCTCCTTGGAGGGTAAATCCATAATTACTGCGTGGAAGCTTGCACCAAGGCATAAGTCCATTAAGCAGGTCACCATTGTAACTATTCCACCATATCCCAGCCCCTTCTCGACTTGATCACGCAACATTGGATTTCATCACCAACTAGTACGGTCATCAAGAGAAGTTTTTGTCTGCTTGGTTGATTCCTAGATTTTATTGGCACATGCTATTTCTTTTTCTTAGTTGGCCCTAGATTTTCGGTGTGGTCTGTTATTCTCCACAATTGAGCTCATAGACAATAAAGGTCTTCATTGATCACGTAGGATGCAAGGGTTGCCTCCGGAAGGCTATCAACCCTTACCTCCTAACCCTCCATAAGACAACTATCGTAGAGAGGTAGAAAATCCATCTGACGCCGGAAGTTCTATTGCTCCCCCATTAGATAACCCAGAAGACGCTTTGGACATGGTTGAAAATCCCACCACACCTGTGTCAGTAACTCCTCTCGAACTACTTTTGGTTCGTTTAGACTCCCTTGGGAATGTCATAGACGAAGAATTCCCACAATTACCGGAGAGGATATTTACCGAAACATATATGGGATCCACGGAACCACTCTTTGGTGACGAGTATAGGACTCATGTTCGTCCTAGCACCGTAGTAGCAACCAATCCCACACCTACTCGTTTTGTATGGAGGACTTCATTAGGATGCAATCTCTATGAGAATTTTGAATCTATTCGACAACCCTTTCCTCCTCATGACCCTCCTAGTGAAACAGGACCATCCGGTCAAACCATGAATCACCCAGTCGATCAGGTTATTCACTCTACTGCCATGCTAGCACCAGTCCATCCTAATGCTGGACTCATCACCTCTACTCTTCCCCAAAGCACTTCAATCTCTACCCCTGTTTCTACAAGTTTTTACTCTACAGCTCTGCATGTTCCACATGTTCCACATGATCCCACTGGGACATCTTCCCACCTAAGAATGCAGACCCCTGCTGGCCAATCAAAACCAGCTGGAGGGAAACCTCCGTTCGCCAGTTATACCTTGGTCATAAATCCACCACTAGCAGGGGGAAACCCTCGTTTGCTAGAAACCCTTCTCAATCGTGGGGAGTATCTTCATGAGGCACTTTTACTCAACCCCAGGTTGGGGGGCACTTGTATAATAACCCACTAGGAGGAGCATCCAATCCTGTCCCTCCCGGAACATCTTACAGGCAATCTTATCTGGGCGGTCTCCAAAACATCACCTGGAGTTCTCCGGGACCATAGTCTTATCCTCCTCATGGACCTTAGGTGTATCCACCTCCGAGATCTACTCCTTACCATTCTCAAGGCCAAAATGTTTATCCTCCTCATGGGAAAATAAATCACCCGGCCTATAATGTTCAGAACCCACCAGGTTATGCCCATGTTTCTCATGTACCATCGAATCCTTCTTATCCTGGCCAACAACAACCGTATGTAGGAGGACCTACTGATTAAAACTATCCACCTAACATAGTCGATGGTCCTATTGGTGTTCCCATGCCACACCGATATCATTCTCACATTAATCGACAACTACCTTTCCTTACGACTATGGATCTCCCAGACTTGTCTCGGTTAACTAATGATCCTATTTCTCATTCACCGGTTTGGCCAGTCATTCCAGCTAAGATTCCTTCTGATATTCCAAAATTTTATGGAAACACTGGCGAAGATCCGAACAACCATGTGATGGCTTTCCATTTGTGGTGTTCATCAAACTCCCTCATGGATGATTCTATACGTTTGCGTCTTTTCCAACAAATGCTTATCGGTTCAACAACAACGTGGTATATTGAACTACCATGTGATTCTTTTCATGATTCAAATTCCCTTGCCATGTCTTTCCTCACAAACTTTCAACTGCCTATTTGCTACAAGACAGGTACTAAACTCTTGACCTCCCTTCGTCAAACTAACTCTGTGCATATCTCTGACCATATTCATGAGTGGAGGCGACGACGAAGGATGATCAAGGTAGTCATTCCTGACATGCTATTAGCAGAATGGTTTACTAAATCACTGTTGCCACCGATCGCTCACGATGTTGCTATGGGTGGTGCGATCACAGAGGAACAAGCCATTGCTCGGTCTCAGTACTTAGACTTGGTTTACTCCCAATCTGGTACTTTGTATGATTTTCTTCGGAATGCTGCTCAAGCTAATACCAATCCTTCTAAGCCACCATCCTCATCTCATGCAGATGGTGTTATCAGTTCCGTCAAAACTCAATCTCTTTCCAAATCGACTACACCCTCCTCTACCTCCCCCCAAACTCAGATCTTTGAGGTGAATGCAGTTCAATCTGGCTCTTCACAACAATCCGGAGGTAAGAAGAAGACAAAGAATAAATAAAAAAATAATAATGAACAACCCAAAAATCAAACACCTGCTACCGAAAAGCAATCACAACGAAAACTGAAATTCCCATGTATCATTTGTGGTGATGATCACTACACTCAAGATTGTCCAATTCGCAATGAAGTGGCCAAAATGTTCCAAGGGAAGTCACAACCCACTGTGCTTACTCCGCCTTTTCCACAGTAGCAATCCATGGTTGCTCAAACCCCCTCTCCTGGGGGCAATTCTAGTGAGTCTAATGATGAGGCCTCGTCAAGTGCACATATTTATATGTTTAATGGGATTAATTTGACCATTCGCTCTAAGACCTACGACACACCAGGTAACCCTGACAAAGGAAAAGACACTAACAGTGCCGACAATTTAACGTATCCATCATCATCCTCTGTTAGTCTTCCATCGGTTAATCCTCCATCTGGACCACTTCAGATTGAGAAAACCACGTTTGACTCTATCTTACGACCTCCTAAGAGCACTATCCGAAAAGCTACCTATAATCCTAGTTCACATGCTGCCCAAACTACAACATTGTTGAAGATTTGGCTCAAGCACCGTGTGCTATGTCTGTGTTAGAAGTTCTACAGCACTTTCCCAGTCAACGTAGAACACTCTTGACCACTCTTGGTGCTATTGATCTTGAGTCATCCAATCAGATCATGTTTAACCTGGATAATTATGCGTCTCGACTCTCCCCCCAACTTGCTTTCCAAGTTGATGTTGTTGTTCACAATCAACAAATCCATCGAACTATTCTGGATGAGGGAGCCTCAACTTGTGTCATGTCTTCAGCATGTTGGAAAGGTTTAAAATCACCAGCACTCAACAAATCCCCAACGATGTTACGCGCCTTCGATGGGCAAGGTTTTCATCCCCATGGGCTTTTATAGTCCCTACCCATCCAATTGGGTGGAAAAACTGTTACTGTTGATGTTGAGGTGGTTGATGCTCCCCTTGATTACAACTTGTTACTTGGAAGAATTTGGTTTTATGCTATGACTGCCATTGCCTCATCGGTCTTTCGATGTGTACAATTTCTTCACCAGGGAAAAATTGTCACTTTTGATTATTTGGATTTCTACACGACTGATGCTCGCATTCCCGCTACCAACAATATTCCTTTCTTGGGAGACCACAAGATCATGTATGAAAGTGTTGGTGTTGGCTTACTGAAAGCTTCTAGCCTCATGGGTACCTTCCCTACACCACTTCCACCAACTACACAACACATTGCCACCGTTGATATGATTTTGACCGTGGCTTATCAATCTTTGGAATCATCTGACCCTTGGATTATACCTTGTCCTTTGGAATTCGATGCACTAAGTGACACCATGCCACTTAGTCTAGCTGAAACATCATACGTTTCTACCCAATCCACTTCTCCCTCGTCAGATGACCAACATCTATTGGCGCCTGACGTTTCCTCGATGCAATCACGGTTTTGTTCCTTATCATCTGCGATCAACTACATTCCCCCAATTTTTCCTTCGGATGAATCTATTCTGGAAATGTTTCGCATTGATGAGTTACCTCGGGATAATAACTATCATCGATCCTCTTTTCTTCCCCCTCGTGAAGAAATTCGGGCAGATATATCATCTGTCTCCCCTCCTGGTGTTGATTTTTCATCATCTCCCATGATTTCAACTTCCGACGATTTGGATCTGGTAGTGGACATAATGATTTCTTCGGTAGGATTATTGGCACTTGATCTCCTTACTCCTATCATGACCCTCGATATGTGTCCCTTCTCAAGTAATTATCTTCCATCCAGCGAAGATATCCTGGAGGCCATGACCACGTTTTGTCCATTGACATGGTACCCTTCCAGAGCATTATCCTCTTGGAAGCCATGATTCGGACGAAACCACGAGCATAATTTCTCTTCTCTGTGGCAAGCTCGTTAAAAAATGAAACAGAGGTCCTGAGCATAGTTCTTTTCCTATGTCAAGCTCGTTAAAAAATGAAACAGTCACCTCTCTTGAACCTTCTTTTCATCCACCCTTCTCCTTTTTCTTCTCTCCTAGAGAAATTGGTGACGACATCAAAGCCGGTGAATGAATCGAAGCTTCGAGGGCATGTCTCCAGCCTTTGATGATATTTATGGAGTTATACCGAGCTTAGTCTTTGTTCTTTCTCGTGCTCGTAAATACATGAGAATGCATCCAGGTAGACTTTTATCTCTTTTTCGGACCTGTATGGATACATGAAAAAGGAACTCCCTGGAGTCTCCTTTAAGCTCTTTTCAGACTCTCTAAACATGAAAATATTGCTGAGTGATCTTGCTTCCTTTCCCACTCGTTAAACGGTTTGAAAGGGTGTCTTTCGAGTGATAATTTATCTCATTTTTGACCTCACGAGACTAACATTACGAAAAAAGGACAACACTGGAGTCATCTTTAAGTTCTTTTCAGACTCTCCAAACATGAAAAGATTACCGAGCGACCTTGTTCTCTTCACGCTCGTTAAAGTATTTGAAGAAAATGTCTGTTGAGCGATAGTTTATCTCTTTTTCGGTCTCGTTAGACTACTTTACGAAAAAGGAACTGAGAGAGTTCTCTTTTAAGTGTTTTTCCAGACTCTATAATCATGAAAAACCTTCGAGTTTTCTATCTTTGGACTCGCTAAACAAAACATCGACAGGCCCATATGGGATCAAACCCCTACTTCTTCCAGTTCATTAAAAAAAGGAAGAGGAACTTACCGAAGGTGAGTTTTATCGAGCATGTGTTATCCTCCTCGAGCTCGTTAAATTAAAAAGAGGTACTCGTCTATCTGGATGGGAGAAAAAATTGAAAGAAGCAAGCCAAGCAGTTTTGTGAGAACACTACCAAATAACTCTTAGAGTCGCCCTTGAACACGACACTTTGTCTTTTGCATGCATTATAATCTGCTGAACCTCTTCACTAAGCCAATCCTTTGAGTTTCTTTCACTCCCTTGGGTCACCTAACATAAGTCACAACGTCCACTACATTATAACATTTTGGTCCATGCCATGTTTCTGCTGTTGTGCCTTAGTGTTCAATGGAAGTATCCGCCTCGAGAGTCATCCATCACAAATATCTTGTCTCAATACCTGTGTCAGTCCATGTTCATTTGATCTACCAATTACATCTCTGTGTCTGTTTCGTGTCGTTGATGGGGGATACATCAAGGACCTCCTCCGATGAGTCTATTCCTGTCGACTTCAACACATTATCCAGGAACTAGACTTAGAAACCACTTAGTACTTTGGGACCTGCATGCCTCAATGGCAGGCCTCCTCACGTCCGACAGAAGGTTTACTTCATTGACCTCTGATCGGATGATTCCATGGATGTTTGACTCCAGCTCATCCATTTGCATCCGTTGGAATGTACTAGGGTACCTTGGGAATCATTGACATTAATGGTGATCTCCCTCACGCTTGTTAATGGTTTACATCATTGACCAGTAATCAAGTGGTTTCTTCCATGTTCAACATCAGGACATCTATTCACATGGTTATATTCGTACTACATCGGGATTGGTAAGAAGACCCTAGGTTGAGTGATCACTTTGATATGTACTTTGCCCAGGTTGCAATGGAGTTTCTTTTGAACAATGGCATATATACTGTTACATATCTCCACTTTGTATTGGTCGTGGCTATGTCTTGTCATCTCGTAGATCCACTGTGTATCCTTCATGGCTACGATCAGTTCAGGTCATAAGAGTATAGATCCACAATGTATTTTCAGTGGCTATACCTTTTTGTCAATACAATTATGGATCCGCAGTGTATTTTATGGCGGCCATATCTTGCAAGTCTTGATCACCCAAGCATAGGTATGCTTGCCTTGGGTTTGAAACATGTCATAATATTTGTTGGATGTTTGTGTGCAGCTTTTGTCAGGTTCTCTGCATCTATACCCTTGCTTGAAAGTCTACAAACCATTTGAGTTATCAGTTCTTGTCTTCTAACTTCATACTTTGGGGGGCAATCTGTTACACATAAAAAATACTCACTTTGATAGTGTCGCAAGTTTCGTCACTACAAGGTTCGCAAGTGTCACTTTTTTCTCACAAGTGTCGCAAGTGTTAAAGAAAGCATATTGCCATGATTCCCATGTCGTGCTTGTAAACGACATCAAGAGGACACTTGGCACATGTCAAACACTTGATTTGGAAGAGGAGGAAAGGTTAACTAGTATTACAAACCTTTTGCCATCTGAAAGCACCTCAAAAACTAAGTTTTGGAGGAGAGTGCTCCCCTATACCTCTTCTGGGAGCACTGGCGCTCCCCCTTACATTTTCTGGGAGCATTATAAAGCTCCTTTGGCCCTTTTGAGGGAGAACTAGTGTCTTTAGGAGTGTTGGTGCTCCCCTAAAAAATACTAGGGAGCGCTACAGTTCTCTGATGGCCCTTTTGAGGGAGCGCTACCTATTTTAGGCAATAGTTGAATTGTTGATATGAATGGGGGAAGGATCCTTTCATTCTTGGAAGGCATTTGGATTCGAATTCCCAGTCTAGCCATGTTCTTAGGGCAGATCCTTAACTGAAGGAGGAAAATTCTCACCTTCCCCAAGGATATCTCAAGTTGTTGAGCCTCTCCAAGGCTATATAAGAAAGCTTTCTAATGGTGAAAGAGGACAAAAAAGGGAGAATCACACCAAACTTATGATCTTATAGGTGGTGCTGGAACAGAGATAATTTGGCAGCAAGAGACCTATGATATCATAGGGAGCAATCGGTGAAGCTATCATCCTTCATATCGTGGATCTTTTGAGCAAGGGGTAGACAAGGAGGACTTGACAAAACTGCTGCAATCCATCTATGACTATAAGCAATGTTTTGTCCTCATTAATATAATTTGCTTGGCCTGTTTCTTTCTAATTCGTGTTCAATCTCACATGAATTTGTCTCTTTAGTGGATAGACCTATTTCAGGATAATCTTGATAGAGTAGGAAGTAGTCATACTTTGTTTTTCTACAGGGCTTATCGAGGAGTGAAAGATTGGAGCTCAACTTGGAGCATGTAGGGACAAACACCGGTAAAAGGTACTTCTTTTCTCCTTCCTCCTCACACACTAGTCCACCTAGATCTAAAAGGAAGTCAGTGACCATGATAAGCACTTTCTGTCTTAGAGTTAAGAGTCTAGCTCTTTGAGGAGATCTACCTGGGAGATTTTCCTTCAACAGATATTCTCATCTATAGTAAAACTTGGACATCCCATATCGCCCATGCAGATCAAGTTCTCGATCTCCTCTCTCAGTACCAACTTTTCATCAAACAATCTAAATGTTTAGTTAGAGTGTTAGAAGTGGCGTACCTCGGTCATATTGTGGGAAAGGATGGTGTACGGGTGGATCCTAAGAAAATTGAATCTATGCAGGATTGGCCTTGCCCTAAAATTCTTAAGAGCTTTTGTGGCTTTCTAGGTTTAACAGGTTACTATCGCAAGTTTGTTAAGAATTATGGAAAAATTGCAGCACCTCTCACTGCTCTCCTTAAAAAGAATGCCTTCACTTGGAATCCAACAACTGACCAATCCTTCTAGGCCTTGAAAGACATTATGTGCATGACTATGGACCTATCCCTTCCTAACTTCACCAAGACTTTTTTTTTGGAAATTGATTCTTTCGGAAAAGGAATTGGGGTACTCCTCATGCAAGATGGTCGGCCTTCGACATTCACCAACAAACAACTTTTAGACAGACATTTGGGCCAATCCATCTATGAAAAGGAAATTTTGGTCATTCTACATGTCGTGGATCTTTGGCGTCCTTATTTATTGGGGCAACACTTCCAAAATAAAACCGATCACTAGAGTCTCAAGTATTTTCTGAAACAAAGAATTTCATCCCCAGAGAAACAAAACTGGGTCACTAAGATATTTGGCTATGATTATGATATCATTTAAAATAAGGGAAAATAAAATGTGGTCGCTAATGCTCTTCCCAAAAAATATGAAGAAGAAGGGTTTCTCTTTTCCCTCTCCTTCATTCTACCTGCTTGGCTCCAAGCTGGTGGTTAGGAATGGTTGCAAGATCCAAAACTGTCTCACCTGATCCAGTGATTGCAAGAAAATTCTCCAACCTCTCTAGGGTACTCTTGGCACAATAATGAACTTCTCTACAAAGGTTGCCTATATTTTAGAAAACAATCGCAACTTAAATCTATAATACTTTCTAAGCTTCATGCTTCACCCACCACTAGGCATTCAGGGTTTACCAAAACTTATGAAAGAGTCAAACCTTCTTTTTTCTGGGATGGTATGAAATAGGACATATGCACATTTGTGGCTGAATGTGATGTCTATCAACAAAACCAGGGAGAAATAGTCAAATCCCTTGACACACTCCAACCCCTTCCAATTCCCCCCTCTATTTGGAGGGATATTTCTATGGATTTGATTGTGGGCCTACCTAAATATGGAAACACGATAATTCTCATGGTGGTGGTTGATCGTCTTTCCAAATATGCTCATTTCTGTTCTTTGCAACATCCCTTCATTGCCTCCATAGTGGCCCAAGTTTTCATGGATAATATCTTCAAACTTCATGGCATGTTGCATTCTATTGTCTCTAACAGGGATCCCATGTTCACCAACAATTTTTGGCAAGAATTTTTCAAGATACGGCGCACCCAATTACATCTTAGCACCACTTATCATCCCCAGAATGATGGCCAAATTGAAATTTTCAACAAGTGTTTGGAAACCTATTTAAGGTATTTTGCATCTGATCACCAACATCATTAGGTTCAATGGTTACAACTAGATGAATGGTGGTATAACACATCTTACCATACAACCACTCACATGACTCCTTTTGAAGAAGTATATGAACAAAAGACACCATCAATTCTCTCATATATGCCAGGTGTCTCTAAGGTTCAAGAGGTTGAAAAAAATCTTACCGTACACGAGGCCATTCTCCATACCCTCAAAGACAATTTCATGATGGCTCAAAATCACATGAAGCAACAAGCCAATCAAGGTCATTCTGAATGTCAATTTGTTGAAGGGGACCAAGTTTTTCTTCATCTACAACCTTATAAGCAGACCTCCCTCAAATATGAACATTGTCAGAAGCTTGCATCCAAATCTTATGGTCCTTATGCCATTCTCAAGCGTGTGGGGCCCGTCTCCTACCAGTTAGCTCTGCCCAGTGATTCTAAGCTCCATCCAGTTTTTCATGTCTCATGTTTAAAGAAGGTGATTGGAACTAAGTGACAAACTCAAACCTATCTCGCTGAGTTGGATGAAGAAGGACCCATTTGGTTACATCCCCAAGCAGTATTGGATTAGCGTGAATGTCATCTCTGTTAGCTCACCATCAGGGAAGTGTTAGTGCAGTGGAAAGATACAACTCCAGAAGATGCCACCTGGGAGCCCACTACCATTCTACAACAATTTCCTCATCTCAAGCCTTGAGGACAAGGTTGTTTTTCAAGGGGGAGATCATGTTAGGGACCTAACCTCCTTAACCCCTCATGTAGGTAGAATAATATATTTTTCATGTAATAAAGGATGACATTAGTCTATAAGGCCTATTTAATAAATAAGAACAAGTCAATGTAAGAAGACCTAATAGAAGCTTCTGCTTCTAGAAAGATCTTCCGCTAGAAGGTTCTTTACAAGAGAGAATTAGTATAAATAAGAGCAAGAGGCATGAGAAGTTTTTGGTCTTGAGAAATTATTGTAATAGAGCTCTAAATTGCTGGAGGTTTCCCCCTTGAAGAGGCAAGTGAACATTGTTTCCTATCAATAAAGGTATTATTTTGGTGTTGTGGTTTCATATTTTGTGTTGTTCTGTTGTTATTCTCTGCAATATTTCTGTTTTTCTGCTATTATAATAGATCTTGTACCTTACACTATGTTTCTTCATAGTCATAGGTGCTCATTACTCTTTGGAGGATTGAGATGCCATCATAGCATGGGTGGCAGTTATTTTTCAGTAGACAATGATTGATTTCGAGACTACAATAGGTATTGATTTGAAGGTGATAAATTTGGTGGAGATACAAAGGGAGTCAATTGGTGTTGGTGAAAACACTTTCTTCGTAAAGAGGGAGTGTTAGCTTTCAAGTTACTCTAAAATTCTTTACACCATGTTTGGGGGTGCTTCATGAGATTTGGGGTACATTGGCTACGATCAACCCCTATATGCTCCATGATGGATTTACATATGAGAGATGGTTGGTGATGGATTAACACATTGGATATGGTTTACTTAGTAGTTGCTTGACCTCAATTGGGTTCTTTCTTTACGTCTTTCCCTTGGGAATTGGAGTTCTCTTTGTATATTAGGTGATATCCTTCATGATGGCCAGATCGAGATGCCATGCTTTCTTGGAGAACACCCTATTTAGAAGGAGAAGCATTTAGTATCTTGGAGGAGGTCATCAAGCCCTAGACAATACATGGTAGCTTGGATTCTTGTATGTAGGCTTGGAGTTGGCTCGGGGATGCTTGGGTTGAGAAAACGTTCATGCAAGGGAAGTGGACCCAATGGAGTACATGGATTAAGAGAATTGATGGAGACTTTGGAGGCTTGTAGGAAAAACATTGGACATACCTCATAGAGTGCCCTTGCATTTGGAGCCTTTCTTATAGAAGACATCACCTTGGAGCTTAACATGTGTACCATTGGAGTCTAGTGCTTCACATGTGTGAGCGTACATGTGATTATTATGAAGCTTGCATGTAAGGGCATAGGCCCACATATGTGTTGTTGGCCACCCTTACCAATCATAAATATAGAGTAAGGAGAGAATCCTTCATTTATTCTTTCATAGCTCATTTATTCTTATCACTCTTGTGTTAGAGATGTGATCAATAGGAGCGCACTACTTCTCATCTCCTTCTTATATATTATATTGTGCTTGATCTCTCTCTCTTTAAGAGTTTCCAGGGTTTCTTGGGCTCATTGGAGCATTTTGAAGACTAAGGTTAGGGTTTCATCCCTTGAATGTTTCGATATTAGGGTTTTGAGATGAAACCCTACATTGTACTTGTTGAAGTGAAGAAGAAGAGATGTCTTTCCTTGGAGGACATGCTTGAGTGATTCATTCTTGTTGGATCTCTTTGGCGTGAGCAAGGGATTTATTGGTTTTCCCTACCTAGGGTTTTAACAATGTTACCAACTTAACAAGAACTCTCAAGAGTTCTCATTTTTTAGGGGTCGTATTTAGTGGTTATTTTTATCCCTGTTTCAAAAAGTGGTGCTACCGACAAAACCTCTTTTTGGAGAAGTAGTTAAAATTGAAAATCGATTCAAATTGTGGCCTTGACAATCGATACCATTGAAAAAATTGACCATCGAACCGAAAAGTGGTGTTACCAGTAGTACCATTTTTATTTTTGGAGTTGAAATTGTGAGTTAATTGAAACCATAACGTCGACAATGTGTACCTTCACAAATGAAAACATTAAAATTAACTCCTAAACTGGAAACTTGCAAAAATGTTTATTAATTTTTTTTTTCTAATTTATGCAAAGAAAAAAAGTTCATAAACGACTTGAAAAATAAAAATAAAATAAATAAGAACTTAAAAATGCATAACATACTTTTTTTTTTATAAATATGGAAAAACTAAGTTTTATATAAAAAAAAACAAAAAACACACACACATAAAGTACAAACCTAAAAACAATTACAAAAATAAAATAAAATAATAATTAATAAAAATTAAAAAATAAAAATAAAACTATTTTTTTAAATACTTTGAAAAAACCAAGTTTAAAAAAAAATAAAAATAAAATAAAAAACAGAACACATAAAATAAAACCCTAAAAACGATCAAAGATGAAGAAAAACCTAAGAAATTAAAACATAATTAATTAAAAAAATAAAGCCTAAAACTAAAAAATACCTAATACAATAAATGTAATATACCAGATATAAAAAGTATGCAGAACATAAATAAAATGCTAGAAATGGCAGAATAACAACAATATAACCAAAACAATCACCACAATAACACTGAAATGATATAAGAATAACAAGAAAAATAACACTTTGATTATGAGAGCAATGTTCATGGGCCTCTTCGAGGGGGCAACCTCCAGTCGAGCAGATCTCTATTACAATAATATCCAAGCTAGGGTTCTCATACCCTTGATTCCTATTTATACTAAATATGTCTATCAAAAGAAGCATCTAGAGGAAGACCCTTCTAGAAGAGAAAGCTTCTATTAGGTCTTCTTACATTCGACTTATTGTATTTTATTGAAAGGCCTTATTAATATTGACCTTTATCACATCCGAATATATTGTTCTACCTATGTGCAGGTTAGGACCCTAACATTTTCTCCCCCTTAAAACCAACCTTGTCCTCAAGGCTTGAGATGTGCAAATTGCTGCAGAATGGTAGTTGGTTCCCAAGTGGCATCTGCTGGAGTTGTATCTTTCCACTGGACTAACACTTCCTTGATGGTTCTCTGATGCAGGCAACACTCACGCTGGTCCAAAACTGCTTGTGGCTGTAGCCAAATGGATCCTTCTTTGGCTAACTCGGGAAGGTTGGTTTGAATTTGGCACTTAGTTCCAATCACCTTCTTTAAGCATGAAACATGAAAAACAGGATGTAGCCTCGAATGAATGGGAAAAGCTAATTGATAAGCCACCTGTCCCACACGATTGAGAACGGTATAAGGACCATAAAATTTGGGTGCTAGCTTCTGACAATGCTTGGCCTTGAGGGAATTGTGCTTGTAAGGTTGCAGTTGAGGAAACACCTGAACCCCTTCTGCAAATTGACGTTCAAAGTGACCTTGATCTATTTGTTGCTTGATGCAATTTTGTGCCATGACCAAATTCTCTTTGAGGGTATGAAGAATAGCCTCTCGAACTGTAAGTGTTTGGTCAACCGCTTGGACCTTCGAGGCACCAAGTAAGTAAGAGAGAACTGAAGGTGAATTTTGTCCATATACCACTTCAAAAGGAGTCATGTATGTAGCTGTATGGTATGAAGTGTTGTACCACCATTCAACTAGGGGTAACCATTGAGACCACTGATTTTTCTTTTTCGAGGAAAAACACCTCAAATATGTTTCCAAACACTTGTTGACAAATTTAGTTTGACCATCAGTCTGGGGATGATAAGATGTGCTAAGATGCAATTGGGTGCCTTGTAGCTTGAATAGTTCTTGCCAAAAGTTGCTGGTGAAAGTTGGGTCATGATAAGAAACAATAGAATGCGGCATGCCATGAAGCTTGAAGACCTGATCCATGAAAAGTTGAGCCACCGTGGATGCTGTAAATGGGTGTTGAAGAGTGCAGAAATGAGCATACATGGAAAGGGGATCAACAACCACCATGATGACTAATTTATTTCCCGATTTGGGTAAGCCTGTAATAAAATCCATAGAGATATCCCTCCAAATAGCAGGTGGAATCGGAAGCTGTTGTAGTGTGCCTGAAGATTTGATTGTTTCACCCTTGTTGCATTGAAACACATCACATTCAATGACAAAATTACGAATGTCTTGTTTCATACCATCCGAGGAAAAAGAACACTTGACCTTGTCATAGGTTTTGGTGAACCTGGAGTGCCCCACTGTGGGTGTAGCATGAAGCTCAGAAAGTACCTTGGATTTAAGTTTTGATTGTTTACTTAAATACAAACAACCTTTGTATCGAAGCTCATCATGGAGCCAAGAGTACCCTGGGGAAGCTGGAGCATTGGACTACAATTGTTGGATCAGATGTAAACTTTTGGTATCTTGTAGCCATTCCTGGTGAATGGCTTGGAGCCAATCTGGTACAATGAAGGAAAGAGAAAAAAGGGATCCTTCATATTCATATTTTTGGGAAAGTGCATCTCTAACCACATTGTCTTTTCCTTTCTTGTAAATGATCTCATAATCATATCCAAAGAGCTTAGTCACCCATTTTTGTTTCTTCGCGTAGGAAATGCGTTGCTCCAAAAAATACTTGAGGCTTTGATGGTCTGTTTTAATTTGGAAGCATTTCTCCAATAGATAAGGATGCCACAGATCAAAGACATGCAGAATAACCAACATTTCCTTTTGATATATTGATTTGCCCAGATTTCTTTCAGACAATTGCTTGTTGGTAAAGGCCAAAGGATGAACCTCTTGCATAAGGACAACACCAATTCCTTTCCCTGAAGCATCATATTCCAAGACAAAGGTCTTTGTGAAATCAGGAAGGGCCAGGACTGGAGTGGTGTACATGGCCATCTTCAAGGTTTGAAAATCTTGAGCAGCTACTAGAATCCAAGTGAAAGAGTTCTTTTTTAGGAGTGCAGTGAGAGGTGCTGCAATCTTTCCATAATTCTTAACAAACTTGCGATAATAACCTATTAAGCCCAGAAATCCACACAAGATTTTGAGAGTCTTTGGGTGAGGCCAGTCTTGCATAGCTTCAATCTTTTTAGGATCCACCTTGATGCCACCCTTGCCAACCAGATGATCCAAGTACTTGACTTCTGAGGTGCCAAAAGCACATTTAGACTGTTTCGTGAAACGTTGGTGCTGAGAGAGTAGCTGGAGAAATCGATCCACATGAACAAGATGGTCTGTCCAAGTTTTGCTATAGATGAGGATATCATCAAAGAAAACTAAGACAAAATGACGGAGAAAAGGATGAAAGACATGATTCATGAGGCTTTGGAAGGTGGAGGGGGCATTACACAAGACAAAGGGCATGACCAAAAAGTCATAGTGGCCCTCATGAGTTCTAAAGGAAGTCTTGGGAATGTCTACCTCTTTCATATGTATCTGGTGGTAGCTAGAACAAAGATAAAGTTTAGTAAAGAACTGGGCGACACTCAATTCATCCAAGAGTTCATCAATGACAGGAATGAGAAATTTTTCTTTATGGTAAGTTTGTTGAGGTCACGGAAGTTAGGACACATTTGAAAAGAACCTTCTTTCTTTAGGACCATGACCATAGGAGAAGAGTAGGGGCTCATACTAGGGCGGATAACGCCCACATTAAGGATTTCCTGGACCATTTTCTCAATTTCATTTTTTTGGGAAAAGGGGTGACGATACAGATGGATATTGGGAGGAAGGCTTCCTGGTACAAGGGGAATGGAATGATCATGAACACCATGGGAAAGAGGGAGTCCCTGGGGAGTGGAAAAGACCACTTGATATTTAAAAATGATGGATTGGAGGTCTTGTAGTGCCGAGGGTGTTTCTGTTGCTTGTATGGAATGGAGTTGGGCGATAACACCAAAATGACCTTTTTTGAGCAGCTTTTACATGAAATGGGAACTAATGATATCAGGTGAACCGACGATGATGCCTTGGAACTTATATTGGTGGCCCTCCTAGTCGAATTACATGGTTAATTTCTTAAAATCCATGAGAATGGGACCCAAATTCCTTAGCTAGTCTGCACCCAACACAATGTCACAACCACCCATGTCGATAGAAAACATATGATATTACAAGTGGTAGTCACCAATTTGGAGACACACATTTTCACAATGCCCCCCACATTTCATGGAGCCACCATTGGGAATCATGATTTGGAAATTATTCACGACATGGATGTAGAAATGAGTTTCCTGGGCAATGCAGCAATGAATAAAATTATGGGTGCTTACACTATCAACCAGAATGATAACCTTCCTATGCTTGATGTAACCTATTAGCTTGATGGTTTGGAGAGCATAGAAGCCAGTGAGAGCATTGAGGGAAACAACCGTTTCTACTTCAGGAGGGTCTAAGGGAGGGGTTATGTCAGAGGTTTCAGGTGACTTAGACACAAGGGGAGTTTCAATATCCTCTTCCAAAATATCCTCTGAGATGGCCATAAAATGATTTTGTTCCTTACACTTGTGGTCCGGTAAATATTTGTCATCACAATTATAACAAAGGCCTTTGAGTTGGCATTCAACCATTTCAGCCCTGGTCAATTTTTGGATCTTTAGTGGAGCAGAGGGAGTAGTGGGATTTACTGGTTTAGTGAGAGGGATAAAGGAGGGTTTTCAGTTTTGAGAAGATACAACCTATTGTGCTTCTTTATCTCTTTTAGTAGCCTCCACCCAACTTTGAGGCTGAGCCATGAGGACATGGGCTTGAATCTCATCCTTGAGGTCACTGATAAAACACTCTTGGAAAAAGGCATCAGACATGCCCTCTATTCGAAAATCTAGGCGCTCAAAGGAAGCTATAAAGTCTTCCACTGTTCCTGATTATTTCAACTTTGTCAAATGGCCCAAATGGTTGGTGTCCGTGTCAAAGCATTCATAAATCTCTACCAAAAAGTGTGTCCAAGAAATATACCCTTGACGGGAAGTTTTTATCCATTGCCACCATTGCCAATGTTCTTGGTCTAGATGGATTACACCATATCGGAGTTTGGCCAAGTCATCTGTAATGCTGTGTAAAGAGAAATAATGTTCCATTTGGGTTACCCAACCAGTGGGATCTGATCCATCAAATTTGGTCACATCTACCCGCGAAAGGTGTACGTCACGTTGAAAGTGATGGTGCTGATAGTTATGGGAATGAGAGGAATTTTCAGCTTCAATATGTGGAGGTGGGTCAGATAAAGGGTTATCTATAGGAATATGCAGCTTGGTGCAGAGCATCAAAATGACATATTCAAGCTGGGTGGTCAGGTCCTGTTTGATTTCCTCCATTGAGGACTGCATGGTTGTATTGATGGCGACAACATTGGCACTGAGTTGTTTCACTTCTTGTTGGGTCTCGGTGAAATTAGATTGCAAGGTATTGAAGTGAGCTTCCAAATCTTGGCTACAGGTATGGGCCATGATGACGAGGGAACTGAAATGGGGTGGCTGGGTCAAAAATTTTGCTGAAAAATGACATGTATGAATGTGATAAGGGAGAAGAGATGAATCCAATGGAATAAGTCTCAAATAATGGTGAAAAAATTTCTAGACTTTTTTTGTTTTTATACACTTGCGGAGTTATACTCCGGTCTAAAGAATACTGTAGTGATGAAATTCCCAAATTCTTAACCAGGAAGAAATGTTTATTGATTTGAAAATCCGAACACAGTTGCATGACAATAGATCTTGTCTGTTTTAATTTGTTTATGTTTCTGTCCCCAAGGGTTAGGTATTCAAGGGTTCTACAGACAAGGGTTTGCCCTATGCTATAGATCTCTGATATACATGCGAGGTCCAATAGTAGTACTCGGACCAATATCTCAGGGCACTAACTAAGGAGGCTAGATCATGCCCTTAGTCATACTACCTGACTACCCAGGTACTAGAGAGTATCTTTCCGAGTGTTGTTCTCAGTGGCACTATAGCAGTCAGGTGGCTGATTGGTTTATCTAAAGAGGGCTTCAGGTAATCTAGGCCGATCCATACACAGGTGTTTTCTGATGCGCTACCACTCGAAGGGGTACCAAAAGGGGTTACAACAATGGCCAACAGATGTGCGCTTAGGTACCACTTGTATTCCCTACGTGTATGAATCCCTCAACCACAGGTTTATGCACATAACGACAGATCTTTGTGGCTTAAAGATGTTGGAATACGTCTCTACCCAGAAAAAAATTTAACCCACAATTTCTGTTGAGGAAAGTGCTCTGATACCACTTGTAATATACCTGATATAAAAACTATGCAGATCATAAATAAAATGCTAGAAATGGAAGAATAACAACAATATAACTAGAACAATCACCACAATAACACTGAAATGATATAAGAATAACAACAGAAATAACACTTTGATTCTGAGAGCAATGTTCACGGGCCTCTTCAAGGGGGCAACCTCCAGTCGAGCAGAGCTCTATTACAATAATATCCAATCTAGGGTTCTCATACCCTCAACTCCTATTTATACTAAATATGTCTATCAAAAGAAGCATCTAGAGGAAGATCCTTCTAGAAGCGGAAGCTTCTATTAGGTCTTCTTACATTTGACTAATTCTATTTTATTGCAAGGCCATATTAATATTGACTTTTATTACATCCAAATATATTGTTCTACATATGTGTGGGTTAGGAACCTAACAATAAAAGATTGGTATTAAAAATGGATTTTTTTTAAACTAAGCCATTTAAAAAAAAACAAAAAATTAAACAAATTAAAAAATAAATAAAAAATACAAATAGAAATTTGAATTTTTTTTTTCTTAATATAGTGTATTATATGGATTACACAAATTTAAATTCATCATAATCCTTATATTTAATATTGTTAGTGTTTGTAAAATTTTAATTTATTTTTTAATAATTTTATTGTTTTTACATTAATTTTTTAATATAAATTAATTGGTATTAATGGATTTTTTTTTTTGTTTGTTAATTGGTTCGGACCTTCTTGGCATTGGGATTAACCTTTGGCTTGAGAAACCATGCTCAGGAGCATCTAAGCCATCAAAATCACCTGGGGATCATAGCCTGTCTGAGCCACACCAACCCTTAACATGGTTGGATTTTTTGTCCCCGCAGGTTTCGAACCAATGACTTTTCAACACGGAGTGGCTTAACAACACACTCTACCATCGACTGTTCTAAACCTTGGGGATGGTATTAATGAACTTTAATCATTATCATTATCATCAATTATAGTTTAATATGAAAATTACAACTTTTATATTTAAAAATATTAAAATACTTAATTTATATTGGGTATGTTTTCAGAGTTTATCATAGTTGTTGTATAATCATTTTGGAGTTTAACTGTTGTGAAAACTATTTACACAATTAAACTCAATGATTATACAACTTTATTTATATTTTAAAATTTTTAATTTTTAC